>ML791782.1:403422-430338 GCA_009831015.1 Picea engelmannii | reverse complement strand
AATCTCTACCATTAGATCTGCGACCTTATAATGAATGGTCCAGATTTACAATGAAATTACAATATACTTTTACAAGGCAATTTTTGCTTCGGGGGCTTCGCCCCCAAACCCCCGCTGGGGGGCGCTTGCCCCCAGACCCCCCAGCTGGGGGGATAGCCCCCCCGGACCCTGTAGAGAGGGTACCCCCCCTCTTCACTCCCCCGCGTGGAAGAGTGTACATACTTCTGGGGTGTAAATACTTCATGGGGTATAAAAATGGCTGAAATCAAGGACCTTTGAATTAGGAAGTTAATCAAGCTCCACAACCAACAATTTCTTCATCAACTTTTATGTCTATACAATCAACCAGTTTATGAAGCCTCTTATTGTAACATATGTACCCTTTATTGTTTGTAGCATAACCCAAGAAGATACCTTCATCAGCCCTGTCATCATATTTGCCAATATTTTCATCATTATTCTTAATATAACATTTACTCCGAAAGACTTTAAAATGTTTGATTGAAGTAGGTCTTTCAAACCATAGTTCATAATGAGTCTTGTCACTTTGTGGTCTAAGATGTGATTTCTTAAGGATATGAACAACTGTATGAATTGCTTCCACCAAATATGTCTGAAGTATGTTCCTTTCATTCATCATTGATCTTGCCATTTGTTGTATTGATCTATTTTGCCTCTCAACAACTCCATTTTTCTATGGAGTCCTTGGAATTGTGTACTCTCTTTTGATTCCATGTTTATCACAGAACTCTTTGAAGTTCCATGAGATAAACTCTCCTCCTCTATCAGACCTTACTGCTTTCAATCTTTTTCCTATTTGATTCTTAGTTAGAGCCTTAAACACTTTGAATTTTTCAAATGCTTCAAATTTTTCCTTAAAAAATGCAACCCATGTTAGTCTAGAATAATCATCAATAATCAACATAAAATAATTTTATTTTTCTGTACCGTATTTCCTTGATGGTCCACATAAATCCATATGTACTAACTGGAGAGGTTTTTCTATTGAAGGAAAGTTTTTAGATTTGAACTGTGTCTGAGTAATCTTTCCTATCTGGCATGGTTTACAAACATAATCATATGGATTTGATATCTTTGGAAGATCCTTTACTACCCCACTATTTTTGAGCTTGATTATATCATCAAAAATTAAATGTCCAAGTCTCCTATGCCATAGCCAAATTTCATCATACTTTCTTAAGTGGCATTCTTCTTTTTCTTCTTTTAACACATAGACATTGTTTTCTGTTCTTATCCCTTTTGCAACTAGTTGTCCTGAATTCACATATTTTATTCTACAATCTTTAAAGGTAAAAATGAATTCAAATCCTCGGTCACAAACTTGACTAACACTAAGCAGATTATGTTTCATACCTTCTACAAACAACACATCTTGAGCTTTCCCTTTGCCATTACTCAAACTTACCATTCATTTACCTTTTATTTTTCTTGGTGCATCATTTCCAAAAGTTGCATTCCCCGATTTTCTTTCACTTAGAGTTAGAAACTTACTTTTGTCTCCAGTCATATGTTTGGATCATCCACTGTCAATATACCAGGGATTCTTTTGTCTTTGGGCTGATAACACTAGTCTACACTTGTCATCTTCTTTCTTCTTCCAAATCTTGAAATTTTCAGCAGTAGGATTCGAATCTGTCTTAAAATTCCTTAAGTGACAATCTCCAACTTTATGTCCATAGTTATGAGAGATGTAACATTCCGGTTCACTGAATAATAGATCATAATGATTGTTATGCTCATAACTGTTGTTATGTTTCACCTGCGTCCTACCTCCATCCATCACATGATTTATAGTATGTGGTCATTTGTTTCTTGGTTGTCTCAATCTTTGTTGTGGCATATAATTATTCCTTGAGTATCTTGATTTCAAATATCTAGATCTTAAAGAACAGTTTACAGCTTTGAGACCAGAGTTAGAACAGAAAAAACAATAGCCATAGAAAAAACCTTTGTACCTGAAAAAAGGTTGTAGTCAATTTCTTCCATGCTGATGATTTCTTTGATTAGAAAATGTGTTTGTGTTATTTCTTTGATCTACAGGTTCAGTTCTGTTACTTTTTCTTTCATTCATTCTTGGTGGCTGCTTTTCTTTCTCTGTTTCTGTAGAGTGGTTGTTGTCAATGATTGTAGATTTGACAAACTTAATGGGTTCTTTATTACTTGGATGATCACTATTTAATCATTCTTCATAGCCCAAGCCAACTTTCAACTTTGGATTCCTTTGCTGATTTAGAATGGAAGTTAATTTTTCTGAGGCTTTAATACTTGGCGGATTTTGGTGATACAATCCCTTAAACTTCTCCATTTCTTTTTTGGTTTTTACTATCTCTTCTTCTAAGGCTTCACACCTTGCTTTCTTCTCTGACAACTGTTGTTTCAGTATGTCTTTTATTTTCTTTGCCTCTTCTAACTCCACTTTTAGTAGAGAGAAGTTTTCATCAGTTTTTTCACCATTCATTTTAAACTGCTTCAACAATTGTTTTTGTTTTCCCTTCTTACATCTGAGTCTGTCAATTTCTTCCAAAGCACTGATTAATTCACCTTCCATATCCACCACATCTTCTTCATCATCCATTTCACCTCATGTGTGTTCATCATCAAAATCTCCCATAGCCATAAGCATAAAATCATTCACTTTGTTTTCACATGATGAATCACTATCTATGTCTTCTGAGGAATTGTCATTGTTTGCACATAAACTTTTATTTTTACTGTATTTCTTGAATTTGTACTTATTTTCATCATTAGAGTTCTGGTCCTTTTTCTGGTGGGGACACTTAGACGCAAAATGACCTATCTTACCACAGTTAAAACATTTGAAGGGAAGCTTGCCTTGATATTTTCCTGATCCTTTCTTTAACCTTCTCACAAATTTTGCCTCAATATCATCTAAATATGAGTCAATATTCTTGTCTGCTTTAAAATATGCTTCTATAGTAATGGATTTATCTTTGTTGATTCTCATTTCATATGCAATTAGAGTTCCTAGGAGTTGATCAATGGACAGAGTTTTAAGATCATTTAGTTCTTCTATTGCAGAGACTTTTGGATTAAATTTATCCAGCAGAGATCTTAAAATATTTTGAACTAAAAATGATTATTCAATCTTCTCATCAAGACCCTTCATGGCATTCACAAGTTCTTCAACTCTTAAAAAATACTTTCTAACTATTTCATCTTCATTCATCTTTAGTTGTTCAAACTTCAACCTATATGTTTGGAGTTTGGCGTCTTTTACTTTCTCATTTCCTTCATAACTGTTAATAAGTTTATCCCACATAGATTTAGAAGTTTCAAGATGCATCACCTTTACAAACTCAGATTTAGCAAGTCCATTCAAGATAGCATTCATTCCCTTAGCATTAAAGATAAATTCTAACTTATCATTCTTGGAAGACAGCACAACAGGCTTTGTACATTCAGTCTCTACTACATCCCAAACATCAACACCTAAGGCCATTAGGTATGTTCTCATTCTAACCTTCCAAAAGACAAAATTTGTTACGTCAAACAGAGAAGGCTTACTGGTTGAAGTCCCTTCATGACTTCTCATGTTTAAGCTTACAGATCTACCTTTAAATAAAAGGAACCCGCTCTGATACCAATTGTTGAAATTACTAAGACAACTAAGAGGGGGGGTGAATCGGTTGTTACTGTTCTTAAACAATTTTAAGTCTATTAAACCATTTTTAATCTTTCATCAAGTGACCCTCAATATTATACATCATATGCACAACATAAATGATGAGCATCAATCACACATAAGATATACGCAGAGACATATTTTCACGAGGAAACCCATAAAGGAAGAAAAACTCTTCTTCTTCAAAATGGTAGGCAGTCTTTTAAGTTATGTACATCATCTATGTTTGAGCACCAACTCAAAGTGAGGCTACTACCTCTACTTTACAAGATCCAACTTGTTGAGAGCACCAACTCTTTGGTTTCTCTAGCACCAACTCCCTGAGTGTTCCAACACTGACTGAATGGAAGCACCTACTTACACTTATACAAGCACCAAATTGCATACAAAAAACTCTGTGTTTTCCCAAGCACCACCCCGCCACCCTGTTTTCTATCCACAACTAGATGGAAGCTACAACTCCCAATATTCAAGCACCAACTCGAATATTAGAGGACCACAGTCCTCCCTAGCACCACCCTACCTCCCTGATTATAAGTAAAATCATTGAATAGCCAAAAACACAAGTGTTTTCAATTCTTACCACTTCTCTTTTGTCCTGCAATTCTTCTATGCTTCTATTTGTTCTACAATTCTACTTTGCTTCAGTCTATTCAGCATCTGTTACTCATCTCTGAGTTTTATCTCACAATGCGCATATTGTCGGTCTCACACTGTGCATACTGTAATTTTCCCTTTCTTACAGTTCAACTCATTTTTCATTCAAAACAACCAACCCTTCCCAGTCACTCCATCTTTATTTTATGCACTACACACAACTTCAGTTACACCTTGAATACCTAGGCCAACAACGCTTCATCCACTCAATCACCAACCGTCCAAGAACCATGATTCTGTTTTGCTAACTAAATCATAACTGAACAGTTAATCATAAATATCAACAATAGCCCTTTGATCAGATGCTCAAATAACCAACACCGTTGGATTAAATCTACAGGGTCTTATGTTTATCCCATATGCCCACTGGCTATGAACATGGGCCTAATCAAGATGCGTTTCACATTTCGCATTTCGACAATCCTGTGTCAAAGGGTCTCGATGCTCTAAGTTGTGATCCCCAATATGGAGCTTAGCTCCGCTAGCTCCTCCCTCTCACATGACCATAGGGGATGACCACAGCCTAACTAAAAGGTGTTTCACATTTCGCGAACTTATGAACTTCATCGAGCCTGATCAATGGTCGAGATCTCCAATGATCCGATGGTTCAGATCTCATCGCGATCTTACGTTTCAAGATTCCTATGATGAAGGGTCTCGACACTCCAAGTTGTGACTCCTGAAATGGAGCTTAGCAATTAGCTCCTTCCCTTAAGCCTTCGACAATGTGACCTTGTCTATGACCACGTGCCAGACCTTATCGTGATTTTTCATATCGCGAGTTGCAAGATTAGACCATTTTCTTCCTTTGACTTTCCAGTCAGCAAAAAGTTAATCCCTCGCCACATGTCCCTCTTAGATCAATAGTTAATATCTTATCACGATTTCACAACTTCATGGGCCTTCGTCATGTCTTATCAACAGTCCATGATCTCCCTTTGATCAACGACTCAGATTAAGTCATGGTTTCGCATTTCACGATTTCATGGGATAGAGCACCTCCTTTCTTTGACTTTCCAGTCAGCGAAATGCCAATTTCTTGCCATGTGCCCTCTGCATCCAACGTTCCACAACATACCTTGATCCAAAGGTCTAGATCAATTCTCAGGATTTTGCATATCGCAAGTTCCCACACCATGTTCTGTTGACTCCTCTAATGTGCAGGCTAGAAAAATTATAGTCACTTGCCACGTGTCCTTCTTGAAGATGGACGATCCTCCTACTTTCAGGATTTTGTAGGCCCACTTCATCTTGCATGTAAAGACCATGCTCCTTCTTATGGATCCAACAACGGTTGGTCTTCAGGCTCAAATCTGACGCCTGAGATCTATTTTCTTCTATTGTGCGCTCCTCCTATCTGAATTCATATCTGACGGTCATCGGGAAGTCTGAATGGGATCCAACGATCATTGTTTCTCTTCACTATTTATCTTTCCATTATCATGCCATTATCGTTGTGCTACTAATCATGTTGATCTTCACCATCAATGACAAACACGCATACTCTGCCTCTGTCTGAAAACATGCCAATACTTGGAAACTATCTACCTCTTGTTTCCTTCTTTGGTGTCTGACAGGAGACACCTCTCGACTGCTTATGAGATATTCCAATGCATAAAACGTTCTTTCTGAGGAAGGATGTGAGTGGTTTCCATGAGCTCTACTCGCACTTCTGGAATAACCATCTCTTCCACGATCATCCCTTCTTTCATGGAACCTACCTTCTTCCTCTTGTTTTGAGTTTGATCCCTTCTTCATTTGTCTCTGTAACTGATTTAAGCTATGCAACACTTGAGCATTTATCTGACTTTTCTCTCTCATCAGTCTCTCATTTTCTGCTTTGTATCTGTTCAGTTCCATCTTTAGGCTTCTTACCATTTCTATTAATGTTTCATTCTCTCCTTTTCCCTTCCGTCCATTGGATTCTATCTCTGCATTACCAACTCTGGTATTCTAGCCTTCGGCCTCCTTATCATGACTAGAGTCTCCCTCAACTTCTTCCATTTCCTCAATATGCATCCTGAGTTGATGTTCTTAAACCCCTTAATTCTCCAAAATGTGCAAGCGACCATTTTGTTAGAATTATGCATACGATAAACAAAATTTCAAAACCATGCTATAGGGCTCTTTATTTTATTTTGTTCATGGAGATCATATCCCCATTCTCCGAAAATAATAGTGTCCTGTTATACTTGGCCGACACAAAATCTCATCCTGCGCAGGAACTTCCTTCAAACCACTTTCCTAGGTGACCATGACTAGAAACCGCAGGTAAATCTTTCCTTAGCACTTTTTTTTATCGAAGACAACCAATTCCGCACTTAGCCCTCCTTCCCTCATTTCTCAATCTGCATATGACCATGGCCATGACCCTATGCTTAGCTAAAAAAGAACTTGTCCAGAGCTTCGAGACTTCGAAACTTTCATCCAGGACCGGATCAACGGTCCTCATCTTCTTTGATAGTCAACGATCAAGATCCACTTTGAGAATTCGTGCTTTGAGAGTCTCAACCTTCCTCTCTTGCCTCCTCCCGGAAATATTTTACCCGGAGTTCATGATATGTCGACGGGTGTCCTCCCACAGATCAATGACTGTGAATCGCTTCGGCTCTTTAGGCTTCGGAAGTTTCAAACTTTCCTCTTGCACTTCCTCCCGGAGTGCTTTCACCCAAAGTCGAATATCCTTTGATGTGTGTCTTATAGAAACAATGGTCGATATGTACTTCGGCCTTTGAGCCTTCGGGATTTTTCAACCCAATGCAACCTGTCACATCTTTCCCCTCCGGAGTGCCCAGTCTCCGGACTGCACGATCTGTCACCATGTGGAGAAATACTGGAAGTGGACACGTGGCCCAATCAGGAGGGTGAAATGTGTCATGTTCTAACTGAATTTTCAATACTCCAAATGCTCAATACTTACTGACACATGGCACACATCCCATGTGTCCACGTCACCCCTGGTGACATCCGCAAGCCACATCACTTTGGAAATTCTAGGATCCACATCACCTCTAGGTGACGTCATCATGCCCCATCACTTTGGCTCTTTGGGCTTCGAGAGTTTCCATGTTAGCACACTTCCAATTCTCCTGAACTCTGCATTCCCAAACTGGCTCTTCCTAGATCGGATGACTAATATTCACTTCGGGTTTTCACCCGGAGTCCACGGATCTGTACCGCATTTCCTTCTTAATTTGACAGTTGAGGCTTACTTCATGCCTTCACCTGAAGTCCATATATTTACGCCACGTCTCTTCTGGATCAGATGGCCTAAATTCACCTCAGGTGATCCGACGCTTGAGATTTACTCCGGACGATCTGGCGACTAAGATCTATTTCGAATGATCAGACGATCGAGATTTTCTTCGGCTCTCTGGGCTTAGAGAGTTTCAAATATTAACTGAAAAACTCTTGAACAGATTTCTCTGGAGTTACTGATCTATTGACATGTACCTCTTAGTGATCGATGGCCAGGATCTACTTTGGCTATACGAAGTTTCGATGTTTGAGCCCTAACATGTCACATCACTGCATGCCTTTCAATTTGCGAGCCACGCATCGATGTTTTGGAGTAACCTGAATTTATTCCCGCAATTCTCCTAATGCTGACACGTAACCCCTTGGGGAAACCATGGTTTGGATTACAAGACCACCTTGGGAAATTATCTCCTGTGCAACTTGGTTCCCCGCAATGCCTCCTGTCTATTGATCTTACTCTCCGATGGGATCTAACGGTTGTGACCTTATCCCTTGCTTCATTTTCATTAGACGACCCTTGTTCACCTGTCCTTCGATCCAATGATCTCGGATCTCTCCCGATCCTACAGTGGAGATCACTCCCAAATTTGAAGGGGACGGTCACGATCCTTCGATCCCATTACACGAGTATCTGACATTCTATCTCCTACGTAGATTCTGCAATGCCATTATTCCTGAGCTTTTCAACTCCACGGTCAGAGTGCATCACGAAAATAGTGAGATGACTTGTAAATAACATACCTAGCCACCCACATTCTGGGGCATGCTACCTTCAAGACCACCCTTGTACTTCTTTCTCTTATGATACCTTTTTAAAATTTAAGTATGCATAAAATAAAAGAATTTAATGACATGCACAGCAGTAGTCAGCAAGCATGCATAGTCTAAAGATTCAATTAAATGATAATAAAAAATACAGCGGAAAAACATTCATATACATGTAAATGATACCATAAGAGAGAGCACTTATCTTTATGGAAGATGACACCAACTGGTTGTAGACCGAGGACATTCCACCCCACCATAGACACCACTGCTCCAAATATCAACAACAGTTCCACCCCTGAGCCAGGGCTATGAATCCACAAGGACAGTTCCAAAGTGTACTTGGGTTCCGAAACTAGTCAGCTCTCAAGCTCTCACAGGTTTCCCAACACACACAACAATCCAAGTACCCAACACTCTTGTACCCAGCCTGTATCACCCCAAGAAAATGGACCTTCACCCTTCTTTGTCACATAGTCCCTTAGGCAGTCCCTCTCCTTTTATTTTTGGGCCTCCAGCACAGTTGGTCCGGAATCTCAAAGATGGAACTCTCAGGACTTGTGGTTGTGAGAAAAATGGGGCATAGGCCAACGCATCTCAAACATGCAAGCCCCAAGTCATGGCTGGATTTCACCAGTGACCATTACAACCAACTATCTCATGGCTAATTATTCAGAAGTTCAGTTCCCCTCCCAAGCCGAGATGCAAGTGAGGATGGATCAATGGATGGGTAAGTGAGTGCATGGTAGTGGGTGAGGGAAATGAGTGAATTGTACAGGAAATCAGGGAACAATCCATCAGTTGAACCCCCCCATCAGACCAAAGGCGGGTTTAAGTAACTTTGCGGGGAATCAAGAACCTCCTGGCCTTCCCCAAGAAGCTCATGTAATTGATCCCCTCCCTTAGGCAAAAAGGGTAATTAACATAGGAATAAACACTTAGACCCCTCAATACCCCTCTCTTGTGGAATCATATCCCCCTATAACTCTATTCCTTGTCCGTCTGAGAGCCATCCATGTATTTATTATTAATAATGATAGAAAATGTTACATGTCTTGGGCACACTTTCCTTTTAATAATTTTTTGGACACACTGGCCTCTCAACATTGTAACAATACATTATTTAAAATGGGGATTCAAAACCTAGGGTGTTACAATGGGTAAGGGACCCGATTTTGTTTTAGGTATAAGGGCATGAAGATCAGTGAATTTATAGGTAATACTATTCTAGATGGATAGTACATGTCATGTCATTTCTGGTGATATGTGGAAAGCCACATAAATCCTCATGGTTAGAGAGTTATGGCCACGTGAAGTTGGAGAACCCTCATGAGTTATCTAGAAGATCCTAGAAGGTCAAAGAAGTCAAATTATTCTAGAATCTCATAGAAGAAGTTGACCAATCAAAGTGGTTAGTCATGGGTTAAAGTGGTTGCAACAAGAAAACAATTAAAAATAAATTAGTTGCAACTAGAATTGAAGATTTTACTATTTGAGGATAAAGTGGTTAAGTGGACAAAGTGGCTAACTGGGAAAAGTTGGTTAAGTGGACAAAGTGGCTAAGTGGACAAAGTTGGTTAAGTGGACAAAGTGGTTAAGTGGATACTTTAGAGGAAGCTACTTGGAGAGTATAAATAAGAGAGAAAGGGTATCCCATTGGTATCCATTGAGTATATTGAATATATTCAAATGACTGACGTAACCAAAGGATATCTAAGGTGAATTTCATAGGGAAGGTTAAGTAAAGAAGGCTGAAATTCAAGGGAGGATGAAGTCTTTTGATGATTCTTTCTAAGGTATATTATTTGTAGGTCATCGCACTATTTTCGTAATAAATTTTTTTCTACAATGATTCAGATATCGAAATATGGAGGCCGTTGAGGCAACATACCGGGTTCAAATGACAAGGGTTGGGTTGTCCTCAAGAGTCTCCTACACATCCAAGTAAGTGTGATAAAAATTTCATCTTGTGGGTTTTTGTATTTTGGGAGTTACACTCAGTGGAAAATAGGGTTTTTGGCTAGTCCTGAAACTAGTCTAAAACAAGTGTTTCAGGTAAAAGCGTCATAACTTATTCATAATAGATCGAAATTCAGTAAGACCAAATGTATTTCTTATAGTACAATATTTAGTATGTTTTGTACCATTTTCATATCCATACAGAAAATATTATGTGCAAAGAATGCTCTACAAGTTCTCTCTCTAGAATAAGCCATAATTCAACAAGGTATGCCATTTTTTCTATAACTTCTTTTCTGGGAGGTTCCAAGTAGTGAAACCTGGAGGAATTGTAGACAAGACACTGAAGAAAATTGTGTACTATTTTCAAATATTTATTCATTACAGGTACATAGTTATTATTATTGCAAGTTAGGGTTGTTGACTAATCCAAAATTAGTCATGTGAGACTAAAGTAAAGTTTGATGAAAATGCTAGTCTCTTGTTGTTAAAGTTAAAGAAGGTTTACAGGTATTGATAATATACACCAGGTCTATTACAAAGTTACAAATAAGATTTGGATGATGAAATTGATGGGGGGGGTTGTTGAAGTATGTTACAGATAGAGGTTGTATAACAGTGAAGTTGTGTGACATGGTTTGATGTAATGGTTTATGGTATTTGGTTATGTATAGTGTGATGTATTTCTAGAGAAATTTTGATGGTTAGATTTGTATATGTAATTGGTATATGGTTGAGGTACATGTTGGGTACATGGTTGAGACAAGTAGTTGATGAGTTGGCACATACATGAGGTGTATAATTGATGAGGTTGGTACATCTTGATGAGTCATAGTTGGTGTGTAGTTGATGCATGATTGGTACATACTTGGTACTTGGTTGGAGGCATGTGTTAGTAGTATTGTTGACACATGGTTTATGGATGATGTAGCATACTTATCTTGGTATATTATTAGAAGCACATATTGATATTGGTGGTGATTATGAGTTGTTGTGATATGCTTAGTTGATGCACATCTTGGTGATATTGTGCATATGGTTAATATTTGTCTTGGTGAGTAGATCTGATTTGATTGATAAGATTGATGAGACAGGTTGTTTGGACATGTTGTTGTGACAGGTTATTTGTACAAGTTTGGTGCATGGTTGATGCATTTGTTTATGGTACAGGTTGATGCATGGTACATGTTGGCACATGTTATTGGTACAGTTTGTTTATGTCAGTGTTTCATGGAAACCTGCACAAAATACCTAGCTAAAGCATACACAAACAAAGTTTATCAAGAAAAGGAAGAGAGATATAATATGAAGAATCAGAATCAATGTATATTATGATCTGTTCAATGAGTGAGTGATATTCACTCATATAAGAAACGACCTCCTATCTTAGGAATGCATGCATAATAGTGATGTTCTGAAATTAGAAAGTTGAAAATAGAACTAGTCAGTTAACTCCCATTGAACTAGTGTGCCAAAAATAGAAATTTCTCCAACGCCCCCATGAACATCACTATGGAGTAAAAAATGAGTCCCGGCTACTAGGCCATATTAGGTACTCATGTACAATGCAACTAATGAAAACTGAATAAAAGTGAGGAAAGAGGGAAAACCACGTGGGAACAAAACCCCCCCTCAAAAGACAATGCATCAAAAGAAGAAAAGGAAGCTACTAGGCAACTATGTTCTTCACTGCAAGATAATGACGAAAATTATGAAACTTCTGCTCACTGAAAGTCTTCGTGAAGATGTAGAAATATTTATGGATATGATGAATTACTTTGGAAACCTATCTAGACTTGTACCTCTTGATCCTGTGGACCCATCTGCACCTGAAAATATTCCTTTCTAGTGGAAGTGGAACCAGATGCCAAGTTTGATTCTTTAGGAGTGATCCATACTCCTTTTGCATGGCTTCTTCCCATAGTGGATTTCCAATAGCCTCACTATAGGTATGTGGATCATAAGATTGAACCATATAGAAATGCATGGGCATAATAGGTTCTGAAGATGAAAGCACATGAGAAGGCTCCTCATGCTGAGATCGAGTCCTCCTCAAATCCAATGGATTCCCTACAAGGATACGTGTTGCCTGAAGTGTGAATTGTGCCTTCTTGGGCATTCGCTAAAGCTTCAACGTTGGCTTCTTATCTGGATGTACTACCTGGTTATTTCCATGTACATAATTTGAGTGTATGGAATCATCTCTGATGTCTAAAATTGATGGAAGCACAAGAGTATATGTATGTTGCATTGGAGGTGCATGCAAATTACTCTCCTTATGTGTAAGTAAAAAAATGAGTCGTCATCAGAAAACTTAGTGAATTTATACAACCTTGACTTGTGATCTACCTCACCAATTGCAATGATGGAAATGTCATGCATGTCGATTACTGAAACTAAATATGATGTAGATTCAACCTCTTTTACCTTTCTGGGTGATCTGATAAACTGAGAGTAGATTCATAGAAATCTTTAGAACATGTAAAACATTATCAAAAATGCCATTATGGAGTTCCACTCTTCCTTCTCCTGCTACTACTACTGGAGTATCATATCCCATGATAATAGGGGGTCTTGAGCATGGACTCAAAGAAGATAAAACTTCCTCTTTCGCTGCCATATGATGTGATGCGCTAGAATCTATAATCCATGAATCAAATGAGGAATTAATTACAACAAGAGCATGATGATTACCTTTATTAGGAGCATGATATTCTTCCTTTTGCTTCTTGACTCCCTCTAGAATGAAGTTGCCAAGGTTGTTATGTTGAATTGTTTGTGCCATAAGATCGATTTGTTTCTTCATGCATGTGGATTCTTCATGATTCAATTTATTGCAGTAAGTGCATTGCTTTCCCTTCTTCTTCTTCTTGGAATCTAAAGAGTCTTTGGAACTTGAAGAATCGTTAAAGGGTTTGGAATATACCTCCTTCTCATTTTGTTTCTCCTTCTTGTTTTGTTTGGATGATCATTTTCGATCATGCATGTTGAGTGCATGTGCTTTGGGATCCTTCATGAGTCCCATTTGTATGAGTTTTTTCTGCTCTTGTGTGAGAGACTCAATGAATTGATCCATCGTAGGAACTTTCCAATTTGCTCCCAAAAGACATCAGCTAGAATGGAAATTGGAGACATATAAAACGTATTTTGGTCCTAGCTTGGCCAAGATTGTTAGAATAAGTTGTTTCTCTTGTGTAGACTTGTCAATACCACATTCACCCAAGTTCAATATAAAAGATTTAAATTTAGTAAAGAAATCATGTATATTATCAAAACTTTTAGGGTATAAGGTATTCAACTCTACCTCAAGAATATGACCTCGCATCTCATCTTTCTTTCCAAAGAGTCCTTAAAAGGTGGTACATATCTCGTTTGGAGTCTTGCATGTGGCAACATGAAACCATAGATGAGTGGAGATTAACTCAAGAAGTAGTCGTGTGGCCTCATCCTTATAGTTCACTCATATGGTCTTCTTAAGCACTGATGTAGGTTATGTTTATGTCGTCATCATCAAATTATACAATCCCTTTATTTTGAGTTGGAATGAGGCCTTCGAATTACATTAAAAATAGTTCTACGGTGAGTATTATCAATAGACTTGATTGAATAAGTTGCATGATCTCCATCCCTGCTATTGATTCTGAAAAGATCCTGAAAACCCAGATCATGAATTCTGAGATATGACAGACAGTTCTATGGTAGCTATAGATATGATCAAACAAGTACATCTCATAAAATATGATGTGGGTTTTGGATATTTTTTGTGAGCATGATCATCCCTATTTTATACGTCTCTTGTCAAAATTTCAGCCCGACCCAGATCATGGATTTCAAGATATGGCTATTTTACTACAGAAAACCAATTTTCTAGAGGGAAGTTGAATCATCATACCCTGAAGAGGGATAAAGTGCAACGATGCTAAATCATCGCACCCTAGAGAAGGATAAAGTGTGACTATTGTGACCTCTGCACCCTTTGATAAGGATAGGCTTCGACAATTCCAATTATTGCACCTTTCAATAGGGATAGGTTGCGACGATGGCGGAACCTAGGTTTACTCAATAATTAAATCCTATTTCTCTGTTCTCTGGCTTTTATGGGTTTCTCCAAGAAGCTCAACTATGATACCATTTCAACGTTTCATGGAAACCTGCACAGAATACCTAGCTAAAGCATACACAAATAAATTTTATCAAGAAAAGGAAGAGAGATACAATATGAAGAATGAGAATCAATGTATATTATGATCTATTCAATGAGTGAGTGATATTCACTCATATAGGAAATGACATCCTATCTTAGGAATGAATGCATAATAGTGATGGTCTAAAATTAGAAATTCTAAAATAGAACTAGTTAGTTAACTCCCACTGAAATAGTGTGCCAAAAATAGAAATTTCTCCAACAGTTTACAAGTTATTTCTACAGTTTGATTACAGGTTGTTTGGTATAGGTTGTTACATGTTGTTTGGTGTAGGTTGATTGGTACAGGTTTACAGTAGTATATCTCACAGTGATAGTGTGACAGTGGCTCCATCATTCTACTTATATTTCAGGGAGGTTGTACAGGGCAAGGATAGGTGGTTGTATCCACCTTCCGGTTGTAACCGGAGAACATAGGGGGTGTAGCCTCCTTCTAGTTGTAGCCAGAGAATTGGGGAGTTGGATCTTCCCTCTGGTTGTAGCCTGAGAAACTAGGGGGTTGGAGCCTCCTTCCAGTTGGAGCTAGAGAATTGGAAGTTGTTGCTTCATTGAATGTAATTCTTGACATATAAGAAAAGCATTATGTGGTTTTCTCCCGCATTGGGTTTCCACATAAACATTGGTGTATTATGCATTGTGTGGATGTGTTTGTTATTTTTTATTATGAATTGATGAATGTTAATGTTTATGATACAGTAAGATATTGATGATGAACATATGAACACGGTTGAATAAGTAAAATAATATACTTTGTGGTTTAAAGGATTAATAATTGGTATAATTTCTCATTACTAATTCACCCCCCTTCTTAGTAATCCAACATTAATAGACATGGGTAATTCCCCCTTGGACCCCTCTTGATCATTCTCTTAGACGCACCCCTCTCTTGTGGATTAATTTATCCCTTATCTTTTTCCATGTCTCCTTAGCAATTGACATCATACTTTATTACTAAAACTTAGAAATACATTTTGCATATACATCGCTTGGCCATAGCCACACATTATATATACACTAAGAATTAATTAAACTGGAGATTATAGTGGGGATGTTACAACCATGGTATCAATAACATAGGTCATCAATACCATGTGCCTGAAACCACCATTGTTGACCTATTAACTTTGACTCTTTCACCAAGTCGAGTTTATCCTAACATCTAGAACTAGTGTCTTTCTCAATAAGAGATAATGCAATATTTGCACTAAGGATCGATTTTTAAGAACACTGGCTTAATAAATTGTGGGTAGAATTCTCATGTGGGCCTTGGAAAATCATATTTTTAGGATCTTATAAAATTAAATTATGCTACTAGGTTTGGATTTTGTGCCCCTGAACCAAAATATGAATGTGTTCTTGAATGACTTTATTAAGTGAGTTTCAACTCACCATAAAACACTAAATGGGGCTTAGGTCAATGAACCATTGATCACATTAGACTATTGAGACCATGTTACATCTATGAAAACCCATATACTATGATTCCATTGCATATAAACTATTTGATTTGATGATATCTAGAACTAGGAATAAGAGGGAAATTGCAATTTTGCACTAAGGGTTAATTTTTCAAAACACTAGCTAAAGTGATTGTGGGTAGTGTTCTCATATGGTCCTTGGTAAAACACACTTGTAGGAGATTATCAAATTCAATTCTTCTTCTTGGTTTGGATTTTATGCCCTTAGACCAAATTTTCAATGTGTCCTTGAATGGCTTCAGGAAGCGAGTTGAAACTCACCATAAAATTCTAGCAGGGACTTGGATTGTCGAATTATTGATTCCATTGGAATATTGAACTTAGATTAAACCTAGGAGAACCTCTCTCCTATGATTCCATTGATTTGAATTTTTTTTTTATTATCTCTAGAACTAGGGTTCTAGTAAGTAAAAGATAATGCAATTTTTTCACTAGGGGTCTTTTTCGCCCTCAAACGAAAATACTTCTGGACCACCATCTCAGGGGCACATTGATGTTTCTTGGATGATATATCCTTTTCATATCCTCTTATTAAAACATGTTCTTCCATTCATTCCATCATAGACATGATGATCTATCCTCATGATGATCCATGAGTTATTTTATATGACTCTACCTTGGTATATCAATTGCCATTCCTTAGACCTTAGATGTTATGTACACTTGTAGATGGTACTTTACGCATGATATTTATTTTAGTTGATGTTCTATGTTCTTGTGTGTGGGTTTCTTCTTATACATGGTGTGATGGTTTCTAATCTTTCCACAAAAGTAATAAACACTAGGTTTGATCTAATAACACTTCTTAGCAATAAGAATTGTATTTTTTTGTCTTGTTATATCATATGGGGAATGATTTTTATTATATAAATGTCTTCATGACTTAGGTCAAATCATGCTACTGGTGATCTAGTTGAGTAGTGTACCACATATCCTAACCATATTGGACATTTTCCATGTTTTTCCTTTCACCATCTTATTCATAAAAAAATATATTAACCCCACTTATGTTTGACTTATCACATGTCATACAGAAAGGTGCAGAAGAACAATGTAATACGAAGTCAATTAAAGGAAAAAACGACTATAGGTGAAGAGAAATAAGTAAAAAATTGAAAAATAATGAATATAGAGCTATGCCACCTCATTAAAAAGGCCCATCCCCTAAGTCCTATGCTAAAAAAATCATATATATAGAAATGGACTAAGAAAATTCAAAGAAAAATACAAAAGGGGTAATATATATGGTGTTGAGGTGGTAACTCTAATCCAATATCCCTCTTAAAGGTTTGCATGAACAAATAATGAATATTCATAGCTCTATAAAGCTAGTTGGACTAGGTTAAATACCTTCTACATCATTGCATATGACTTTGAGGGTCAAAACATAAATTTCCCTTTCCCTTTCCATTAATAACTCATAATTTCTACCCATCTTTAGCGAAGTGATCTAGAAAATATTATTTGTCCTAGGAGTTAACACATGTAATAAGAGTAAACATGTCCCACCATGGTAAACTTAGGATATTTATAAAATTAACCTTGTTAAGATGTTGTTAGAAGATATTAGTTAATGTTCATTTTCTAATGACTTGTTTTGAGACTTGATTCATCATTTTAAGTGGGCTCCCCATACTAGTATCCATGCACTATGCCTTAGGATCCGTGACACTACCTTGGGATCCATGTATTTATATTTCACCATATATACATACATTGGTATCTATGCCATTTTTATTTGGATCCATGTCATTGCATTGGGATCCATGAAAGCACATTGGGTTATGACAAGGATTACACATCGTCATAGAGGTGTCCACATTAGCATGTTTTACATTTGTCAACATATAGATCTTTCATGAGCCACTTGGAGGTGTATCTACTTGGCACATGTGTGAACACTTTTCCTAAGTTCACTTTCTCTCTCCTATGACCCACATGTGTGTGACTCTATAAGCTTATGAAGGTTTCACCTCACCATTTATTTGTTCTCATGTGTGTCAATGAGTTATTCCTTGATTATTCTGGTTCATTAGGGGGAGCCCTTATTCTTGGGCCCCCTTTGACTCCACACATGGGGTTTAGGTGGTTATTTTCTCCTTTGAGAAGGGTGCACATGTTTTCATTCCCTTATGGACCACATGTGTGGTATCTTGTTAGCATTCACACACTTTGAGAATGGAACCCCTACTTTTGAGGGTTTGTTGTAACAACTTGAGGTTTTTTTCCCATGGTTTCACTTGAGAACATGTTATTGGGCTCATGATTTCATATCATCACATGTTATGAGCACATTGTATCACTCTAGCTCATGTTATTCATTGTATGGTATTAGAGGATACCTTATCTATATAAGGAAGGTGTCTCCTTCATTTATCATTGTTGTAAATAGACTAAACAGACTCATTTTTCTTAATATTGGTGTGAAATATTATCTATTTTCTTAAGTGTTCTATTATAATAAAAGAAGGGTTTGATGTTGCAAGAGACATTGAGGAAGGTGATATTGCAAATAAAAAAATGCAAGTGAGGTATAATCTATTATATGTTTCATTTCTATGTGAATATATAAGCTACTTCTTGTGTATTGGGGTTGAATATCTTAGGATTTTAACTCCTTACCATATGATTTATATCTGAAATTTAAAGTTTGCAATACTTAGGCTGAATATTTATTAGTTTATCCTCTCTATGACTCTTGAAGGTTCATATTTCTAAATATGATGCTCACCAAGTGTTCTTCATAGATGTTTGGGGAGTTCAACATTATAGGTAAATAGGGGAACTACCAAATGAGTGGTCTAGACTCCATTTCCCAATGGTAACACTAGGTTTTACTTTCTCTTTTTTAACTATCTCATTTATCTTTTCCCCTTTAATTTTTGTTTGCAAGCAATATAGGGTTTTATTATTGTATCTTTAGATATAGATTGAAGTTTTATTTTTGAGTCTTAAGATAACAAATTCTGGATCTAGTGGTGAAATTGACCTATACATGAAAATTGTTCCTCCATGCCAATTCATTAAAAAAATTTACATTTTCTGGTTAGATATATAGTTTTTTTATTATGTTAAATGTCTAGATCTACGTTTCATCCATTCTAGGTCTCTTAAGTTAGAAATTTTTATATCTATGTACTAACTTGGAATGTTTAGAAAATCATCCCATTTGTATTCACTATGAATCAATTTACATTCTTTTTGGTTAGATATAGCATTTTGTTTCATTTTTTAACATATATATAATATTAATAGTCTACAGGAAATAAACTAATGGCTTAAATATTAAAGGTTTTTTTTTGCTTTCAAGGCATAATAAATCTGTAACTTTGCAAAATTTAATAGATTTAGTAGCACAAAGTTAATTTTAGTGGATGGATCATATGATTAAATACATTGGTTGGATGATTTCATATGATTAAATGTTCCTTATGTATCATGGGAGAATGTTCCTCTCAAATAATTATCTTCCATATTCTAAGATACAATAAATCTGGAACTTTGCAAAATTTAATAGATTTGGTAGCACAAAGTTAATTTTGGTGGATGGATCATATGATTAAATACATTGGTTAGATGATTTCATAACCTTAAATGTTCCTCATGGATCATGGGAGAATGTTCCTCTCAAAGAATTATCTACCATACTTTAAGATACTAATTGACACCTTAAATTGTTGGATGATTTCATAACCTTTAGATATTTCAAGAATTGATTATTTACCGACAGACTTAAAATTTGATCATTTGGGATAGCTACAATTTATCTTTATCTTGAGATTGTGTTAATTCTTTGGTTAAAGTTTCTATGGTACTTTTTCATGTAAGGGTAAGTATCAAACTTTGAGGAAAAATAAAAATATGTGGTCTATCTCTTGAATTTAATGTGATAAAGGTGAATTTTACTTACTGTTTTCAACACTAAAATTTTAATGGACAATAATCTCTCATGATGCAAACATTGTTATATTTGGCATGATTATTCTCACTCAGAGCATTTTTTTTTAAATCCTAAATGAAAAAATAAATGTTGGCTTCAACAATTATACAATTCATGGTGATTGATTCTTCTTTGCAAATCCATACCTTCATAAAAAAAATCTATGCTAAATTGAGAGCTTAACTTTAGAAACAATCTTAATAGTTAAATTTCATTTAAATTTTGGTTGTTAGGATCCTACTTTGACTCATTAATTAGATAGTTTATTAATGTATGAGGCCACCTGTATTGAATAAGGCTCATTGAATAGTTAGTTAATAGTCACTAATTGTAATAAATGGTCTTTTTTAGTAATAAGGTCCAAATTAGTTGGTCAAACCTCATTACAAGGGGACCATAGACAATTAACATTCTTTATGGATGACTATATATTGAGTAGAATGTTATGTATTGTTTTGTCAAGGATTTTTATTGTATTTGCATCATTTCTCCTAGAGGTTTCCCCCTTGAAGAGCCAAGTGAACATAACTCTCTATTTTTATCTCTTTTTTCTCTTATGTTCTTGGGTTTTGCACTAAATTTTATGTGATTTATCTAAATGTTTTGGGTTAAGTACACTAAAAGTGGTATTAGAGATCTTTCTTTGGAATTAAGTAGGATAATTTGGGGGCATAAAGTGGGATTTTTTTTTTTTTTTGTTTACATAGTTTTTACAGGAAAAAGAGGATGACAATATTCAGGTCAATTTCTAAAATTTTATGCATATAATTTGAAGAAACACGATATAGATATGAATTCATCTCAAAAAATTGCTCAATTTCATAAAATAAATCGTCCAAAAATATTGGAAGTGGAAATATCATCGATTCAAAATATGCAATTTTTTGGGGTTTTCCCAGTGATGGCCGCAAATTTTGAAAATTGAATATATTTTGACATAGTGCATAGATTTAAATACAAAAAGTGTCATTATATGTATAAAATAAATGGAATTTCATAATTGTGGTCATAATAGCCAATTAGATAAGTATAACTAAAGTTGTGATCATTTTACATTTTGGTCTCAAGCCCTATCTTGCACAAGTTATTTTATGGTGATTTTAAGAGATTTTTCTGGGGTTAACAAGCTCATAAATTTTTAGTCTTTTTTAGAGACATGTTCCATCATATTTAAATAACATGGTGATTTGTTTTTCAACAGGTAAAAAAATGGTAGGGGAAGAATACATGCAAGAAATACAAGTGGATTCACATTGTTGGAAACCCTTGTAACCCATATTGGTACCCCTTCAAGTAGTAACACATTAGACATTACCTGTATATGGAATCTCACTTTCATGCACCCTTGGTTATATAGGAAGTCCCCCTAGGTATAACTAAAAGTATCTTTATATAAGATAATCGTCTATCTTATTGAACACCACTCAATGAGACCACTCTCTAGTACCTAAGTAGTTGAGTAGTATGGCCAGGGGCATAATTGAGCCTCCTTAGTTAGTTCCCTGAGATATTAGTCCAAGTACCATTGTTGAACACCAAGCATATATTAGACAACTATAGCACCTGACATTCCTTTGTCCTGAAGACCTGGTCAATTTTTTTCGTGAGATCACATATGGTGGATATCTATAAACCACCTCCTACCAAATCCCCCAAAAATATTCCCACCCACTCTACTACTAAAATGTTGTATCAATTGGATACTCAAATTACAACTCTTAATGTATATATTATGGGAATTCAGTAGTCCGTAACTAGTTGGAATCATAATTTTTCTCAGAAGTTGAACAAGTTGACAACAAATTTGATTGAGTAGTTGGCACCTATGAAATCTCATGGTATACTAGAAGTAGAACAATGGACTACACAACACATTGAGCCACACAAGGAAGAAACTTCTCACTTAGGACTATTTAACCACTGACAACCCTTGTCAGGTCCACACAACAATAGATCAATGGATAATAACATATGGTACTATTCTCTTGAGGTGGAGCTAAAAATGTTTGATGGTTCTGACCCATCTTGGTGGGTCACCCATATGGAACATTACTTTTCTTTCTAGGGTATTATTGATGACATGTTGAAACTCAGGGTGGGATTCTTGTATCTAGATTTATAGCAATGGAAATGGTGGGAATGGCATAAAAAAAATATGCAATCTATATCACTTGGAGTCAATTTATGATAGATGTCTATGTGCATTTCGAGGAAGATACTCACTATTTGGGGTGGCTTACCAATTTACACCAAGGCCCAATGAAACAATTTATGGTATCCATTGAGAAATTTGTTATTTGTATAAATAATTTGACATATTCTTTCTATAGAATTTAACATATGCAATGTCCTACTACATGGTTGGAAGTTACAGAAAAGGCCCTAGAAGAAGATATTGTGATCAATACACAAACAAAAAACCAACCTTAATTCCTTTCATTCGTCTTTTCCATTGTACTTCCCAAAGCACAACTCCTACCCATTCCTTGAAAACACAAAGGTTCTCTCTAGCATAAATGGAATATCGCCGAAGATGAAGACTTTGTTATAATTGTGATGAAAAATATACTCTAGGTCACTGGTGTAAAGAACATAATTTGTTCCAAGTTGATATAACCGCTCATACCTTAACCAAAGACTTAAGTATAAAAGAGACACTAGAGTTACAAGTTCAATATATCGACACTCAAATTCAGGCGGATATCAAACCTCCATTTTCTCATGAAGAACCACTTACCTCCTTGCATGCAATATTGGGTATTTCAATTCCACAAACCTTGAAAATAATGGGTTACACCAAGAACCAAAAATTCATAGTACTACTTGACAGTGGTAGTACTCACAATTTCATTCACAAGAGAGTGGAAACAAAAATCCATTATTTTCTATCTTTCAAATCATGATTTCCATTGGAGGTATAATGAAATGTGGGGGAAGATGTGAAAAATTTAGACTCCAAATGGGAGACTATCAACTAAAACCCCATCTATTTGCAATCGATATGGGTGAGTATGATATAGTATTGGGGGTATAATGGCTATGCATGTTGGGACCAGTTACCATGGATTTCAAAGAAATCTACATGAGTTTCACTAAAGAGGGTCATGTGCAAACCCTTCAAGGGTTCTAGACAAGCTCTCTTCAAATATAGTTAGTTGTCATTGTATGGAGAAGTTATTACTATTTTTTATCCTCCATCAACATTATTTGCTTGACATGAATATTTTATTCTCGTACTATCATTTTTCTTTGTGTTACATTTGCTTGATATCATATCACATGCAATAAATCTTGTATATTTTATTTGTGTTGATTATCAAGGCATGTGGGTCTTAGCATGATAGTTGTCCATAATGAATTGACTCATGTATATTTTTCTCACGATGCTAGGCCATTAGCTCACTCTACATATGCTAGTAGGCACCTTCTCTCCATGTAACATTTCTTTCCCTTTCTTTCCATCTTTATTTTCTCTTTTTCTTTCATCAATTTGTTTATTTCTTCTCCTTCCTTTCAACTCACTACTATATTATTTGATGGATGGTATCTCTCACAAGGGGGGAATTAAAAAGTGTATGGACTTCACACTTTAGTACTCACATGCACCTATCTAATTGGAGGTATCAGGGTGTGACCTACTTATGTGTTGCCCTACTTATGTGTTGTCACTCTACACAAACCACTCATAGATGACATTGATACCACTCTTCCACACTATAAAGGATCCTTTATGTTGTATTACACCCCCTTTAGTCACCCTACCATCCTTGGTATGTTTGACACTTATATAAGGTCTCCATTTTTATCTTTTTCCTTTGGTCACTAGTTTGATTCTACTAGAAGCTTTGGGGAACCCTCCCACTATTTTTATTTTTTCATGGGACCTGAGACTCTAATATAGACCATGGCTAATGGGAATTCCTCATTTAAGGTCCTCTATGGCCAAAACCCATTCAATCATGCTTATTTTGAGTTCTATTGATTTAAATCTTCCTTTCCCCTGTTAAATTTCTTAGCATGAAGTGAATCATGTCTTTATTGGGTTGTACTATATGTGTAAGATGGATCCCATAAAATAGAGGGTGTTGTTTGGAGAAAATACATGTGGTACAGGGCCCAAACCTATTAATCATATTCAAAACCTATGATACACTTCCAATGGAAATAATGAGTTTCCCAATAGTTAAACTAATGTTCATTTATTCCTTGAGTTCATTTCTTAACCTATTCATATTGCTCTCCCTCTCTTTGTAAATTATCTTCTAATTTGGAATCCTTTTGTAATTATCTTGTAGTAACACTTATAAATTGGCATCAAACCTTGATCTAGTTCTTCTACTCCTCCTCAATTCTTGTGGCTTACTTTCTCATACTATCTCCAACACGTTCATGGGTATTTCTTACTCTTGGTTTGATTTCTTCACTAAATGATTATTGTCCTTTCCTAGAGAATATCCATTAGATTTTCTCCCTCTAACACCTTGGATGATTCAACTGTTCTACATCAAAGAAGTTTCCATCATAGTTAGGGTACGAAAGTTATGACCTTTCTTAGGGAATATTGGATCACCATTGAACACTTCATTGTTTCATTATTTGTATGGTAGATCTAAGGTGTTTTGTTGCACTATATTGAATATTGGGATCAAGCATGCTTTGAAACAAGGTGTAGCAGCATGTGTAGGTTCAATTAGGTGGAGAAACACTCTTTTGGATTCTTTTCACATCACTCATCTTCAACCCATGAAACTTCAATACCTACAATTCAACATTTTTCTAGGTTTGTTCCTTACTTTTCCCATCTCTTTCATTTTCAAACAATAGGTTAATTACCTCACCAAAGGAAACTGGTAAAAACAACCATATTCATTTTTTTGTCCTTTATTTCTTTGTTATTCTTTCCTAATATTTTTTTTTTATCTATAAGTAAATTACCCTTATTAATCTGAAACCCTTGATAACATGATGAATTATAAAATTATAATTAACCTAGTGGCCTTCTCTCCTTCAATTTTCCTCCTCCTTTCTCTTTTTAGGGTTTCTCAAATTTCCCTAAAATTGGGTGGAAAAACCACTTCCTCCTTCCTCCTTTTGGTGGTATGATGCCTCACTCTAATCATCACGCTATATGCAATAGTTACTTGGTCAAAAAATTAGTCAACATAACTTCTTGATGGACATTTTTAAAAAAAATAATGTAATGAGATTTTAGTGGAGTTTATTGACTCTCAAGGAAGAGTGTCAAGATTATAATCCAATAATATTTCAAATTCTTGGATTAGAGTCTTCCAAAATCTCCACCCAAATTTTCTAAAATATGAAATAATCACAGATAGGTCACACCTCATTTTCTTCCCTTGTACAAGAAATTGGAAGACATGTTGATGGCATCACAAATTGTTTGTGAATTCATTGAGACTTATCCTACTACATGACATGTGAGATAAGTACATTTTTTATGTTTTGTTTTTCAAATATATTTTTTATTTTTCATTCAATGGATGAGTTTTCTTAATTGGATTTCTCAAAAGATGGATATTCTTGGAGATGATTGACCATAATTAGTGAGTGTATTCATCCATCATGAGAAGTGACCCAAATTTTAGGAGATACATTTCTCCATTTGTAATTTTCATTTTTTTTTAAATCCTAATTTCTATAGTATACAATTATTTAATTAAATGATCCCCAAGCTTTTTTTAGAAACTATATAAAATCATTATAAATTTTAATTCTTTTACCAAAAAATTATCAATCATTTATTGTTGAAGTTTTAAGAATTATTAAGATCCACCAAGGTTTCTACATGTTAAGATAAGTATGGATCTTTAAAATTTTCCATGTACCCTTCTCTATCCCACCTCTACAATGGATTTTAAAATTTTCATCAACCCTCAATCATACCACAATTAATGCATTAATTTCCCCACCATCATCCTTAAATTCAAAATGGTACATCCTGACATGATTTGACATATGTTTCTAGTTGAGGCCTCCCCCACCTCTTCCCATCATTACCTTCTCTACTCCAATTCAAAACACATTCTTCCTCCACTATTTTTATCTAGTCATGCATTTGATGTTGGTGATTATCCTATCAGGATGTCTCATGGTCAGATAATATTTCAAAGGTGCATTTCTCTCTTGTAACACACATTTTTTCTCCTTTGCTCAAGCTAGTCCCTCCAATAGGTATATGTTCCCACATACCCATTTCAAAGGAGTAATACACAGTGTAGTTCCAAAATTTTATACATTTTCTTCCTAAGGGATTCAATTACTTTCGTGTGTCATTTATTGCTTCACACATGGTTGTCCTACCTACATAGGCACATGGAAATCCTATATGAGACCTCTTTTCAAAGTATTGACGAAAACAGAACCCAACAACATCTAGGGTGCATACATCACCCTTCACAAAGGTACCATATCTTTGAAGAATCTCTTAGATTTTTCTTTTTCATGATTTTGAATAACCAATGTTCATCATGGAGATAGAAAAACATTTAACAAAGTAATCTTGGATCTTGGATAGAAATTCATTTAATGAGAGATGAATTATTGATCTTGGATCGATGATTGGATGCATATCCTATAGTTCTTATTCACTAACAATACCACGAAAGGGATCAAAGACATGGACTATTAGCACACAACACTACTAGAAACATTAAGGTTGTACAACCATGTGTTCCACTAAATGAATAAGAGTTGATAAAGACAAGGTATTATTCCATGGTGGGAGTTGTTTGAAGAAGGGAACATTAGTCCTCTAGGACTTTTATTCCATGGGAAGAATAGAGAATATATGGGGAAAGGATTACAGATATTTCAAGCTTGAGAGATGGCTCAAGGTTGGTGTGATTGTAGTGGAAGATTGTTATTAATTCCCAATTTTGAATAAAGGACCTAGAGTGTGGGTAGGTGGCCAGTGTAGGATATCTCTTATGTATAGATAAAATGGGTGGCTTCTTCTCTTATGTATTAATAT
>ML791782.1:386201-402780 GCA_009831015.1 Picea engelmannii | reverse complement strand
TGTTACAGATAGAGGTTGTATAACAATGAGGTTGTGTGACATGGTTTGATGTAATGGTTTATGGTATTTGGTTATGAATAGTGTGATGTATTTCTAGAAAAATTTTGATGGTTATATTGGTATATGTAATTGGTATATGGTTGAGGTACATGTTGGGTACATTGTTGAAATAAGTAGTTGATGAGTTGGCACATACATGAGGTGTATAATTGATGAGGTTGGTACATCTTGATGAGTCATAGTTGATGTGTAGTTGATGCATGATTGGTACATACTTGGTACTTGGTTGGAGGCACTTGTTAGTAGTATTGTTGACACATGGTTTATGGATGATGTAGCATACTTGTCTTGGTATATTATTAGAAGCACATATTGATATTGGTGGTGATTACGAGTTGTTGTGATATGCTTGGTTGATGCACATCTTGGTGATATTGTGCATATGGTTGATATTTGTCTTGGTGAGTAGATCTGATTTGGTTGATAAGATTGATGAGATAGGTTGTTGTGATAGGTTGTTTAGACATGTTGTTGTGACAGGTTATTTGTACAAGTTTGGTGCATGGTTGATGCATTTGTTTATGGTACAGGTTGAGGTACAGGTTGATGCATGGTACATGTTGGCACATGTTATTGGTATAGTTTGTTTATGTTGGTGTTTCATGGAAACCTGCACAAAATACCTAGCTAAATCATACACAAACAAAGTTTATCAAGAAAAGGAAGAGAGATACAATATGAAGAATGAGAATCAATGTATATTATGATATGTTCAATGAATGAGTGATATTCACTCATATAAGAAATGACCTCCTATCTTAGGAATGCATGCATAATAGTGATGGTCTGAAATTAGAAAGTTGAAAATAGAACTAGTCAGTTAAATCCCATTGAACTAGTGTGCCGAAAATAGAAATTTCTCCAACACCCCCCTGAACATCACTATGGGGTAAAAAATCAGTCCCAGCTACTAGGCCATATTAGGTACTCATGTACAATGAAACTAATGAAAACTGAATAAAAGTGAGGAAAGAGGAAAAACCACGTGGGAACAACCCCCCCCCCTCAAAAGACAATGCATCAAAAGAAGAAAAGGAAGCTACTAGGCAACTATGTTCTTCACAGCAAGATAATGCCGAAAAGTATGAAACTTTTGCTCACTGGAAGTCTTCATGAAGATGTAGAAATATTTATGGATATGATGAATTACTTTGGAGGCCTATCTAGACTTGTACCTCTTGATCCTGTGGACCCATCTACACCTGAAAATATTCCTTTCTGGTGGAAGTGGAACCAGATGCCAAGTTTGATTCTTTAGGAGTGATTCATACTCCTTTTGCATGGCTTCTTCCCATAGTGGATTTCCAACAGCCTCACTATAGGTATGTGGATCAGAAGATTGAACCATATAGCAATGCATGGGCATCACAGGTTTTGAAGATGAAAGCACATGAGAAGGATCCTCATGCTGAGATCGAGTCCTCCTCAAATCCAATGGATTCCCTGCAAGGATACGTGTTTCCTAAAGTGTGAATTGTGCCTTCTTGGGCATTCGTTGAAGCTTCAACGTTGACTTCTTATCTAGATGTACTACCTAGTTATTTCCATGTACATAATTTGAGTGTATGGAATCATCTCTGATGTTTGAAATTGATGGAAGCACAAGAGTATATGTATGTTGCATTGGAGGTGCATGCAAATTACTCTCCTTATGTGTAAGTAAAAAAATGAGTCATCATCAGAAAACTTAGTAAATTTATACAACCTTGACTTGTGATCTACCTCACCAATTGAAATTATGGAAATGTCATGCATGTCAATTACTGAAACTAAATATGATGTAAATTCAACCTCTTTTACCTTTCTGGGTGATCTGATAAACTAAGAATAGATTCATAGAAATCTTTAGAACATGTAAAACATTATCAAAACTACCATTATGGAGTTCCACTCTTCCTTCTCCTACTACTACTACTGGAGTATCATATCCCATGATAATAGGGGGTCTTGAGCATGGACTCAAAGAAGATAAAACTTCCTCTTTCACTGCCATATGATGTGATGCGCTAGAATCTATAATCCATGAATCAGATGAGGAATTAATTACAACAAGAGCATGATGATTACCTTTATTAGGAGCATGATATTATTCCTTCTGCTTCTTGACTCCCTCTGGAATGAAGTTGCCAAGGTTGTTATGTTGAATTGTTTGTGCCATAAGATCGATTTGTTTCTTCATGCATGTGGATTCTTCATGATTCAATTTATTGCAGTAAGTGCATTGCTTTCCCTTCTTCTTCTTCTTAGAATCTGAAGAGTCTTTGGAACTTGAAGAATCGTTAAAGGGTTTGGAATATACCTCCGTCTCATTTTGTTTCTCCTTCTTGTTTTGTTTGGATGATCATTTTCGATCATGCATGTTGAGTGCATGTGCTTTGGGATCCTTCATGAGTCTTATTTGTATGAGTTTTTTCCGCTCTTGTGTGAGAGACTCAATGAATTGATCCATCGTAGGAACTTTCCAATTTGCTCCCAAAAGACATCATCCATAATGGAAATTGGAGACATATACAACGTATTTTGGTCCTAGCTTGGCCAAGATTGTTAGAATAATTTGTTTCTCTTGTGTAGACTTGTCAATACCACATTCACCCAATATCAATATAAAATATTTAAATTTAGTAAATAAATGATGTATATTATCAAAACTTTTAGGATATAAGGTACTCAACTCTACCTCAAGCATATGAACTCACAACTCATATTTATTTCCAAAGAGTCCTTAAAAGATGGTCCATATCTTGTTTGGAGTCTTGCATGCGGCAACATGAAACCATAGATGAGTGGAGATTAACTCAAGAAGTAGTCGTGTGGCCTCATCCTTATAGTTCACTCATATGGTCTTCTCAAGCACTGATGTAGGTTATGTTTATGTCATCATCGTCAAATTATACAGTCCTTTTATTTTGAGTTGGAATGAGGCATTTGAATTCCATTAAAAATAGTTCTACGGTGAGTATTATCAACAGACTTGATTGAATAAGTTGCATGATCTCCATCCCTGTTATTGATTCTGAAAAGATCCTGAAAACCCAGATCGTGGATTCTAAGATATGACAGACAGTTCTATGGAAATTATAGATATGATCAAACAAGTATATCTCCTAAAATATGATGTGGGTTTTGAATATTTTGGTGAGCATGAGCATCCTTATGTTATACGTCTCTTGTCAAAATTTCAACCCGACCCATATCATGGATTTCAAGATATGGCTATTTTACTACAGAAAACCAATTTTCTAGAGGGAAGTTGAATCATCGTACCCTAAAGAGGGATAAAGTGCGACGATGCTAAATCGTCACACCCTAGAGAAGGATAAAGTGCGACTATTGTGACCTCTGCACCCTTTGATAAGGATAGACTTCGACAATTCCAATTGTTGCACCTTTCAATAGGGATAGGTTGTGACGATGGCGGAACATAGGTTTACTCAATAATTAAATCCTCTTTTGCTTTTCTCTGGCTTGTATGGGTTTCTCCAAGAAGCTCAACTCTAATACCATTTCAATGTTTCATGGAAACCTGCACAGAATACCTAGCTAAAGCATACATAAATAAATCTTATCAAGAAAAGGAAGAGAGATACAATATGAAGAATGAGAATCAATGTATATTATGATCTATTCAATGAGTGAGTGATATTCACTCATATAGGAAATGACATCCTATCTTAGGAATGAATTCATAATAGTGATGGTCTAAAATTAGAAATTCTAAAATAGAACTAGTTAGTTAACTCCCAGTGAAATAGTGTGCCAAAAATAGAAATTTCTCCAACAGTTTACAAGTTATTTCTACAGTTTGATTACAGCTTGTTTGGTATAGGTTGTTACATGTTGTTTGGTGTAGGTTGATTGGTACAGGTTTACAGTAGTATATCTCACAGTGATAGTGTGACAGTGGTTCCATCATTCTACTTATATTTCAGGGAGGTTGTATAGGGCAAGGATAGGTGGTTGTATCCACCTTTCGGTTGTAACCAAAGAACATAGGGGGTGTAGCCTCCTTCTAGTTGTAGCCAGAGAATTGGGGAGTTGGATCTTCCCTCTGGTTGTAGCCTGAGAAACTAGGGGGTTGGAGCCTCCTTCCAGTTGTAGCTGGAGAATTGGAAGTTGTTGCTTCCTTGAATGTAATTCTTGACATATAATAAAAGCATTATGTGGTTTTCTCCCGCATTGGGTTTCCACATAAACATTGGTTCATTGTGCATTGTGTGGATGTGTTTGTTATTTTTTATTATGAACTGATGAATGTTAATGTTTATGATACAGTAAGATATTGATGATGAGCATATGAACATGGTTGAATAAGTAAAATAATATACTTTGTGGTTTAAAGGATTAATAATTGGTATAATTGCTCATTACTAATTCACCCCCCTTCTTAGTAATCCAACATTAATAGACATGGGAAATTCCCCCTTGGACCCCTCTTGATCATTCTCTTAGACGCACCCCTCTCTTGTGGATTAATTTATCCCTTATCTTTTTCCATGTCTCCTTAGCAATTGACATCATACTTTATTACTAAAACTTAGAAATGCATTTCGCATATAGATCGCTTGGCCATAGCCACACATTATATATACACTAATAATTAATTAAAATGGAGATTATAGTGGGGATGTTACATCCATGGTATCAATACCATAGGTCATCAATACCATGTGCCTAAAACCACCATTGTTGACTTATTAACTTTGACTCTTTCACCAAGTCGAGTTTATCCTAACATCTGGAACTAGTGTCTTTCTCAATAAGAGATAATGCAATATTTGCACTAAGGGTTGATTTTTAAGAACATTGGCTTAATAAATTGTGGGTATAATTCTCATGTGGGCTTTGGAAAATCATATTTTTAGGATCTTATAAAATTAAATTATGCTATTAGGTTTGGATTTTGTGCCCCTGAACCAAAATATGAATGTGTTCTTGAATGACTTTATTAAGTGAGTTTCAACTCACCATAAAACACTAAATGGGGCTTAGGTCGATGAACCATTGTGTAAATTATAACCTTGTACAATATCTACTGCAAATTGATATTCAGAAAAGAACAGAAAAGATACAATGGAAAATACAAACATTACATAGAGATTTTTCACCTGGAAACCCAAACCGGGAAAACCAACATATATTATATTCATACATTGTTTACAATACAATATACATATAGGAGCCAGCAGCATCCAAAACCCTAACCCAATGACCTGGATTAGTCCAAAACCCTAATTCCTTAACCGGAAATAGAAAACCATCGGCAAAAAACCATGTGCCGAAAAACCACCTAATATCATGTGGTCCCAGAAATATGTCGTCCCGGTAATATGTCATCCCGGAAATATGTCATCCCGGAAATATGTCGTCCCGGCGGAAATATGTTGTCCCAAAAAAAAAAAAATCGGGGGCGCTGCCCCGAACCCCCTCACGGGGGTCTCCGCCCCCTTGCACCCCCCTCTAACCCCCCTGCGCGCCTGACGCAAACGCTCAAACACTACTACTCGTGCAAAGAATATAACACATACCCAACACATTGATCACATTGGACTCTTGAGACCATGTTACATCTATGAAAACCCATATACTATGATTCCATTTCATATAAACTATTTGATTTGATGATATCTAGAACTAGGAATAAGAGGGAAATTGCAATTTTGCACTAAGGGTTAATTTTTCAAAACACTAGCTAGAGTGATTGTGGGTAGTGTTCTCATATGGTCCTTGGTAAAACACACTTGTAGGAGATTATCAAATTCAATTCTTCTTCTTGGTTTGGATTTTATGTCCCTGGACCAAATTTTCAATGTGTCCTTGAATGGCTTTAGAAAGCGAGTTGAAACTCACCATAAAATTCTAGCAGGGACTTGGATCGTCGAACTATTGATTCCATTGGAATATTGAACTTAGATTAAACCTAGGGGAACCTCTCTCCTATGATTCCATTGATTTGAAAAAAATATTTGATTATCTCTAGAACTAGGGTTCTAGTAAGTAAAAGATAATGCAATTTTTTCACTAGGGGTCTTTTTCGCCCTCAAATGAAAATACTTCTGGACCACCATCTCAGGGGCGCATTGATGTTTCTTGGATGATATATCCTTTTCATATCCTCTTATTAAAACGTGTTCTTCTATTTATTCCATCATATGCATGATGTTCTATCCTCATGATGATCCATGAGTTATTTTATATGACTCTACCATGGTATATCAGTTGTCATTCCTTAGACCTTAGATGTTATGTACACTTGTAGATGGTACTTTACACATGATATTTATTTTAGTTGATGTTCTATGTTCTTGTGTGTGGGTTTCTTCTTATACATGGTGTGATGGTTTCTAATCTTTCCACAAAAGTAATAAACATTAGGTTTGATCTAATAACACTTCTTAGCAATAAGAATTGTATTTTTTTGTCTTGTTATATTATATGGGGAATGATTTTTATTATATAAATGTCTTCATGACTTAGGTAAAATCATGCTACTGGTGATCTAGTTGAGTAGTGTACCACATATCCTAACCATATTGGACATTTTCCATGTTTTTCCTTTCACCATCTTATTCATAAAAAAATGTATTAACCCCACTTATGTTTGACTTATCCCATGTCATACAGAAAGGTGCAGAAGAACAATGTAATACAAAGTCAATTAAAGGAAAAACCAACTATAGGTGAAGAGAAAGAAGTAAAAAATTGAAAAAATAATGAATATAGAGCTATGCCACCTCATTGAAAAGGCCCATCCCCTAAGTCCTATGCTTAAAAAATCATATATATAGAAATGGACTAAGAAAATTCAAAGAAAAATACAAAAGGGGTAATATATGTGGTGTTGAGGTGGTAACTCTAATCCAATCTCCCTCTTAAAGGTTTGCATGAACAAATAATGAATATTCATAGCTCTATAAAGCTAGTTGGACTAGGTTAAATACCTTCTACATCATTACATATGACTTTGAGGGTCAAAACATAAATTTCCCTTTCCCTTTCCATTAATAACTCATAATTTCTACCCATCTTTAGCCAAGTGATCTAGAAAATAATATTTGTCCTAGGAGTTAACACATGTAATAAGAGTAAACATGTCCCACCATGGTAAACTTAGGCTATTTATAAAATTAACCTTGTTAAGATGTTGTTAGAAGATATCAGTTAATGTTCATTTTCTAATGATTTGTTTTGAGACTTGATTCATCATTTTAAGTGGGCTCCCTATACTAGGATCCATGCACTATGCCTCAGGATCCGTGACACTACCTTGGGATCCATGTATGTATATTTCACCATATATACATACATTGGTATCTATGCCATTTTTATTTGGATCCATGTCATTGCATTGGGATCCATGAAAGCACATTGGGTTATCACAAGGATTCCACATCGTCATAGAGGTGTCCACATTAACATGTTTTACATTTGTCAACATATGGATCTTTCATGAGCCACTTGGAGGTGTATCTACTTGGCACATGTGTGAACACTTCTCCTAAGTTCACTTTCTCTCTCCTATGACCCACATGTGTGCGACTCTATAAGATTATGAAGGTTTCACCTCACCATTTATTTGTTCTCATGTGTGTGAACGAGTTATTCCTTGATTATTCTGGTTAATTAGGGGGAGCCCTTATTCTTGGGGCCCCTTTGACTCCACACATGGGGTTTAGGTGGTTAGTTTCTCCTTTGAGAAGGGTGCACGTGTTTTCATGCCCTTATGGACCACATGTGTGGTATCTTATTAGCATTCACACACTTTGAGAAGGGAACCCCTACTTTTGAGGGTTTGTTGTAACAACTTGAGGTTTTTTTCCCATGGTTTCACTTGAGAACATGTTATTGGGCTCATGATTTCATATCATCACATGTTATGAGAACATTGTATCACTCTAGCTCATGTTATTCATTGTATGGTATTAGAGGATACCTTATCTATATAAGGAAGGTGTCTCCTTCATTTATCATTGTTGTAAATAGACTAAACAGACTCATTTTTCTTAATATTGGTGTGAAATATTATCTATTTTCTTAAGTGTTCTATTATAATAAAAGAAGGGTTTGATGTTGCAAGAGACATTGAGGAAGGTGATATTGCAAATAAAAAAATGCAAGTGAGGTATAATCTATTATATGTTTCATTTCTATGTGAATATATAAGCTACTTCTTGTGTATTGGGGTTGAATATCTTAGGATTTTAACTCCTTACCATATGATTTATATCTGAAATTTAAAGTTTGCAATACTTAGGCTGAATATTTATTAGTTTATCCTCTCTATGACTCTTGAAGGTTCATATTTCTAAATATGATGCTCACCAAGTGTTCTTCATAGATGTTTGGGGAGTTCAACATTATAGGTAAATAGGGGAACTACCAAATGAGTGGTCTAGACTCCATTTCCCAATGGTAACACTAGGTTTTACTTTCTCTTTTTTAACTATCTCATTTATCTTTTCCCCTTTAATTTTTGTTTGCAAGCAATATAGGGTTTTATTATTGTATCTTTAGATATAGATTGAAGTTTTATTTTTGAGTCTTAAGATAACAAATTCTGGATCTAGTGGTGAAATTGACCTATACATGAAAATTGTTCCTCCATGCCAATTCATTAAAAAAATTTACATTTTCTGGTTAGATATATAGTTTTTTTATTATGTTAAATGTCTAGATCTACGTTTCATCCATTCTAGGTCTCTTAAGTTAGAAATTTTTATATCTATGTACTAACTTGGAATGTTTAGAAAATCATCCCATTTGTATTCACTATGAATCAATTTACATTCTTTTTGGTTAGATATAGCATTTTGTTTCATTTTTTAACATATATATAATATTAATAGTCTACAGGAAATAAACTAATGGCTTAAATATTAAAGGTTTTTTTTTGCTTTCAAGGCATAATAAATCTGTAACTTTGCAAAATTTAATAGATTTAGTAGCACAAAGTTAATTTTAGTGGATGGATCATATGATTAAATACATTGGTTGGATGATTTCATATGATTAAATGTTCCTTATGTATCATGGGAGAATGTTCCTCTCAAATAATTATCTTCCATATTCTAAGATACAATAAATCTGGAACTTTGCAAAATTTAATAGATTTGGTAGCACAAAGTTAATTTTGGTGGATGGATCATATGATTAAATACATTGGTTAGATGATTTCATAACCTTAAATGTTCCTCATGGATCATGGGAGAATGTTCCTCTCAAAGAATTATCTACCATACTTTAAGATACTAATTGACACCTTAAATTGTTGGATGATTTCATAACCTTTAGATATTTCAAGAATTGATTATTTACCGACAGACTTAAAATTTGATCATTTGGGATAGCTACAATTTATCTTTATCTTGAGATTGTGTTAATTCTTTGGTTAAAGTTTCTATGGTACTTTTTCATGTAAGGGTAAGTATCAAACTTTGAGGAAAAATAAAAATATGTGGTCTATCTCTTGAATTTAATGTGATAAAGGTGAATTTTACTTACTGTTTTCAACACTAAAATTTTAATGGACAATAATCTCTCATGATGCAAACATTGTTATATTTGGCATGATTATTCTCACTCAGAGCATTTTTTTTTAAATCCTAAATGAAAAAATAAATGTTGGCTTCAACAATTATACAATTCATGGTGATTGATTCTTCTTTGCAAATCCATACCTTCATAAAAAAAATCTATGCTAAATTGAGAGCTTAACTTTAGAAACAATCTTAATAGTTAAATTTCATTTAAATTTTGGTTGTTAGGATCCTACTTTGACTCATTAATTAGATAGTTTATTAATGTATGAGGCCACCTGTATTGAATAAGGCTCATTGAATAGTTAGTTAATAGTCACTAATTGTAATAAATGGTCTTTTTTAGTAATAAGGTCCAAATTAGTTGGTCAAACCTCATTACAAGGGGACCATAGACAATTAACATTCTTTATGGATGACTATATATTGAGTAGAATGTTATGTATTGTTTTGTCAAGGATTTTTATTGTATTTGCATCATTTCTCCTAGAGGTTTCCCCCTTGAAGAGCCAAGTGAACATAACTCTCTATTTTTATCTCTTTTTTCTCTTATGTTCTTGGGTTTTGCACTAAATTTTATGTGATTTATCTAAATGTTTTGGGTTAAGTACACTAAAAGTGGTATTAGAGATCTTTCTTTGGAATTAAGTAGGATAATTTGGGGGCATAAAGTGGGATTTTTTTTTTTTTTTGTTTACATAGTTTTTACAGGAAAAAGAGGATGACAATATTCAGGTCAATTTCTAAAATTTTATGCATATAATTTGAAGAAACACGATATAGATATGAATTCATCTCAAAAAATTGCTCAATTTCATAAAATAAATCGTCCAAAAATATTGGAAGTGGAAATATCATCGATTCAAAATATGCAATTTTTTGGGGTTTTCCCAGTGATGGCCGCAAATTTTGAAAATTGAATATATTTTGACATAGTGCATAGATTTAAATACAAAAAGTGTCATTATATGTATAAAATAAATGGAATTTCATAATTGTGGTCATAATAGCCAATTAGATAAGTATAACTAAAGTTGTGATCATTTTACATTTTGGTCTCAAGCCCTATCTTGCACAAGTTATTTTATGGTGATTTTAAGAGATTTTTCTGGGGTTAACAAGCTCATAAATTTTTAGTCTTTTTTAGAGACATGTTCCATCATATTTAAATAACATGGTGATTTGTTTTTCAACAGGTAAAAAAATGGTAGGGGAAGAATACATGCAAGAAATACAAGTGGATTCACATTGTTGGAAACCCTTGTAACCCATATTGGTACCCCTTCAAGTAGTAACACATTAGACATTACCTGTATATGGAATCTCACTTTCATGCACCCTTGGTTATATAGGAAGTCCCCCTAGGTATAACTAAAAGTATCTTTATATAAGATAATCGTCTATCTTATTGAACACCACTCAATGAGACCACTCTCTAGTACCTAAGTAGTTGAGTAGTATGGCCAGGGGCATAATTGAGCCTCCTTAGTTAGTTCCCTGAGATATTAGTCCAAGTACCATTGTTGAACACCAAGCATATATTAGACAACTATAGCACCTGACATTCCTTTGTCCTGAAGACCTGGTCAATTTTTTTCGTGAGATCACATATGGTGGATATCTATAAACCACCTCCTACCAAATCCCCCAAAAATATTCCCACCCACTCTACTACTAAAATGTTGTATCAATTGGATACTCAAATTACAACTCTTAATGTATATATTATGGGAATTCAGTAGTCCGTAACTAGTTGGAATCATAATTTTTCTCAGAAGTTGAACAAGTTGACAACAAATTTGATTGAGTAGTTGGCACCTATGAAATCTCATGGTATACTAGAAGTAGAACAATGGACTACACAACACATTGAGCCACACAAGGAAGAAACTTCTCACTTAGGACTATTTAACCACTGACAACCCTTGTCAGGTCCACACAACAATAGATCAATGGATAATAACATATGGTACTATTCTCTTGAGGTGGAGCTAAAAATGTTTGATGGTTCTGACCCATCTTGGTGGGTCACCCATATGGAACATTACTTTTCTTTCTAGGGTATTATTGATGACATGTTGAAACTCAGGGTGGGATTCTTGTATCTAGATTTATAGCAATGGAAATGGTGGGAATGGCATAAAAAAAATATGCAATCTATATCACTTGGAGTCAATTTATGATAGATGTCTATGTGCATTTCGAGGAAGATACTCACTATTTGGGGTGGCTTACCAATTTACACCAAGGCCCAATGAAACAATTTATGGTATCCATTGAGAAATTTGTTATTTGTATAAATAATTTGACATATTCTTTCTATAGAATTTAACATATGCAATGTCCTACTACATGGTTGGAAGTTACAGAAAAGGCCCTAGAAGAAGATATTGTGATCAATACACAAACAAAAAACCAACCTTAATTCCTTTCATTCGTCTTTTCCATTGTACTTCCCAAAGCACAACTCCTACCCATTCCTTGAAAACACAAAGGTTCTCTCTAGCATAAATGGAATATCGCCGAAGATGAAGACTTTGTTATAATTGTGATGAAAAATATACTCTAGGTCACTGGTGTAAAGAACATAATTTGTTCCAAGTTGATATAACCGCTCATACCTTAACCAAAGACTTAAGTATAAAAGAGACACTAGAGTTACAAGTTCAATATATCGACACTCAAATTCAGGCGGATATCAAACCTCCATTTTCTCATGAAGAACCACTTACCTCCTTGCATGCAATATTGGGTATTTCAATTCCACAAACCTTGAAAATAATGGGTTACACCAAGAACCAAAAATTCATAGTACTACTTGACAGTGGTAGTACTCACAATTTCATTCACAAGAGAGTGGAAACAAAAATCCATTATTTTCTATCTTTCAAATCATGATTTCCATTGGAGGTATAATGAAATGTGGGGGAAGATGTGAAAAATTTAGACTCCAAATGGGAGACTATCAACTAAAACCCCATCTATTTGCAATCGATATGGGTGAGTATGATATAGTATTGGGGGTATAATGGCTATGCATGTTGGGACCAGTTACCATGGATTTCAAAGAAATCTACATGAGTTTCACTAAAGAGGGTCATGTGCAAACCCTTCAAGGGTTCTAGACAAGCTCTCTTCAAATATAGTTAGTTGTCATTGTATGGAGAAGTTATTACTATTTTTTATCCTCCATCAACATTATTTGCTTGACATGAATATTTTATTCTCGTACTATCATTTTTCTTTGTGTTACATTTGCTTGATATCATATCACATGCAATAAATCTTGTATATTTTATTTGTGTTGATTATCAAGGCATGTGGGTCTTAGCATGATAGTTGTCCATAATGAATTGACTCATGTATATTTTTCTCACGATGCTAGGCCATTAGCTCACTCTACATATGCTAGTAGGCACCTTCTCTCCATGTAACATTTCTTTCCCTTTCTTTCCATCTTTATTTTCTCTTTTTCTTTCATCAATTTGTTTATTTCTTCTCCTTCCTTTCAACTCACTACTATATTATTTGATGGATGGTATCTCTCACAAGGGGGGAATTAAAAAGTGTATGGACTTCACACTTTAGTACTCACATGCACCTATCTAATTGGAGGTATCAGGGTGTGACCTACTTATGTGTTGCCCTACTTATGTGTTGTCACTCTACACAAACCACTCATAGATGACATTGATACCACTCTTCCACACTATAAAGGATCCTTTATGTTGTATTACACCCCCTTTAGTCACCCTACCATCCTTGGTATGTTTGACACTTATATAAGGTCTCCATTTTTATCTTTTTCCTTTGGTCACTAGTTTGATTCTACTAGAAGCTTTGGGGAACCCTCCCACTATTTTTATTTTTTCATGGGACCTGAGACTCTAATATAGACCATGGCTAATGGGAATTCCTCATTTAAGGTCCTCTATGGCCAAAACCCATTCAATCATGCTTATTTTGAGTTCTATTGATTTAAATCTTCCTTTCCCCTGTTAAATTTCTTAGCATGAAGTGAATCATGTCTTTATTGGGTTGTACTATATGTGTAAGATGGATCCCATAAAATAGAGGGTGTTGTTTGGAGAAAATACATGTGGTACAGGGCCCAAACCTATTAATCATATTCAAAACCTATGATACACTTCCAATGGAAATAATGAGTTTCCCAATAGTTAAACTAATGTTCATTTATTCCTTGAGTTCATTTCTTAACCTATTCATATTGCTCTCCCTCTCTTTGTAAATTATCTTCTAATTTGGAATCCTTTTGTAATTATCTTGTAGTAACACTTATAAATTGGCATCAAACCTTGATCTAGTTCTTCTACTCCTCCTCAATTCTTGTGGCTTACTTTCTCATACTATCTCCAACACGTTCATGGGTATTTCTTACTCTTGGTTTGATTTCTTCACTAAATGATTATTGTCCTTTCCTAGAGAATATCCATTAGATTTTCTCCCTCTAACACCTTGGATGATTCAACTGTTCTACATCAAAGAAGTTTCCATCATAGTTAGGGTACGAAAGTTATGACCTTTCTTAGGGAATATTGGATCACCATTGAACACTTCATTGTTTCATTATTTGTATGGTAGATCTAAGGTGTTTTGTTGCACTATATTGAATATTGGGATCAAGCATGCTTTGAAACAAGGTGTAGCAGCATGTGTAGGTTCAATTAGGTGGAGAAACACTCTTTTGGATTCTTTTCACATCACTCATCTTCAACCCATGAAACTTCAATACCTACAATTCAACATTTTTCTAGGTTTGTTCCTTACTTTTCCCATCTCTTTCATTTTCAAACAATAGGTTAATTACCTCACCAAAGGAAACTGGTAAAAACAACCATATTCATTTTTTTGTCCTTTATTTCTTTGTTATTCTTTCCTAATATTTTTTTTTTATCTATAAGTAAATTACCCTTATTAATCTGAAACCCTTGATAACATGATGAATTATAAAATTATAATTAACCTAGTGGCCTTCTCTCCTTCAATTTTCCTCCTCCTTTCTCTTTTTAGGGTTTCTCAAATTTCCCTAAAATTGGGTGGAAAAACCACTTCCTCCTTCCTCCTTTTGGTGGTATGATGCCTCACTCTAATCATCACGCTATATGCAATAGTTACTTGGTCAAAAAATTAGTCAACATAACTTCTTGATGGACATTTTTAAAAAAAATAATGTAATGAGATTTTAGTGGAGTTTATTGACTCTCAAGGAAGAGTGTCAAGATTATAATCCAATAATATTTCAAATTCTTGGATTAGAGTCTTCCAAAATCTCCACCCAAATTTTCTAAAATATGAAATAATCACAGATAGGTCACACCTCATTTTCTTCCCTTGTACAAGAAATTGGAAGACATGTTGATGGCATCACAAATTGTTTGTGAATTCATTGAGACTTATCCTACTACATGACATGTGAGATAAGTACATTTTTTATGTTTTGTTTTTCAAATATATTTTTTATTTTTCATTCAATGGATGAGTTTTCTTAATTGGATTTCTCAAAAGATGGATATTCTTGGAGATGATTGACCATAATTAGTGAGTGTATTCATCCATCATGAGAAGTGACCCAAATTTTAGGAGATACATTTCTCCATTTGTAATTTTCATTTTTTTTTAAATCCTAATTTCTATAGTATACAATTATTTAATTAAATGATCCCCAAGCTTTTTTTAGAAACTATATAAAATCATTATAAATTTTAATTCTTTTACCAAAAAATTATCAATCATTTATTGTTGAAGTTTTAAGAATTATTAAGATCCACCAAGGTTTCTACATGTTAAGATAAGTATGGATCTTTAAAATTTTCCATGTACCCTTCTCTATCCCACCTCTACAATGGATTTTAAAATTTTCATCAACCCTCAATCATACCACAATTAATGCATTAATTTCCCCACCATCATCCTTAAATTCAAAATGGTACATCCTGACATGATTTGACATATGTTTCTAGTTGAGGCCTCCCCCACCTCTTCCCATCATTACCTTCTCTACTCCAATTCAAAACACATTCTTCCTCCACTATTTTTATCTAGTCATGCATTTGATGTTGGTGATTATCCTATCAGGATGTCTCATGGTCAGATAATATTTCAAAGGTGCATTTCTCTCTTGTAACACACATTTTTTCTCCTTTGCTCAAGCTAGTCCCTCCAATAGGTATATGTTCCCACATACCCATTTCAAAGGAGTAATACACAGTGTAGTTCCAAAATTTTATACATTTTCTTCCTAAGGGATTCAATTACTTTCGTGTGTCATTTATTGCTTCACACATGGTTGTCCTACCTACATAGGCACATGGAAATCCTATATGAGACCTCTTTTCAAAGTATTGACGAAAACAGAACCCAACAACATCTAGGGTGCATACATCACCCTTCACAAAGGTACCATATCTTTGAAGAATCTCTTAGATTTTTCTTTTTCATGATTTTGAATAACCAATGTTCATCATGGAGATAGAAAAACATTTAACAAAGTAATCTTGGATCTTGGATAGAAATTCATTTAATGAGAGATGAATTATTGATCTTGGATCGATGATTGGATGCATATCCTATAGTTCTTATTCACTAACAATACCACGAAAGGGATCAAAGACATGGACTATTAGCACACAACACTACTAGAAACATTAAGGTTGTACAACCATGTGTTCCACTAAATGAATAAGAGTTGATAAAGACAAGGTATTATTCCATGGTGGGAGTTGTTTGAAGAAGGGAACATTAGTCCTCTAGGACTTTTATTCCATGGGAAGAATAGAGAATATATGGGGAAAGGATTACAGATATTTCAAGCTTGAGAGATGGCTCAAGGTTGGTGTGATTGTAGTGGAAGATTGTTATTAATTCCCAATTTTGAATAAAGGACCTAGAGTGTGGGTAGGTGGCCAGTGTAGGATATCTCTTATGTATAGATAAAATGGGTGGCTTCTTCTCTTATGTATTAATAT
>ML791782.1:305818-386101 GCA_009831015.1 Picea engelmannii | reverse complement strand
GCAAAATTTGTGAGAAGGTTAAAGAAAGGATCAGGAAAATATCAAGGCAAGCTTCCCTTCAAATGTTTTAACTGTGGTAAGATAGGTCATTTTGCGTCTAAGTGTCCCCACCAGAAAAAGGACCAGAACTCTAATGATGAAAAGAAGTACAAATTCAAGAAATATAGTATAAATAAAAGTTTGTGTGCAAACAATGACAATTCCTCAGAAGACATATATAGTGATTCATCATGTGAAAACAAAGTGAATGATTTTATGCTTATGGCTGTGGGAGATTTTGATGATGAACACATAGGAGGTGAAATGGATGATGAAGAAGATTTGGTGGATATGGAAGGTGAATTAATCAGTGCTTTGGAAGAAATTGACAGACTCAGATATAAGAAGAGAAAAAAAAAACAATTGTTGAAGCAGTTTAAAATGAATGGTGAAAAAACTGATGAAAACTTTTCTCTACTAAAAGTGGAGCTAGAAGAGGCAAAGAAAATAGAAGACATACTAAAACAATAGTTGTCAGAGAAGAAAGCGAGGTGTGAAGAATTAGAAGAAGAGATAGTAAAAACCAAAAAGGAAATGGAGAAGTTTAATCTGCCAAGTATTAAAGCCTCAGAAGAATTAACTTCCATTCTAAATCAGCAAAGGAATCCAAAGTTGAACGCTGGCTTGGGATATGAAGAAGGATCAAGTAGTGATCATCCAAGTAATAAAGAACCCATCAAGTTTGTCAAATCTACAATCATTGACAACAACCACTCTGCAGAAACAAAGAAATAAAATCAGCCACCAAGAATGAATGAAAGAAAAAGTACCAGAACCGAATCCGTAGATCAAAGAAATAACACAAACACATTTTCTGATCAAAGAAATCATCAGCATGGATGAAATTGAGTAAAACCTTTTTTTAGGTACAAAGGTTTTTTCTATGGTTATTGTTTTTTTTGTTCTAACTTTGGTCACAAAGCTGTAAACTGTTCTTTAAGATCTAGATATTTGAAATCAAGATACTCAAGGAATAATTATATGCCACAACAAAGATTGAGAAAGCCAAGAAACAAATGACCACATACTATAAATCATGTGATGGATGGAGGTAGGACGCAGGTGAAACATAACAACAGTTATGAGCATAACAATCATTATGATATGTTATTTAGTCAACCAGAATGTTACATCTGTCATAACTATGGACATAAAGCTGGAGATTGTCGCTTAAGGAATTTTAAGACAGATTCGAATCCTATTGCAGAAAATTTCAAGATTTGGAAGAAGAAATAAGATGACAAGTGTAGACTAGTGTTATCATCCCAAAGACAAAAGAGTCCCTGGTATATTGATAGTGGATGATCCAAACATATGACTGGAGACAAAAGTAAGTTTCTAACTCTAAGTGAAAGCAAATCGGGGAATGTAAATTTTGGAAATGATGCACCGGGAAAAATAAAAGGTAAATGAATGGTAAGTTTGAGTAATGGCAAAGGGAAAGCTCAAGATGTGTTGTTTGTAGAAGGTCTGAAACATAATATTCTTAGTGTCAATCAAGTCTGTGATCGAGGATTTGAATTCATTTTTACCTCTAAAGATTGTAGAATAAAATATGTGAATTCAGGACAACTAGTTGCAAAAGGGATAAGAACAAAAAACAATGTCTATGTGTTAAAAGAAGAAAAATAAGAATGCCACTTAAGCAAGTATGATGAAATTTGGCTATGGCATAGGAGACTTGGACACTTAATTTTTTATCATATAATCAAGTTCAAAAATAGTGGGGTAGTAAAGGATCTTCCAAAGATATCAAATCCATATGATTATGTTTGTAAACCATGCCAGATAATAAAGCTTACTTGGACACAGTTCAAATCTAAAAACTTTCCTTCAACAGAAAAACCTCTCCAGTTAGTACATATGGATTTATGTGGACCATCAAGGAAAGACGGTACAGGAAAATAAAATTATTTTATGTTGATTATTGATGATTATTCTAGACTAACATGGGTTTCCTTTTTGAAGGAAAAATTTGAATCATTTGAAAAATTCAAAGTGTTTAAGGCTCTAACTGAGAATAAAACAGGAAAAAGATTGAAAGCAGTAAGGTTTGATAGAGGATGAGATTTTATCTCATGGAACTTCAAAGAATTCTGTGATAAACATGGAATCAAAAGAGAGTACACAATTCCAAGGACTCCATAGAAAAATGGAGCTGTTGAGAGGCAGAATAGATCAGTACAACAAATGGAAAGATCAATGTTGAATGAAAGGAACATACCTCAGAAGTATTGGGTGGAATCAATTCATACAACTGTTCATATCCTTAAGAAATCACATCTCAGACCACAGAGTGACAAGACTCCTTATGAACTATTGTTTGGAAGACCTGCTTCAATCAAACATTTTAAAGTCTTTGGGAGTAAATGATATATTAAGAATAATGATGAAAATATTGGCAAATATGATGACAGGGTTGATGAAGGTATCTTCTTGGGTTATGATACAAATATTAAAGGGTACAGATGTTACAATAAGAGGCTGCACAAACTAGTTGATTGTATAGACATAAAGGTTGACGAAGAAATCTCGGTCAGAAATGTAAGCAATGTTGAACCAAGCACAAAATATATAGTTGACGATGAAGATGAACATGTCCAAGGATTAGAAAGAGAAGAATCTGAATCAGATGAAGATACAAATACTTAGGCTGACATAAATTAGTAGAAAGAAAAAAACTCACGTCCCAGAACTGTTAGAAAGAATCATCCTGAAAATCAGATAATTGGAGATATAAATAAATGAGTTCATACAAGAAGGAAATTGATTAAAGACTCAGAACAATATCATGTCGCCTTTTTATCTATGAATGAACCTAAAAATTTTTATGAAGCCAACCAACATGATGATTGGATTAGAGCTGTGAATGAAGAGATTGATCAGATTGAGAAGAACAATACTTGGGAGCTTGTTCCTAGACCTGAAGACAAGAATGTAATAGGTTCCAAGTGGGTGTTCAAAAATAAAATGAATGAAAAAGGACAAGTTGTTAGAAATAAAGCCAGATTGGTCTATAAAGGGTATGCACAAGTTGAACGTCAGGACTTTGATGAAACTTTTTCACCGGTGGAAATATTGGAAGCCATCAGAAAGTTTCTTGCATATTCATGTCATAAGAACTTTAAAGTGTATAAGATGGATGCTAAATCAACATTTCTTAATGGAGATCTAGAGGAAGAAGTATATATGGAGCAACCTGAAGGATTCTCATTGACAGATAACCCTGATTATGTATGCAAGTTGAATAAGGCTTTATATGGACTGAAACAAGCACCATGAGATTGGTATTATAGACTGGACAAATTTTTACAAGACAAAGGATTCAAGAAAGGTACTGTTGATAGAAATCTCTACATAAAAACTGAAGGTGATGATTTACTAGTTGTTTTGATTTATGTACATGGCATTATTTTTTTCTGTAATAATGATTCCTCTGTTCAGTGGTTTTCTAACTCTATGAAAACAGAGTTTGAGATGTCCATGATAGGAGAATTGTCATATTTTCTTGGCTTACAAGTAAAACATAGTTTTGCAGGAATTTTTATCTCTCAAGAAAAATATTTGAAAGAGATGTTGAAGAAATTTCAGATGGAAGATTCTTCTCCTGTTAGTACACCTATGGTAGTTGGTGGCAAGCTCAGTAAAGATGAAATTTCACCCGATGTTGATCAAAGGACATATCAATCAATGATAGGCAGTATTTTGTACATCACAACATCCCATATTGATATAATGCAAGTTGTTGGAATGGTAGGTCGTTATCAGTCATCTTAACAAAGTCACTTGGTAGTTGTCACAAGGATATTCAAATACTTGAAGGGAACAATGACTTATGGTGTGTGGTATCCCATAAATCAGAATTTTCAGTTAACTGCTTATTCAAATGCAGATTAGGAAAATTGTGTGGATGAGAGAAAGAGCGCCAGTGGAGGTGCCTTCTTCCTGGGTGACTCGTTGGTAGCATGGATTAGTAAGAAGAAGGGATCTATTTCCTTATCAACTACAGAAGCAGAGTACATTGTTGTTGCTACTTGTTTCACTCAGATTTTGTGGATGATTCAAACTCTTGCATATTTGAAGGTAAACTATACTGTTTTGATTACAATTCACTGTGATAACACCAATGCCATTAGTGTCTCCAAGAATCATGTTCTTCACTCCAAGACTAAGCATATCCCAATAAGATACCATTTTCTCAGAGAACAAGTTACAAACAGAGTTGTTCAGCTGAATTATATTCCTTCCACAGAACAAATAGCTAATATCTTTAGTAAACTGTTAGTCGCGACCCCTTTTGGATATCTTCATCGAAAGTTGGGGGTTATAACTTCTTTCGTCTAATCTATTCACCTGGTCAGGGGGAGTACTTATTGAATATTTGTTGTATTTATAAGTTTCTCATAGTTGACAGGGGGAGTATGTATCGCAACAGCTCAAGGGGAGCGTGTTTCTTCTTTGACATTGATGTCAAAGGGGGAGAAAGTGTGGTAATTTCAAGGATGCTACAATGGTAGTAATTTCAATTCAGATGCTACAGTGGTAGTAATTTCAATTCAAGGATGCTACAGTGGTAGTAATTTCAAGGATGTTACAGTGGTATAGTTTCATGTTTTTCAAGGGGTTGCCATCAATGCCAAAGGGGGAGATTATTGGCATATTTTTAGACAGAGGTAGAGTATTTGTGTTTGTAATTGATGGCAAAGATCAACACGATCAGTAGCACAACGATAATGGAAAGATCAACAATGAAGAGCAATAGTGATCGTTGGATCCCATTCAGACTTCCCGATGACCGTCATATATGAATGTAGATAAGAAGAGCGCACAATAAAATAAAATAGATCTCAGGCATCGGATTTGAGCTCGAAGACCAGCTGTCATTAGATCCATAAGAAGGAGAACAGTCTTTACGTCCGAGATGAAGCGAGCCTACAAAATCCCGAAAGCAGGAGGTCCGTCCATATTCAAGAAGGACACGTTGCAAGCGACTAGAATTTCGCTGACCTACACATTGGAGGAGTCAATGGAACATGGTGTGGGAAATTGCGATATGCGAAATCCCAAGAATTGATCTGGACCTTTGGATCGAGGTATGTTGTGGAAAGTTGGATGCAGAGGGAACATGGCGAGCGATTGGCATTTCGCTAACTAAAAAGTCAAAGAAAGGAGGTGCTCTATCCTATGAAATCACAAAATGTGAAACCACAACTTAATCTGAGTCGTCGATCAAAGGGATACCATGGACCGTTGATCAGGCATGACGCAGGCCCGTGAAGTTGCGAAATTACAATAAGATCTTGACCGTTGATCCAAGAGGGACATGTGGCGAGGGATTAACTTTTCATTGACTGGAAAGTCAAAGGAAGAAAATGCTCTAACCTTGCAACTCGCGATAAGGTTTGTCCCGTGGTCATAGACAAGGTCACATCGTAGAAGGCTTAAGGGAAGGAGATAATTACTAAGCTCCATTTCGGGAATCACAACTTGGAGTGTTGAGACCCTTTATTACAAGAATCTTGAAACACGAGATTGCGATGAGATCTAGACCATCGGATCATTGGAGATCTTGACCGTTGATCAGGCTTGATGAAGTTCATAAGTTCACAAAATGCAAAACACCTTTTAGTGTAGGTTGTGGTCACCCCCAATGGTCATGTGAGAGGGAGGAGCTAGTGGAGATAATCTCCATTTCAGGGATCGCAACTTGGAGTGTCGAGACCCTTTGACACATGATTTCCGAAATGCAAAATGAAAAATGCATCTTGATTAGGCCCATGTTCATAACCAGTGGGAATATGGGATAAAAGCAAGACCCTGCAGATTTAATCCAACGATACTGGTTAATTGTGCATCTGATCGAAGGGCTAATGTTGATCTTTACGATTAACTATTCAGTTATGATTCAGTTAGTAGAACCGGATCATGGTTCTTGGACGGTTGGCGATTGAGTGGTTGAAGTGTTGTTGGCCTAGGTATTCGAGGTGTAACTGAAGTTATGTGTAGTGCATAAAAGAAAGACAGAGTGACTGTGAAGGGTTGGTTGTTCTGAATGAAAAATGAGTTGAACTGTAAGAAAAGGAAAATTACAGTATGCGCAGTGTGAGACCGACAATATTCACATTGTGAGATAAAACTCAAAGATGAGTAACATATGTTGAATAGACTGAAGCAGAGCAGAATTGCAAAACATATAAAAGCATAGAAGAATTGTAGGAAAAAAGAGAAGTGGTAAGAATTGAAAACACTTGCGTTGTTGGTTATTCAATTATTTTACTTATAATTAGGGAGGTAGGGTGGTGCTAAGGAGGACTGTGGTCCTCTGATATTCGAGTTGGTGCTTGAATATTGGGAGTTGTAGCTTCCATATAGTTGTGGCTAGAAAACAGTGTGACAGGGTGGTGCTTGGGAAAACACATAGTTTTATGTATGCAAGTTGGTGCTTGTATAAGTGGAAGTAGGTGCTTCCATTCAGTCGGTGATGGAACACTGAGGGAGTTGGTGATTCCTTCTAGTTGGTGCTAGATAAACCAAAGAGTTGGTGCTCTCAACAAGTTGGAGCTTGTAAAATAGAGGTAGTAGCCTCACTTTGAGATGGTGCTCAAACATAGATGATGTGCAGAAATTAAAAGACTGCCTATCATTTCGAAGAGGAAGAGGTTTTCTCCCTTTATGGGTTTCCTCGTGAAAAATTGTCTTTGTGTATATCTTATGTGTGATTGATGCTCATCATTTATGTTGTTCATATGATGTATAATATTGATGTTCACTTGATAAAAGATTAAAAATGGTTTAATAGACTTAAAATTGTTTAAGCACAGTAACAACTGATTCACCCCCCCTCTCAGTTGTCTTAGTAATTTCAACATCAAGGAGAGCTGAGGAATCTCAAGCCACCTTCCTTTGAGGGTGAAAGAGAAAGGGAAGATGATGTCAAAGCATGGTTTCTTGGGCTCAGGAGATATTTTCAGTTGCACAAATATTTTTCCAACCTGGAAGCCAGGATTTCAACCTACCAGTTACACGGGAAAGCTGCAATGGGGTGGGACAAACTGAAGCAAGTGGAACATGTTAATGAAAGTAGGATCACTTGGAAGCAGTTCAAGAAGTTATTCCAGAAGGAGTGCCTCTCAGAGCATTTATATAACAAGAAATGCAGGAGTTCTTTGAACTCAGGTTGGGAAGCATGACTATGGAAGAATACAAGAATAAGTTATTGGGGTTGCTAAAGTATGTCAAGTTCATTGGTGATGAGAAAGTGAAAATATAGTTTTTTCTAAGTGGATTTCCAGCCTTTTATAAGAAAAAGATCAAGTATGATGAACTCAAGACCTTGAATGAGGCCATTAGGAAGGCTAAATACCTGTATGAGCAAGGCCAGGGAAGAGAATCCCGACAGAAATATTGGAAGGACAAGAAAAATGTGAAGTCCGATCAGAGGAGGAAAGGATTCAAAACTTCCTTCAATAGGAATGAGCCTAATAGAAATCATCAAGATCAATATGCTGAGGGAGATTTCAAGAAAGAATATTCCTTGGGAAAAAGGGAAAGATCACCAATCCAATGCTAGGGATGCAAACAAGATCACCTATACAAGGATTTCCCACACAGAAAGGATAGAGTGAAGACCATGCACAACATCCAAGAGGCTATAACAGTCAAAGATATGGGAAGAATCTATGCAACTTTAAATGATCAACAAGCAAAGTACCAATCCAATATAATCGAGGTGGAAGGTAAGATCATAAATCAACTTGTTGCTATTTTGATTGATTCAGGAGCAAGTCATTGCTACATTGATCCTGGGATAGTGGATAGATTACATTTGGAGGAAATTAAACTTGGAAAAGCAATTTTAATTTAGTTATCCACTAGAACCAAAAGAAGAATTCATGATATGGTCAGAAGTTGCTCCATAAGTCTTAATGGCGTGAATACTAGTATTGATATAAATATCATACCTTTGGGGTCTTATGATATTATGATTGGAATGTATTGGTTGGACAAGCATCATGTTGTCCTAGATTGTCATAACAAGACGTTTACATGTCTTGATGGAAATGGAAAACATAGCATCGTGAAAGGAGTTCCAAGACCCATCTCTATAAGGGAGATTTCAACCTTACAACTAAAAATATGTTTTAGGAAAGGATGTCAATTGCATGCAGCTCATGTGGAAGAGACAAATAATACCAAGGGGCCAAGCCTTGAATATTTCTTAGTACTATAGGAATTTGAAGATGTATTCCAAGAAATACCTGGATTGCCACCAAGAAGGGAGATATATTTCTCAATTGATTTAGTACCAGGAGCTGCCCGAGTGTCAAAAACAGCTTACAGAATGAGCACACCATAGTTAAAAGAATTACAAATGTAGTTGGAGGAATTGTTGAAGAAAGGGTACATACGTCCAAGTGTTTCACCTTGGGGAGCACCAATACTTTTTGTCAAAAATAAGGATGGAATATTGAGGTTGTGTATTGACATTCGACAACTGAACAAGTACACTATAAAGAACAAGTATCCTCTACCCTGAATTGATGACCTCTTTGATCAGCTAAGAGGAGCAAAGATATTTTCAAAGATTGACCTGAGGGAAGGATACCATTAGGTAAGAATCAAGGAAGAAGACATTCATAAGACAACCTTTAGGACCAGGTATGGGCATTATGAATTTGTAGTGGTTCCATTTGGATTGACCAATGCATCAACAGTCTTCATGTGCTTAATGAACAACATATTCATAAATTATTTGGATAAGTTTTTGATAGTATTGCTGGATGACATACTTACCTATTCTAAGTCTGAAGAGGAGCATGAACATCACTTAAGACTTGTGTTGCAAGTAGTGAGAGAACATCAATTGTATGCCAAGTTGAGTAAGTGTTATTTTTATCAAAAGAATATCCATTACTTGGGACACATTATTTTAGAACAGGGCATAGCAGTAGATCCATAGAAGATCGAAACCATTAGAGGATGGCCAACACCCAAAATTGTGTCAGACGTCATATCTTTTATGGGATTAGCTGGATACTACAAAAGGTTCATAGTAGGGTTCTCTAAGATTTTTCATCCCATCACTTCTTTGCAAAACAAGGGAACTAAATTTGAATGGACACTCAAGTGTGAAAATAATTTTAATCTATTGAAGGAATTACTTACTAGTGCACCTGTGTTAAAGATTGTTGACCCAAATGAAAGTTTTGTGGTATGTACAAACACATGTAAGGAAAGACTTGGGGGAGTCCTCATGCAAAATGGACATGTCACTGGATATGAGTCCATAAATCTTAAGGAACATGAGAGGAGCTATGCCACGCATGACTTGGAACTTGCTGCCATTGTTCATGCCTTGAGGATGTGGAGGCATTATCTCATAGGGAATAAATTTGAATTAAGGACAAAACACATTGGCCTGAAGTATCTTTTTGAACAACTGACCTTGAATGCCAGGCAAACAAGATGGATGGAATTTCTAAGTGAATATGACTTCAATATCAAGCATATCAAGGGCAAGGAGAATAAAGTTGTCGCTGCACTTAGTAGAAGAGTGCATACCATGCATGCTATTGTTGTCAGTATGAATTAGTCAGACTTGAAGAGCAAAATTTTAGATGGTCATGTTACAGACCATCATTACCTACAGGTAAAGGAAAACTTACAACAAGGAAATGTGCAACAGAAAATAAAGGAGTATGAGATAAAGGAAGACAAACTACTCATGCATAAAAATATAATCTATGTTCCTAGTTCTGGAGAACTGAGTAATTTGGTACTGAAGGAAATGCATGATGTTCCTTACGATGGAAATCCTGGTTACCAGAAAACAATTACAATGGTAAGAAGCTAGTTCTTTTGGCCAAGAATTAAGAAGGATGTTGTTGATTACATCACTCAATGTATGGAATCTCAGAAGGTGAAGGATGAGCATAGGCACCCAACGGGTTTTTTACAGCCATTGCCAATCCCAGAGAAGAAATGGGAAGTGATCACCATGGATTTCATCACAGGATTACCCAGAACGAATAAGCAACATGATTTAATCATGGTGGTGGTTGACAAATTAACAAAGGTTGCTCATTTTGTGCCTGTGAAAACAACACATACAACGACTAATATTCTAGAAATTTTCATGAAGGAAATTGTTAGGTTGCATGGGATACCTAGGACAATTGTCTTGGATAGAGATACAAAGTTTACCTCCAATTTCTGGAGGGGATTTTTTAAAGGATTTGGCACAAATATAAACTTTAGCACAACATATCATCCCCAGACAGATGGGCAAACAGAGAGGGTAAATTGAATAATTGAAGACATGCTAAGAATGTATGTGATGGATAAGCCATCTAAGTGGGAAGATTACTTACACTCGGTTGAGTTTTCATATAATAATGGGTATCAAGATTCATTGAGAATGAGCCCATTTGAGCCTTGTACTTGGGCCAAATTTGCTCAAGGACATGGAAGACCAGGTGGTTAAGATCAAGCAGAATTTAAAGGCAACTCAGGATAGACATAAATTTTATGCAAACAAGAACAAGACAACTAGATAATTTAAATTAGGGGAACATGTACTTTTGAAAGTGAAGCCAAAGAAAAGATCTTTGAAATTGGGTAGCTGTACAAAGTTGGCATCCAGATTCTGTGGTCCATTTGAAATATTGGACATAATAGGGCCAGTTGCATACATGCTTCCATTTGCTTCTTCCATGAATGTGCATAATGTATTTCATGTATCTTTACTAAATAAATATGTACATGATCCTAACCATGTTATTGATTGGCATCTGATTCAGGTAGAGACAGAGGGAGATTTTCAGGTTCATCTAGTGCGGGTATTGGAAAGAAAAGTCAAAATTCTTTGGAATCGAGTTATAGAGTTGGTAAAATTTCAGTGAACCTGCTATGGTCCTGAAGATGCTACTTGGGAGAATGAAGATGCCATGCAGGTATAGTACCCGCAAATTTTTGAATAAAATTGATATTTTGATATCTATTTTGTATATGCACTAAGGACAGTGCCAAAATAAGGGGGAGGGGATGTAACACCCCATGTTTTTGTTTTTGTTTTTTTATACTAGGGGAATCGGTAACAACGACAGTATCGTACTCGCGTGACACGGGGTCGAATCCTGCCGGCTGCCTTATAACCCCTAGGGAGAAACGCACATCCCGCAAGCACGCCCTCCGAGTAAATCGGGGTGAGAATCGACCTTGAGACCTCTTTTTACATAGTTCCTTCCATTTACACGACACTTGCCAATCGGTCTACACCCCTGCGGGCTTAAAGGTGAGTGGGCTTGGCCCGGAAACGGTTAAACTCTCACGGCGAGCCACGCCCTCGCTCGGGATTGAGCACAGGACCTGTCTGTCTTAACGAGAGCGACCTTACCACTACGCCGCCTCCACTGACCTTATGTAACACCCCATGTTTTGAACCCCCATTTTAAATAATGTATTGTTACAATGATGAGAGGCCAGGGTGCCCAAAAAATTATTAAAAAGCCAGTGTGCCCAAGACATATAATGTTTTCTATCATTATTAATAATAAATACATGGCTTCTTTCTAGACGAACAAGGACTAGAGTTATAGAGGGATATGATTCCACAAGAGAGGGGACTTGAGGGGGCTAAGTTTTTATTCCTATGTTAATTACCCATTTTTCCTAAGGGAGGGGATCAGTTATGTGAGCTTCTTGGGGAAGGCCAGGAGGTTCTTGATTCTCCACGAATTTACCTAAACCCACTTTGGTCTGATGGGGGGGGGGGGGTTCGAATAATGGCTTGTTCCCTGATTTCCTGTATGATTAACTCATTTCCCTCACACACTTCCATGCACTCACTTACCCATCCATTGATCCATCCTCACCTGCATCTTAGATTGGGAGGGGAACCAAACTGCTGAAGAATTAACCATGGTATAGTTGGTTGTAATGGTCGCTAGTGCAATCCAGCCATGACTTGGGGCCTGGATGTCTGAGATGCATTGGCCTATGCCCCGTTTTTCTCACAACTATGGTCCTGAGAGTTCCAACTTTTATATTCCGGACCAGTTGTGCTAGAGGCCCCAAAATAAAAGGAGGACTGCTTGAGGGACTACGTGGCCAACTTGCACCTCGATTTTCGTGCATATGGTATCAGATCTAGAAATTAGAATACATGGGTTTTGTCCATAATATGAAAAATTGAGTAAGGTAAGGACCGTTTTTGAAAATTAGAATTGGTTTGGGAGATATGGGTGGGGGACTAACTCGAATCTGCCCAAATTGTTAAAAATCATAGATTTTTGGGATCTATCCTAAAATTGTAAAAATTGTTTTCTTAGCTTGGGGATTCAGTTTCATCCATTCATCCATAGATTTTGTGTATAAATAAGACCTCATAGGTCTGAGTAGGGGGGAATTATTATGATGTAAGATTGGTTCTTGAAGAAAGAGGAATTAGTATGTTGCAAATTGGATTTTTGAATCAACTCTTTTTGTAAATTTATTTGTTGAAGATCAATGGAAGTTTGAATTCAAGGATCATGTGTGTCTCTTAGAATTTAGCATCTTGTGATCTAAAATCTTCCATGTTGGCATCGGAAAGGGCCCACCAATCCATCTTGGTAAGCTCATTGTAAATTATTAGCATAGATTTCTATTTCATGTACTTGTTGTTTTGATTTCATTTTTGATTTCATTGTTAGAATTGATTGCAAAGAGTGCTAGTACAGGAACAGTTGGGAGTCCAGCATTCACATTACATAATCCATTAAATGGAACATCTCATTAAAAATTATGTTTCCTGTGTAGAAATGAAGTAATTTCTAGAATTGCAAGATTGTAAGATTGTATTAAATTTATGTTTGGGATGCATCAATTGATTTTGAAGTGTGTGCAGAATGGAAAACAAAGCACTGTGAAAGGAGTTCCAAGACCCATGTCTATAAGGGAGATTTCAGCCTTATAGTTGAAAATATGTTTTAGGAAAGGATGTCAATTGTATGCAGCTCATGTGGAAGAGCCAGATAATACAAAGGGGGCAAGCCTCCAAGATTTCTTGATACTACATGAATTTGAAGATGTATTCCAAGAAATACCTGGATTGCCACCAAGAAGGGAGATAGATTTTTCAATTGATTTAGTGCCAAGACCTGCCCCAGTGTCAAAAGCGCCTTACAAAATGAACACACCAGAGTTAAAAGAATTACAAATGTAGTTGGAGGAATTGTTGAAGAAAGAGTACATATGTCCAAGTGTTTCACCTTGGGGAGCACCAATACTTTTTGTCAAAAAGAAGGATGGAACCTTGAGGCCATGTATTGACTTCTCACATATGAACAAGTACACTATAAATAACAAGTATCCTCTACCCTGAATTGATGACCTCTTTGATAAGCTAATAGGAGCAAAGATATTTTCAAAAATTGACATGAGGGCGGGATACCATCAGGTAAGAATCAAGGAAGAAGACATTCATAAGACAACCTTTAGGACCAGGTATGGGCATTATGAATTTGTAGTGGTGCCATTTGGACTAACCAATGCACCAGTTGTCTTCATGTGGTTAATGAACGACATATTTAGAAATTATTTGGATAAGTTCGTTATAGTATTCCTAGATGACATACTTATATATTCTAAGTCTGAAGAGGAGCATGAACATCACTTAAGACTGGTATTGCAATTATTGAGAGAACATCAGTTGTATGTCAAGTTGAGTAAGTGTTATTTTTATCAAAATCATATCCATTAATTGGGACACATTATTTCAGAACAGGGCATAGAAGTAGATCCAGAGAATATCGAAGCCATTAGGGGATGGCCAACACCTAGAAATGTGTTAGACGTCAGATATTTTATGGGATTAGCGGGATACTAAAGAAGCGAACTAAATTTTAATGGGTGTTCAAGTGTGAAAAGAATTTAAATATGTTGAAGGAATTACTTACTAGTGCACCTGTGTTAAATATTGTTGACCCAAATGAAAGTTTTGTGGTATGTACAAACGCATGTAAGGAAGGACTTGGGGGAGTCGTCACACAAAATGGACATGTCATTGGGTATGAGTCCAGAAAGATTAAGGAACATGAGAGGAACTATGCCACCCATGAATTGGAACTTGCTGCCATTGTTCACGCCTTGAGGATGTGGAGGAATTATCTCATGGGGAAGAAATTTGAATTAAGGACAGACCACATTGGCCCGAAGTATCTTTTTGAATCGCTGACCTTGAATTCCAGGCAAACAAGATGGATGGAATTTTTAAGTGAATATGACTTCGATATCAAACATATCAAGGGAAAGGAGAATAAATTTGTCGATGCACTTAGTAGAAGAGTGCATCTCATGTATGCTACTGTCGTAAGTATGCATCAGTAAGACTTGAAGAGAATAATTTTAGATGATCTTGTTATAGATCAACATTACTTACAGGTAAAAGAAAACTTACAGCAAGGAAATGTACAGTGGAAAATAAAGGAGTATGAGATAAAGGAAGACAAATTACTCATGCATAAAAATAGAATCTATGTTCCTAGTTCCGGAGAACTGATGAATTTGGTACTGAAAGAAATGCATGGTGTTCCTTATGCTAGACATCCTAGTTACTAGAAAACAATTACAACAGTAAGAAGCCAATTCTTTTGGCTGGGAATGAAGAAGGATGTTTCTTATTACATCGATCGATGTATGGAATGTCAGAAGGTGAAGGCTAGGAATAGGCACCCAGGGGGTTTGTTGCTGCCATTTCCAATCCCAGAGAAGAAATGGGAATTGATCACCATGGATTTCATCACAGGATTACCCATAACAAATAAACAACATGATTCCATCATTGTGGTGGTTGACAAATTAACTAAGTCTCCTCATTTTGTGCTTGTGAAGATAACACATACAACGGCTAATATTAGAGAAATTTTCATGAAGGAAATTGCTAAGATGCATGGGATACCTAGGACAATCGTCTCAGACAGAGATACAAAGTTTACCTTCAATTCTTGGAGGGGATTGTTTAAAGGATTTGGCACAAATCTAAACTTTAGCACAACATATCATACCTAGATAGATGGGAAAACAGAGAGAGTCAATTGAATAATTGAAGACATGTTGAGAATGTATTTTATGGATAAGCCATCTAAGTGGGAATATTACCTACACTTGGTTGAGTTTTCATATAATAATGGGTATCAAGCTTCATTGGGAATGAGACCATTTGAATCCTTGTATGGTAGGAAATGCAATACTCTAGTAAGCTAGGACAACCCAATAGATAGAGTGGTACTTGTGTCGTAGTTGCTCAAGGACATGGAAGACCAGGTGGTCAAGATCAAGAAGAATTTAAAGGCATCTCAAGATAGGTAGAAATTTTATGCAGACAAGAAATTGAAAACTAGAGAATTTAAAGTAGGGGAGCATGTACTTTTGAAAGTGAATCCCAAGAAAAGATATTTAAAATTGGGATGTTGTACAAAGTTGGCAACCAGATTATGTGGTCCATTTGAAATATTGGACAGAATAGGGCCAGTTTCATACATGCTTGCATTGCCTGCTTCCATGAATGTGCATAATGTATTTCATGTCTCTTTACTAAAGAAATATGTACATGATCCTAACCATGTTATTGATTGGCATATAATTCAGGTAGATACAGAGGGAGACTTTCAGGTTCATCCAGTACGGGTATTGGACAGAAAGGTAAAAATGCTATGGAATCGAGTTATAGAGTTGGTAAAAGTCCAGTCGACCTGCTACGGTCCTTAAAATGCTACCTGGGAGCATGAAGATGCCATGCGGGTAGAGTACCCACAGATTTTTGAATAAATTCGAGATTTTGATCTCTATTTTGTATATGCACTAAGGAAAGTTCCAAAATAAGGGGGAGGGGATGTAACACACCAGGTTTCGAACCCCCATTTTAAATAATGTATTGTTACAATGTTGAGAGGTCTGAGTGCCAAAAAAATTATTAAAGGGACAATATTCCAAAGAAATAGAATGTTTTGATAATTATTAATAATAAAAAAATCATTGGTTGCTAGACAGATAAGGACTAGAGTTATAGGGGGCTATGATTCAACAAGAGAGGGGGATTGAGGGGCGAAGTGTTTACTCCTATGTTAATTACCCTTTTTCCTAGGGGAGGGGATCAATTATGTGAGCTTCTTGGGGAAGGCCAAGAGGTTCTTGATTTCCCCAAGAAGTTACTTAAACCCACCTCTCATCTGATCGGGGGGCTCGAATGATGGCTTGTTCGCTGATTTCATGTACGTTCCTTCATTTTCCCTCACACACTTTCATGCACCCCCTTACCCATTCATTGAACCATCCTCATTTGTGTCTTGACTGTGGAAAGGGAGCAAACCACTAAATAATTAGCCATGGGAAAGTTGGTTGTAGTGGTCGCTGGTGCAATCCAACCATGATCTAGGGCCTGCATGTCTAAGATGCATTGGCTTGTGACCTATTTTTCTCACAACTGCGAGTCTTGAGAGTACCAGCATTGAGATTCTAGATCAGCTATGTTGGAGGCCCTCGACAAAAGAGAAGGACTACCTGAGGGACTGCGTGGAAAACAAAGGCGAAAGTCCATTCTCTCGGGTGGCAGAGGCTGGGTAGAAGAGAGTTGGGTACTTGGATTGTTGTGGATGATGGGAAACCTGTGAAATCTTGAGAGATGACTGGTTTGGGAACCCATGTACACTCTAGAACCATCCTTGTGTATTCATAGCCCTAGATCGGGGGTGACATTGTTGTTGAGATTTGGAGAAGTGGTGTCTACGGTTGGGTGGAACATCCTTGGTCTACAGCTAGTTGGTTTCATCTTTCATAAATATAAGCGATCTTTGTTATGGTGTCATTTTCATGTATATGAATGTATTTCCATTGTATATTTAATTATCATTTAATTGAATCTTAGATTATGCATGCTTGTTGGATATTGGTGTGCATGTCATTAAATCTTGTATCTTATGCGTTATTATTAATGTAAGAAGGTATCAGTAAGAGTACAAAGTCCAAGGGTGGGCTTCAAGGTAGCATTCCCCGGCCTGTGGGTGGTTGGGCATGTTACAAGAATAGTGCAACCTTTCAAGGTTGTCATCAATGCCAAAGGGGGATATATTTGGCATTTTTACAGGAAGAATGTGCTTGTCATTGATGGTAAGAACAAAAACGAACCAAACCTCAAGAAATCTTAGAAGTGTTATCAATTTCTAGACGAGGTCCAAGATACATACTCACAGGAGGAGAAAAGGTTGATACCTGTGAACACTTAGAAATCCTTCTAAGTTGGAGAGATCAGAAGCTTGGGAGGAAGAGAGACAATATACATTGGATCATTGATCCAGAGGACCAACAACCATCATATTGAACTAATGAAGGTTAGGATAAGTGAGGAAGAACGATTGAGAATTCGATCATCCAAATTTTTGTCAGCCGTTGGATTGATTTAAGTGGAAGGACAGGATAAGCAAGGGTTGAGATCTGAGATCTAAATCACCCAAATTGTTGTCAGTCATCGGATTGAAATAAGTGGAAGGACAGGATAAGTTAGAAGAAGGGTGCACCAATCTCAGTGGTCAATAATCGGGCACTCAGATCTATGATCGATAGGGCACATCGGACCCCCCAAAAAATTCTACCTTTAACCGTGTGGTGGGGGGGGGGGGATATTTGGTGGTATTTCTCATGTGGGACCCTCATATGTGTCACCTTCTTGTCAACTTGGACCTCCCTCGCTCATTACCACTTACCGCATAACCCCCCCTCCGAGAAAATCACCAAACTACTCATACATATCACCTCCACACTCTGACGTCACACTCCACTACCTGCTACACATCACACTCCACTAATGCGCTCTGCCTCCACCTCCACTACACTGCCTACACATCTCACCCATGTCAGCAAACCACCTCAACAAGAACACATGGAATACCGCATCAACAAGGACATGTGGAAGACCACGTTAGCTAGGACATGTGGAAGACCACATCATCAAGTACACATGGCATAATTAGATGATGATAAGTGTCAAGAGGAAATTGGCTCATGTCATGTCAACAAGTGATGTAAGCAAGCTATGTCACTACAAGAGATTTAATTCTAAAGTTTCATCACCAAAAAATGTCAAAATTCCTGAAGGACGAAGGTCTGAAGTCGCTCTCAGTTGTCTGATCTAAAGATCCCTTCGGGTGCATTCTCAACCATTGATCTAGTTTAGTGGAAGGACAGTGTAAGTGGAAGTGTTAACCGACAGCAAGTGGTCTCCACCACCTATGACTTATTCAGCAGGTGACCACTCCAGGGGAGAATGAAGAAACGATTACCCTAAAGTCTCGAAGTCTCGAACATAGAAGACCCGAAGAAGACCCTGGTTGTTGATCACTAGGAGGGGTACGTGTCAGAAGATTATGCACTCAGGTGAAATCACTCTAGGAGAAATGAGTGCATAGGAGTTGAAACTCTTGAAGCCCAAAGTGTCGAAGTCACTCATGATTCTTGATTGTGCAGGAGGGTACATGTCAATAGATTGTTGATTCTGGGTGAAAGTGTTCATGGAAAATCCAGACAAGATGGAGTTGTAGAACGTCAAAATAGATCAGTTCAGCAGATGGCAAGGGCTATGATGAGTGAAAGGGAAATTTCACAAACCTTCTGGGTGGAGGCTGTTCACACGGCTGTTCATATTCTGAACAAAGCGCATCTAAGGCCGAACAGTGATACAAATCCAAATGAGTTGTGGTTTGGTCGACCTGCATCAATCAAGCACTTCAAAGTATTTGGAAGTAAATGCTACATCAAGAATAATGATGATCATCTCGGAAAAATTGATAGTAGAGTCGATGAAGGTATATTCTTAGGATATGAAACGAACAGTAAAGGATACAAATTCTTTAACAAAAGAATGCATAAATTATTAGACTCTATTGATGTTCGAATTGATGAAGAAGCTCATGTAAAAGGTCAACAAAGAATACACACTAAGCTAGATGAAAAAGATGATGAGAATAATGAAGATAAATAACACAAAATCTCAGAGTCACAGGAAGATGATGAATCAGGTGGAGAAGAGACACCCAGACAAGAAGAGTCAGGACAACAATCAACATCAAATCCTTCCTCCAGAATTACTCAAAAGAATCATCCTGAAAGTCAGATAATTAGTGAGAAAGACAAAGGTCTACAAACTAGGAGAAGGATAATCAAAGACACCGAGCAATCACATATGGCCTTCATATCCATGGTGGAACCTAAAAAACTTTAATGAAGCCAGTGAAGACAGAAATTAGTTAAAATCAATGAATGGGGAACTGGACCAAATTAAAAAGAATGACACTTGGGAACTTGTTCCTAGGCCAACAAATAAAATTGTAATAGGATCCAAATGGGTCTACAAAAACAAGATGAATGAGCAAGGAAATATTGTACGAAATAAGGCTAGATTGGTCTGCAAAGGATATGCTCAAATAAAACGACTGGATTTTGATGAAACATTTGCGCTCGTAGCAAGATTAGAAGCTATTTGAATGTTTCTTGCCTATGCGTTTCATAAAAGGTTTAAAGTCTATCAAATGGATGTCAATTCATCTATTCTAAATGGAGATCTAAAAGAAGAATTCTATATGGAACAACCAGAGGGTTTCTAACTATCATATAACCATGCCTTTGTATGCAAGCTGAAGAAAGCCTTATATGGGTTGAAACAAGATCCTCGTGCTTGGTATTACATACTGGATAAGTATCTTCAATACAAAGGGTTTAAGAGAGGAACAATTGACAACAATCTATATATCAAAACATAGGGTAATGATTTACTCATTGTGTTGGTCTATGTAGATGACATCATATTTGGAAGCAATAATGCTTCATTGGTACAATGGTTTGCTTCTGCCATGCAGTCTGAATTTGAAATGTCTATGATAGGGGAACTTCCATTTTTTCTTGGTCTGCAAATTATTGAGAGGTCTAAAGGAATATTTATTTCTCGGGAGAAATATCTAAGAGAAATTTTGAAAAGGTTTCAAATGGAATATTCTACACCTATGAGCACACTTATGGTCACTAGATGAAAGTTAAGCAAGGATGATGACTCACCTGATGTTGATCAGAGTTCATATAGGTCTATGTTAGGAAGCCTATTGTACATCACAACATCCCATCCAGACATAATGCATGCTGTTGGAATGGTTGGAAGGTATCAGGTTGCACCTAAACAAAGTCATTTGTTAATTGTCAAAAGAATATTCAGATACTTGAAAGGAACAATGAACTATGGCCTATGGTATCCTAGGAATCAGAATTTTAAACTATCAGTCGATTTAGATGTTGATTGGGCTAAATGCATGGATGAAAGGAAAAGCACGAGTGGAGGAAAAGCATGGTTGAGCAAGAATCAAGGTTCCATTTCCTTATCGACTACATAAGATGAATACATTGCAGCTGCCAATTGTTGTACCCAAGTATTATGGATGATTTAGACACTTACAGACTTGGAGGTAAAGTATAATGAACCGATCCTAATTCATTGTGATAATACTAGTGCAATTAGTGTGTCAAAGAATCTTGTATTTCACTCCAAGACCAAGCATATACCCATGAAGTATCACTTCTTGAGGGAACATGTAACCAACATTGTTGTTTCAAGTTAAAATAGTTAAAATAGTCTATCTAATCAGGGGGAGAGTGATCCTAGTATATCTAATCAAGGGGAGCACAGAGTCACTCTCTGTTTTCTTTGACATTGATGTCAAAGGGGGAGAAAAAGGTGTTGTTTGTATGCTACAGTTGGAGTTCTAAGCAGAATTGTAACACCCCAGGTTTTGAACCCCCATTTTAAATAATGTATTGTTACAATGCTGAGAGGCCTGAGTGCCCAAACAATTATTAAAGGGCTAGTATGCCCAATAAATGTAATGTTTTGATAATTATTAATAACAAACAAATCGTTGGCTTCTAGATGAACAAGGAATAGAGTTATAGGGGGATATCATCCACAAGAGAGGGGGCTTGAGGGGCTAAGTGTTTACTCCTATGTTAATTACACTTTTTCCTAGGGGAGGGGATCGGTTACGTGAGCTTCTTGGGGAAGGCTAGGAGGTTCTTGATTTCTCCACGAAGTTACTTAAACCCACCTCTGGTCTAATGGCGAGGTTCGACTGATGGCTTGTTTCTTGATTTCCTGTACGTTCCTTCATTTTCCCTCACACACTTTCATACACCCCCTTACCCATTCATTGAACCATCCTAATCCATGTCTTGGTTGGGGAAAGGAAGTCGAACCGCTAAAGAATTGGCCACAAGATAGTTGGTTGTGGTGTTCGTTGGTGAAATACAACCATAAACGGGGGCTTGAATATCTGAGATGCATTGGTATGTGACCTGTTTTTCTCACAAATGTGAGTCCTGAGAATCCTAGCATTGATATTCTGAACCCATTGTGTTGGAGGCCCTGGATAAAAGATAAGGACTACCTGAGGGACTGTGTGGCAGAGAAAGGTGGATGTCCATTATCTTGGGTGGCACAGGCTGGGTTGAAGAGAGTTGGGTACTTGGATTGTTGTGGGTGTTGGGAAACCTGTGAGAGCTTGAGAGTTGACTGGTTTGGGAACCCAGGTACACACTAGAATTGTCCTTGTGGATTCATAGCCTTGGTTCGGGGGTGAAACTATTGTTGATATTTGGAGCAGTGGTGTCTATGGTTGGGTGGAACGTCCTTGATCTGCAGCTAGTTTATGTCATCTTTCATAAATATAAGTACTCTCTATTATGGTATAATTTTCATGTATATGAAGGTATTTCCACTGTATATTTAATTATCGTTTAATTGAATCTTAGATTATGCATGCTTGTTGGATATTTTTGTGCATGTCGTTAAATCTTGTATCTTATGTGTTCTTATTAATGGAATAAGGTATTGGCAAAAGTACGAAATCCAAGGGTGGGATCAAAGGTAGCATGCCCCAGCCTGTGGGTTGTTGGGTATGTTATAGTTTGGTATCAGAGCTTCTGGTAGAAACACCAGATTGGTATGGGCCGAGTTTGTTCATCAGATTCTCATGGTTGAGATCGAACTCTGACTGCAAAGTTGAAAAGCCCAGGAGGAATGGCGTTGTAGAATCTACGTGGGAGTTAGACCATTAGAGATTCGTTGTAAGGGGTTCGAAGGATCATGATCGTTCCCCTTCAAATTTAGGAGCGATCGCCACTGTAGGATTAGGATAGATCCAAGATCGTTGGATTGGAGGACAGGTGAATAGGGGTTGTCTAATGAAAAGTAAGAAAAGGCTAAGGTTACAAATGTCAGATCACATTGGATAGGGAGATCAATGGCCAACAGACATTGTGGGGAACCAAGTTGCATGGGAGATGATTCCTTAAGGCGGTCTCGCAATCCAAACCATGGTACCACAAGGGGGTCATGTGTTAGTGTCAAAAGAATTCCAGGGTGAAAAGAGGGTTACTCCAAACCACCGATGCGCACTCCTGCAATTTGAAAGGCATGTAGTGATGTGACTTGTTAGCACTCGAGCGACGATCCTCAAAAGAGTAGAAGTAGTTGGGGATTGTCAATCTATAGGAGGACATGCGTTGTGCACTCCGGGTGAAATCACTCTGGGAAAGGGAAAGCAAGGAGAAGTTGAGAATTGAGATATCTGGACCTCAGAGATCCGAAGTGAATCTTAATCGTACGATCTAGGAGGACACGCGGTAGAAATCCACACACTTCGAGGGAAAGAGAAGGTTAAGAGTTGAGTTCATCTAAGTACGAAGACCTGAAGAAATCGTGGTCTTCGATCTGTTGAGAGCCATGCGTCATCAGATTGAGGGCTTAGGATAAAAGCTAGTGGGGCCAAATAATTTTTGAAATTTGAGATTCCCGAAGTTAGAAGACTCGAAGTGAGCCTCAGTCGTCTGATTAAGGAAGACACGTGGTGTAGATCCATGGACTCTGGGTGAAGACCTAAAATGAATCTTAGTCATCTGATCCAGGAGGCCACATGGCGACAGATTTTCCACTTCGTGAAATCAGATTTCGGGAGAATTGAAAGTGTGCTAGTGTGGAAACTCTCGAAGTCCCGAAGCCCGAAGAGTCGAAGTAGTGGGGCGTGATGACGTAACTAGGAGGTGATGTGAACCCCAAAATTCTGAAGGGACGTGGCTTGTGGACGTCACCTGGGATGATGTGGACACATGGGATGTGTGCCACGTGTTAGTAATTTTTGAGCATTTGGAGTATTGAAAATTTGGTTAGAACATGACACGTGTCACCCGTCAGATTGGGCCACATGTCAGCTTCTAGTATTTTTCCACGTGGCGATAGATCGTACAGTACGGAGACTGGGCACTCTAGAAGGGAAAGATGTGACAGGTTGCGTTGGGTCGAAAAATCCCGAAGGATGGAGTACATATCGAACATTGATTCCTGAAGACACACGTCGACGGATCGTCGATTTCAAGTGAAAGCACTCCAGGAGAAAGTGCAGGAGGAAATTTTGAAACTTCCAAATCCAGAAGAGCCGAAGTGATTCATAGTCATTGATCAGTTGGAGGACACCCGTTGGTAGCTCATGAACTCCGAGTAAAAGAGTTATGGGAGGAGGAAAGCGATGAAAGTTGAGACTCCTGAAGTGGATCTCGATCGTTGATCATGAAAGAGGACGAGGACCATTGATCTGGTCCTGGCTGAAAGTTATGAAGTCCCAAAGCTCTGGACAAGTGCTTTTTCAGCTAAGCGGAGGGTCATGGTCATGGTCATAAGTATATTGAGAACTGAGGGAAGGAGGGATAAGGGCCAAATTGGTTTTCCTCGAGACAAAAAAGTGCTAAGGAAGGATTTAGCCATGGTTTTTAGTCGTGGTCACCTAGGAAGGTGTTTTGAAGGAAGTGCCTGCATGGGAGGAAAATCTCTTTCAGCCAAGGATAACGAGACACTATTATTTTTAGAGAATGGGGATATGATCTCCATGAACAAAAAAAAGAAAGAGACTTGTAGCATGGTTTGGCAATTTTGTTTACCATATGCGTAATTCTAACAAAATGGTCTCTTACACATTTTGCAGAATTAAGAGGCTTAAGCACATCAGCTCAATATGCATATTGAGGAAATAGAAGAAGGTGAGAGAGCCTCCAATCATGATAAGGAGGCCGAAGTCTAGAATACCAGAGTTGGTAATGCAGAGACAGAGTCCAATGGACACAAGGGAAAAGGAGAGTAGGAAATGTTAATAGAAATAGTAAGAAGCCTGAAGATGGAAGTGCAGAGCTACAAAGAAGACAATGAGACATTGATGAGAGAGAAAAGTTAGATAAATGCTCGAGTGTTATAGAGCTTAAATCAGTTGCAAAGACAAACGAAGAAGGGATCAAACTCAAAACAAGAAGAAGAAGGCGGGTGCCATGAAAGAAGGGATGACTGTGGAAGAGATGGTTATTCCATAAGTACTAGTAGATCTCATGGACACCAGTCAGCTCCTTACTCAGAAAGAATTTTTTATGTAACGGATGATCCCATAAAGAATCCAGAGGTGTTTCCTATCAGACACCAAATAAGGAAAGAAGAGGCAGATATTTTGCAAGGAGAGCTAAGGAAGTTCAAGCCACCTTCCTTTGGGGATGAAAGAGAAATGGAAGATGATTGAGAAGCATGGTTGCTTGGGCTCAGGAGATATTTTCAGTTGCATAACTATTCATCCAACCTGGAAGCCAAGATTTCCACCTACCACTTACACAGGAAAACTGCAATATGGTGGGACCAGCTGAAGCAAGTGGAAGATGTTAATGAAAGTAGGATCACTTGGAAACAGTTAAAGAAGTACCTCCAGAAGGAGTACCTCTCAGATCATTTCTATGACAGGAAAATGCAGGAGTTCTTTGAAATTATGTTGGGAAGCATGACTATGTCAGAACACGAGAAGAATTTATTGGGATTGTTAAAGTATGCCAGGTTCATTGGTGATGAGAAAGTGAAAATACAAATATTTCTAAGTGGACTGCCAACCTTTTATAAGGAAAATATCAAGTATGATGAACCCAAGACCTATACTGAGGCCATTAGGAAGGCTGAATACCTTTATGAGCAAGGTGAGGGAAGCGAATCCCTGAAGAAATCTTGGAAGGAAAAGAAGAATGTGAATTCCGATCAGAGGAAGGGATTCAAACCTCCCTTCAATAGGAATGCGCCTAATAGAAATCATCAAGATCAGTATGCTAAGGGAGATTTCAAGAAATAACATTCCTTGAGGAAACGAAGAATACCACCAATCCAATTTTGGGGATGCAAGGAAGATCACCTGTATGAGGATTTCCCACACAGAAAGAATAGAGTGAAGACTATGCACAAAATCCAAGAAGCTACAACAGTCGAATATATGGGAAGAATCTATGCAGCTTTAAATGATCAACAAGCAAAGTACCAGTCCAATATGATCGAGGTTGAAGGTAAGATCATAAATCGGTCGGTTGTTATTTTGATTGATTCAGGAGAAATTCATCGCTACATTGATCGTAATATAGTGGATAGATTACATTTGGAGAAAAGCAAACTTGGAAAAGAAATTTTGGTTCAGTTAGCCACTTGAACCAAAAGAAGAATCCATGATATGGTCATGAGTTGGTCCATAATTCTTAATGGCGTGAATACTAGTATGGATCTAAATATAATACCATTGGGTTCTTATGATATTCTGATTGGAATGGATTGGTTGGACAAGCATCATGTTGTCCTAGATTTTCATAACAAGACATTTCCATGTGTGGATGGAAATGGAAAACAAAGCACTGTGAAAGGAGTTCCAAGACCCATCTCTATAAGGGATATTTCATCCTTACAGCTGAAAAGATGTTTTAGGAAAGGATTTCAATTGTATGCAGCTCATGTCAAAAATACAGATAATACAAAGGTGCCAAGCCTCAAACATTTCTCAGTACTACATGTATTCAAAGATGTATTCCAAGAAATACCTGGATTTCCACCAAGAAGGGAGATATATTTATCAATTGATTTAGTGCCAGGACCTGCCCCGGTGTCAAAAACACCTTACAGAATGAGCACAACAGAGTTAAAAGAATTACAAATGCAGTTGGAGGAATTGTTGAAGAAAGGGTACATATGTCCAAGTGTTTCACCTTGGGGAGCACTAGTATTTTTGTCAAAAAGAAGGATGGAACCTTGAGGCTATGTATTGACTTTCGAAAGTTGAACAAGTACACTATAAAGAACAAGTATCATCTACCTCGAATTGATGACCTCTTTGATCAACTAAGAGGAGAAAAGATATTTTCAAAAATTGACCTGAGGGTGGGATATCATCAGGTAAGAAGCAAGGAAGAAGACGTTCATAAGACAACCTTTAGGACCAGGTATGGGAATTATGAATTTGTATTGGTGCCATTTGGACTAACCAATGCACCAGCTGTCTTCATGTGCTTAATGAATGACATATTCATAAATTATTTGGATACATTTGTCACAGTAGTCCTAGATGACATACTTATATATTCTAATTATGAAGAGGAGCATGAACATGATTTAAGACTGGTATTACAAGTACTGAGAGAACATCGGTTGTATGCCAAGTTGAGTAAGTGTTATTTTTTAAAAAAGTAGATCCATTACTTGGGACACATTATTCCAGAACAGGGCATAGCAGTAGATCCAAAGAAGATCGAAGCCATTAGGGGATGCCCAAGAGCTAGACATGTGTCCGACGTCAGATCTTTTATGGGATTACTGGGCTACTACAGAAGGTTCATAGAAAGGTTCTCTAATATTTCTCATCCCATCACCTCTTTGCAAAGGAAGGGAACTAAATTTGAATGGACACTCAAGTGTGAAAAGAATTTTAATATGTTGAAGGAATTACTTACTAGTGCACCTGTGTTAAATATTGTTGACCCAAATGAAAGTTTTATGGTATGTACAAACACATGTAAGGAAGGACTTGGGGGAGTCTTCACGCAAAATGGACATGTCATTGGGTATGAGTCTAGAAAGCTTAAGGAACATGAGAGGAACTATGTCACGCATGACTTGGAACTTGCTGCCATTGTTCATGCCTTGGGGATGTGGAGGCATTATCTCATGGGGAAAAAATTCGAATTAAGGAAAAACCACATTGGCCCGAAGTATCTTTTTGAACAGCTGACCTTGAATGCCAGAAAAACAAGATGGATGGAATTTTTAAGTGAATATGACTTCGATATCAAGCATATCAAGGGAAAGGAGAATAAATTTGTTGATGCACTTAGTAGAAGAGTGCATCTCATGCATGCTACTATCATTAGTATGCATCAGTCAGAATTGAAGAGCAGAATTTTAGATGATCTTGTTATAGATCAACATTACCTACAGTTAAAGGAAAACTTACAGCAAGGAAATGTACAACGAAAAATAAAGGAGTATGAGATAAAGGAAGAGAGATTACTCATGCATAAAAATAGAATATATGTTCCTAGTTCCAGATAACTAAAGAATTTGGCAATGAAGGAAATGCATGATGTTCCTTATGCTGAACATCCCGGTTACCAGAAAAAAATTACAACAGTAAGAAGCCAATTCTTTTGGATGGGAATGAAGAAGGATGTTTTTTATTACATCGCTCGATGTATGGAATTTCAGAAGGTGAAGGTCGAGCATAGGCACCCAAGGGGTTTGTTGCAACCGTTTCCAATCCCAGAGAAGAAATGAGAAGTGTTCACCATGGATTTCATCACAGGATTACCCAGAACAAATAAGCAACATGATTCCATCATGGTGGTGGTTGAAAAATTAACTAAGGCTACTAATTTTGTTCTTGTGAAGACAACACATACAACGTCTAATATTGCAGAAATTTTCATGAAGGAAATTTCTAAGTTGCATGGGATACCTAGGACAATCGTCTCGGACAAAGATACAAAGATTACCTCCAATTTTTCGAGGGGATTGTTTAAAGGATTTGGCACAAATCTAAACTTTATCACAACATATCATCCCCAGACAAATGGGAAACAGAGAGAGTCAATTGAATAATTGAAGACATCTTGAGAATGTATTTGATGGATAAGCCATCTAAGTGGGAAGATTACTTACACTTGGTTGTGTTTGCATATAATAATGGGTATCAAACTTCATTGAGAATGAGCCCATTTGAAGCCTTGTATGGTAGTAAATGAAATACTCTAGAAAGATGGGACAACCCAGTAGATAGAGTGGTACTTGGGCCGGAGTTACTCAAGGACATGGACGACCAGGTGGTCAAGATCAAGTAGAATTTAAAGGAAGCTCAGGATAGACATAAAGTTTATGTAGACAAGAACATGACAACTAGAGAATTTAAAGTAGGGGAGCATGTACTTTTGGAAGTGTAGCCCAAGAAAAGATCTTTGAAATTGGGAAGTTGTACAAAGTTGGCAGCCAGATTTTGTGGTCCATTTGAAATATTGGACGGAATAGGGCCAGTTGCATACATGCTTGCATTGCCTGCTTCCATGAATGTGCATAATGTATTTCATGTCTCTTTACTATGTAAATATGTAGATGACCCTAACCATGTTATTGATTGGCATTTGATTCAGGTAGATACAGAGGGATACTTTTAGGTTCAGCCAGTACAGGTATTGGACAGAAAGGAAAAAATTCTTCAGAATTGAGTTATAGAGATGGTAAAAGTTCAGTGGACCTCCTACGGTCCTGAAGATGCCATGCGGGTAGAGTACCCACAAAGTTTTGAATAAATTTGAGATTTTGATCTCTATTTTGTATATGCACTGAAGACAGTTCCAAAATAAGGGGGAGGGGAAGTAACACCCCAGGTTTCGAAACGCCATTTTAAATAATGTATTGCTATAATGTTGAGAGACATGAGTGCCCAAACAATTATTAAAGGGCCATTATTCCCAAGAAATGTAATGTTTTGATAATTATTAATAATAAACAAATCGTTGGTTGCTAGACGGACATGGACTATAGTTATAGGGGGCTATGATTCCACAAGAGAGGGGTCTTGAGGGGCTAAGTGTTTACTCCTCTGTTAATTACCATTTTTCTCAGGGGAGGGGATCGGTTACGTGAGCTTCTTGGGGAAGGCCAAGAGGTTCTTGATTTCCCCACGAAGTTACTTAAACCCACCTCTCGTTTGATGGGGGGGCTCAAATGATTGCTTACTCACTGATTTCATGTACATTCCTTCATTTTACCTCACACACTTGCATGCACCCCCTTACCCACTCATTGACCCATCCTCATCCACGTCTTGGTTATGGAAAGGGATCTGAACTATTGAAGAATTAGCCATAGGATAGTTGGTTGTAGTGGTCGCTGGTGCAATCCAACCATGACCTGGGGCCTGCATGTCTGAGATGCATTGGCTTGTGACCTATTTTTCTCACAGCTGTGAGTCCTAAGAGTCCCAACATTGATATTCTGGACCAGCTGTGTTGGAGGCCCTGGATAAAAGAGAAGGATTGCCCGAGGGACTGCATGGCAAAGAAAGGTGGAGGTCCATTCTCTCGGGTGACACAGGCTGGGTAGAAGAGAGCTGGGCACTTGGATTGTTGTGGATGCTGGGAAACCTATGAGATCTTGAGAGATGACTGGTTTGGGAACCCAGGTACACTCTAGAACCATCCTTGTGGATTCATAGCCCTGGCTCGAGGGTGACATTTCCATTGAGATTAGGAGAAGTGGTATCTACGGTTGGGTGGAACGTCCTTTGTCTACAACCAGTTGGTTTCATCTTTCATAAAGATAAGTGTTCTCTGTTATGGTATCATTTTCATGTATATGAATGTATTTTGCATATTATATTTACTTATCGTTTAATTGAATCTTAGATTATGCATGCTTGCTGGATATTGTCGTGCATTTCATTAAATATTGTATCTTATGCGTTCTTATTAATGGAAGAAGGTATCGTTAAGAGTACGAAGTCCAAGGGTGGGCTTGAAGGTAGCATGCCCCGGCCTGTGGGTGGTTGGGTATGTTACAATAATAGTGCAACCTTTCAAGGTTTTTATCAATGCCAAAGGGGGATATTGTTGGCATGTTTACAGGAAGAATGTGCTTGTCATTGATGGCAAGAACAACAATGAACCAAACCTTGAGAAATCTCAGAAGAGATAGTGGTTTCTAGACGAGGTCCAAGATACGGACTCGCGGGAGGAGCAAAGGTTGAGACCCTTGAACACTTAGAAAGCCTTCTAAGTCAGAGAGATCATAAGCTCAGGAGGAAGAGAGACAGTGGCCATTAGATCACCAATCTAGAGGACCAACAACCATCAGATTGAATTAATGAAGGATAGGATAAGCGAGGAAGAACGATTGAGAATTCGATCATCCGAATTTCCGTCAATCGTCAGATTGATTTAAGTGGAAGGACAGGATAAGCAACAGTTGAGATCTGATATCTTGATCACCCGAATTTTTTTCAGTCGTCGGATTGAAATAATTGGAAGGAAAGGATAAGTTAGAAGGAGGGTGCGGCAATCTTAGTGGCCGATAATCGGGCACTCAGATCTATGATTGACAGGGTACATCAGACCTCTGCGACCTTTCTTCCTTTAACCATGGGGGTGGGGGGGTCCGAGTTGGTGGTATTTCTCATGTGGGACCCTCATACGTGTCACCTTCTTGTCAACTCAGACCCCCCTCGCTCATTACCACTTACCACCTAAACTCCCCTTTGAGAAAATCACCAAACCACTCATACATACCACCTTCTCACTTTGACGTCACACTCTACTACCCCCTACACGTCACACTCCACTACCTTGATCTACCTCCACCTCCACTACACTACCTACACGTCTCACCCATGTCAACAGACCTCAACAAGGACATGTGGTAGACCGTGTTAACAAGGACATGTGGAAGATCACGTCAGCAAGGACATGTGGAAGACCACATCATCAAGTACACATGGAATAATTAGATGATGACAAGTGTGAAGAGAAAATTGGCTCGTGCCATGTCAACATGTGATGTAAGAAATCTACGTCACTACAGGAGATTTACTTCGGAGGTTTCATCACCAACAAATGTCAAAAGTCTCGAAGGACGAAGGTCTAAAGTCACACTCAGTCGTCCAATCTAAAGATCACTTCGGGTGCATTCTCAACCATTGATCTAGTTCAGTGGAAGGACAATGTAAGTGGAAGTGTTAACGGACAACAAGCGGTCTCCACCACCTAAGACTTATTCAATAGGTGACCACTTCGGGGGAGAATGAACAAGTGATAAGCCTAAAGTCCCGAACTCCCGAACACTCAAGACCCAAAGAAGACCCTGGTTGTTGATCACTAAGAGGGGTACGTGTCAGAATATTATGCACTACGGTGAAAGCACTCCAGGAGAAATGAGTGCATAGGAGTTGAAACTCTTGAAGCCCAAAGTTCCAAAGTCATTCATGATCGTTGATCGTGCAGGAGGGTACGTGTTAATAGATCGTTTACTTTGGTTGAAAGTGTTCATGGAAAATCCAGACAAGATGGAGTTGTAGAACGCCAAAATAGATTAGTTCAACAGATGGCAATGGCTATGATGAGTGAAAGGGAAATTTCATAAACCTTCTGTGTGGAGGTTGTTCACACGCATGTTCATATTTTGAACAAAGTGCATCTAAGGCCGATCAGTGATAAAAATCCATATGAGTTGTGGTTTGGTTGACCTGCATAAATCAAGCACTTCAAAGTATTTGGAAGTAAATGTTACATCAAGAATAATGATGATCATCTCGGAAAATTTGATAGTATAGCTAATGAAGGTATCTTCTTAGTATATGAAATGAATAGTAAAGGATACAGATGATTTAACAAAAGAATGCATAAATTAGTAGATTGTATTGATGTTCGAATTGAAGAAAAAGCTCATGTAAAACATCAACAAAGAATACACAGTAAGCCAGATGAAAAAGATGATGAGAATAATGAAGATAAAGATCAAAAAATATCAAAGTCATAGGAAGATGATGAATCAGGTGGAGAAGAGACACCCAGACAAGAAGAGTCGGGACAACAATCAACATCAAATCCTTCCTCCAGAATTACTCAAAAGAATCATCCTGAAAATTAGATAATTGGTGAGAAAGACAAAGGTGTACAAGCCAGGAGAAGGATAATAAAAGAGACCGAGCAATCACATATAGCCTTCATATCCATGGTGGAACCTAAAAAACTTTAATGAATCCAGTGAAGACGAAAATTCATTAAAATCTATGAATGAGGAACTGGACCATATTGAAAAGAATGAAACTTGGGAACTTGTTCCTAGGACAGAAAATAAAAATGTAATAGGATCCAAATGGGTCTACAAAAACAAGATGAATGAGAAAGGAAATATTGTAAGAAATAAGGTTAGATTGGTCTGCAAAGGATATGCTCAAATAGAAAGACTGGATTTTGATGAAACACTTGTGCTCGTAGCAAGATTAGAAGCTATTTGAATGTTTCTTGCCTATGCGTGTCATAAACATTGTAAAGTCTATCAAATGGATGTGAAGTTAGATTTTCTAAATGGAGATCTAAAAGAAGAAGTCTATATGGAACAACCAAAGGGTTTCCAACTATCAGATAACCCTACCTTTGTCTTTCTACAAGCTGAAGAAATCTTTATATGGGTTGAATTAATCTCCTTGTGCTGAGTATTATAGACTGGATAAGTATCTTCAATACAAAAGGCTCAAGAGAGGAACAGTTGACAACAATCTATATATATAAATATAGGGTAATTATTTTCTCATTGTGTTGTTCTATGTAGATGACATCATCTTCGGAAGCAATAATGCTTCATTGGTACAATGGTTTTCTTCTGCCATGCAGTCGGAATTTGAAATGTCTATGATAGGGGAAATGTCATTTTTTCTTGGTCTGCAAATTACTCAGAGGTCTGAAGGAATATTTCTTTCTCAGGAGAAATATCTAAGATAAATGTTGAAAAGGTTTCAAATGGAATATTCTACACCTATGAGCACACCTATGGTCATTGGATGCAAGTTAAGAAAGTATTATGACTCACCTGATGTTGATTAGAGTTCATATATGTCTATGTTAGGCAGCCTATTGTATATCACAACATCCTGTCCAAACATAATGCATGTTGTTGTAATGGTTGGAAGGTATCAGGTTGCACCTAAATAGAGTTGTCTGTTACCTATCAAAAGAATATTTAGATACTTGAAAGGAACAATGACCTATGGCCAATGGTATCCTAGGAATGAAAATTTTCAACTATCAGTATATTTAGATGTTGATTGGGCTAAATGCGTGGATGAAATGAAAAGCACGAGTGGAGGAAAAGCATGGTTGAGCAAGAATAAAGGTTCCATTTCCTTATAGATTACATAAGTTGAATACATTGCATCTTCCACTTGTTGTACCCAAGTATTATGGATGATTCATACACTTGTAGACTTGGAGGTAAAGTACAATGAACTGATCCCAATTCATTGTGATAATACTAGTGCAATTAGTGTGTTAAAGAATCATGTATTTCACTCCAAGACCAAGCATATAGCCATCAAGTATCACTTCTTGAGGGAATAGGTAACCAACATTGTTGTTTCTTTGCATTATAGTCCATCCAAAGATCAGATTGTTGATATCTTCACTAAATTGCTTGTAAAATATCAGTTTGCGTATCTACGCCAGATGTTGGGCATGACCCTGTTATCAAGTTAAAATAGTCTATCTGATCAGGGGGAGAGTGATCCTTGTATATCTGATCAGGGGGAGCATAGAGTCACTCTCCATTTTCTTTGACATTGATGTCAAAGGGGGAGAAAAAGGTGTTGTCTGTATGCTACAACTAGAGGTCTAAGCAGAATTGTAAAACCCCAGGTTTCAAACCCCCAGGTTTCAAACCCCCATTTTAAACAATGTATTGTTACAATGCTAAGAGGTGTGAGTGCCCAACCAATTATTAAAGGGCCAATATGCCCAAGAAATGTAATTTTTTGATAAGTATTAATAACAAACAAATCGTTGGTTGCTAAGCGAACAAGGACTAGAGTTATAGGGGGTTATGATTCCACAAGAGAGGGGGCTTGAGGGGCTAAGTGTTTACTCCTATGTTAATTACCCTTTTTCCTAGGGGAGGGGATCGGTTATGTGAGTTTATTGGAGAAGGTCGGGAGGTTATTTATTTCTCCACGAAGTTACTTAAATCCGCCTCTATTCTAATGGTTGGATTTGACAGATGGCTTGTTTGTTGATTTCTTGTACATTCCTTCATTTTCCCTCACGCACTTTCATGCACCACCTTACCCATTCATTGACCCATCCTCATCCGCGTCTTGGATAGGGAAAGGGAGTCGAACCGTTGAATAATTAGTGACAAGATAGTTGGTTGTAGTGGTCATTGGTGCAATCCAGCCATGACCTGGGGCCTGCATGTCTGAGATGCATTGGTCTATGACCTATTTTTCTCACAAATGTGAGTCCTGAGAGTCCCAGCATTGATATTTTGAACCAATTGTACTAGAGGCCCTGGATAAAAGAGAAGGACTTCCTGAGGGACTGCATGGTAGAGAAAGGCGGTGGTCCCTTCTCTCGGGTGGCACAAGCTAGGTTGAAGAGAGTTGGGTACTTGGATTGTTGTGAGTGTTGGGAAACCTGTGAGAGCTAGAGAGTTGACTGGTTTGGGAACCCAATTACACTCTGGAACCGTCCTTGTGGATTCATAGCCCTAGATCGAGGGTGACATTGTTAGTGATATTTGGAGCAGTGGTTTCTACTATTGGGTGGAACGTCCTTGGTCTGCAATCAGTTGGTGTCATCTTTCATAAAGATAAGTGCTCTATGTTATGGTATCATTGAATCTTAGATTATGCATGCTTGTTGGATATTGTTGTGCATGTCATTAAATATTGTATCTTATGCATTCTTATTAATGAAAGAAGGTATCAATAAGAGTACAAAGTCCAAGGGTGGGATTGAAGGTAGCATTCCCTGGCCTGTGGGTGGTTGGGTATGTTACAGTTTGGTATCAGAGATTTTGGTTGAAACACCGGACCAGTATGGGTCAGGTCTGTTGATCAGAGTCTCGTGGTCGTGATCAAACTCTAACCGCGAAGTTGAAAATATCAGGAGGAATGGTGTTGCAGAACCTACATGGGAGTTAGACCATCAGAGATCTGTTGTAAGGGGTTCGAAGGATCTTGATTGTTCCCCTTCGAATTCGGGAGTGATCTCCATTGTAGGATCACGAGAGATATGGGATCATTGGTTTGGAGGACAAGCGAATAGGGATCGTCCAATGAAAAGGAAGCAAGGGCTAAGGTCACAACCGTCAGATCCCATTGGTGAGGGAGATCAACGACCAACGAGCATTGCGGGGAACCAAGTTGTATGGGAGATAATTCCCCAAGATGATCCCACAATCCAAACCACGGTTTCACCGAGGGGGTCATGTGCCAGCGTCAGAAGAATTGCGGGGAGAAAATCCGGTTACCCCAAACCGTCAATGTGCACCCAAACAATTTGAAAGGCATGCAGTGATGTGACTTGTTAACACTCGAGCGATGAACCTCCAAAGAGAAGAAGTAGTCGGGGACCATCGATCTGTACGAGGAAATGCGTCAACGGATCATGTGCTCCGGGTGAAAGCACTCTGGGAAAGGGCGAGCAAGGAGAAGTTGACAATTGAGATTTTCGAACCCCGGAGATCCAAAGTGAATCATAGTCATTTGATCTAGGAGGACACGTGGCAGAAATCCATGCACTTCAGGGGAAAGCGAAGGTTGAGAGTTGAATTCACCAAAGTATGAAGACCCAAATAAATAGTGGTCGTCGATTAGTTGAGAGCCAAGTGTCACCAGATCCATGGCTTTGGATAAAAGCTAGTAGGGCCAGATAAGTTTTAAAAATTGAGATTTCCAAAACCCGAAGACCTGAAATAATCTCAATCGTCGATCTGTTGAGAGCCACATGTCGCCATATCTAGTGCTTCGGATAAAATCTAGTGGGGCCAGATAAGTTTTGAAATTTGATATTTTTGAAGTCCGAAGACCCGAAGTCAGCCTCAACCATCAGATTAAGGAAGACACGTGGTGCAGATCTGTGGATTCCGGGTGAAGACCTGAAGTGAATCTTAGTCATCCGATCCAAGAGGACACATGGTGACATATTTTCCAGTTCTGAAATTGAAGTTCGGGAGAATTGAAAGTGTGCTAGTGTGGAAACTCCCAAAGTCCCAAAGCTTGAAGAGACGAAGTAGTGGAGCACACTAACGTCACTAGGAGGTGATGTGGACCCCAGAATTTTTAAGTGATGTGGCTTGCGGACATCACCTAGGATGACGTGCAAACATCATATGTGTGCCACATGTCAGTAATTTTTGAGCATTTGGACTATTGAAAAGTCGGTTAGAATGGGACATGTGTCACCTACCAGATTGGGCCACATGTCTGCTTCCAGTATTTCTCCATGTGGTGATAGATCTTGCAGTTTGGAGACTGGGCACTCTAGAAGGGAAAGATGTGACAGGTTGCATTGGATTGAAAAATCCTGAAGGCCAAAGTACATATCGACCGTTGATTCCAGAAGACACACGTAGAAGGATCATCTACTTCAGGTGAAAGCAATCTAGAAGAAAGTGCAGGAGGAAACTTTGAAACTTATGAATCCTGAAGAGCTAAAGCAATTCACAACCACTGATCGGTGGGAGGACACCCATCGGTAGCTCATGAACTCTGGTTAAAATTGTTCTCGGTGGAGGTAAGCGAGGAAAGTTGAGAGTCTCGAAGCATGGAGTCCCGAAGTGGATATTGATCATTGATCATGAAAGAGGATGAGGACCATTGATTTGGTCCTAGCTTAAAAGTTCGAAGTATCGAATCTCTGGACAAGCGTTTTTTCAGCTAAGCGCAGGGTCATGGTTGTGGTCATATGAAGATTGAGAGATGAGGGAAGGAGGGCTAAGGGCCGAATTGAATGTCCTTGAGATAGAATAGTGCTAAGGGACGATTTAGCCACGGTTTCTAGCCATGGTCACCTAGGAAGGTGGTTTGAAGGAAGTGCCTACGTAGAAGGAAATTCTATGTTAGCCAAGGATAACATGACATTGTTATTTTTGGAGAATGGGGGTACAATCTCCATGAACAAAAAAAAGAAAGAGACTTGTAGCATGGTTTGGAAATTTTGTTTATCATATGCATAATTCTAACAAAATGTTCGCTTGCACATTTGGAATAATTGAGGGGCTTAAGCACATCATCTCAGGATGTGTATTGAGGAAATGGAAGAAGGCGAGGGAGCCTCCAGTCATGATAAGGAGGCCGAAGGCAAGAATACTAGAGTTGGTAATGCAGAGACAGAGTCCAATGGATGCAAGGGAAAAGGAGAGTAGGAAACATTAATAGAAATGGTAAGAATCTTGAATATGGAAGTGCAGAGCTACAAAGAAGACAACGAGAGACTAATGAGAGATAAAAGTAAGATAAATGCTAAAGTGTTGCAGAGCTTAAATCAGTTGCAAAGATAAATGAAGAAAGGATCAAACTCAAGAAAAGAGGAGGAAGGTAGGTGCCATGAAAGAAGGGATGATCATGGAAGAGTTGGTTATTCGAGAAGTACTAGCATAACACATGGACACCACTCACCCCCTTACTCAGAAAGAAATTTGTATGCAACGGATGATCCCGTAAGCAGTCCAGGGGTGTCTCCTGTCAGACATCAAAGAAGGAAATAAGAGGTAGATATTTTGCAAGGAGAGTTGAGGAGGATCAAGCCACCTTCCTTTGGGGGTGAAAGAGAAAGGGAAGATGATGTCGAAGCATGGTTTCTTGGGCTAAGGAGATATTTTCAGTTGCATAACTATTCATCCAACCTAGAAACCAGGATTTCCACCTACCACTTACATGGGAAAGCTGCAATATGGTGGGACCAACTGAAGCAAGTGGAACATATTAATGGAAGTAGGATCACTTGGAAACAGTTCAAGAAGTACTTCCAGAAGGAGTACCTTTCAGAGCATTTCTATGGCAGGAAAATGTAGGAGTTCTTTGAACTCAGGTTGGGAATCATGACTATGAAAGAATACGAGAAGAAGTTCTATGGATTGTTAAAGTATTTCAGGTTCATTGGTGATGAGAAATTGAAAATACAAATATTTCTAAGTGGACTTCCAACCTTTTATAAGGAAAATATCAAGCATGGTGAACCCAAGACCTTGACTGAGGCCATCAGGAAGGATAAATACCAGTATGAGCAATTCCAGGGAAGATAATCCCTACAGAAATATTGGAAGGACAACAAGAATGTGAAGTCTGATCAGAGGCGAAAAGTATTCAAACCTCCCTTCAATAGAAATGAGCCTAATATAAATCATCAAGATCAGAATGCTAAGGGAGACTTCAAGAAAGAAGGTTCCTTGGGGAAATGGGGAAGACCACCAATCCAATGTTGGGGATGCAAGGAATATCACTTGTACAAGGATTTCTCACACAGAAATATTGTGCACAACATCCAAGAATCTACAAAAGTTGAAGATATGGGAAGAATCTATGCAACTTTAAATGATTGACAAGAAGATTACCAATCCAATATGATCGAGGTGGAAGGTAAGATCATAAATACACCTGTTTCTATTTTGATTGATTCAGGAGAAATTTGTTGCTACATTGATCCGAAGATAGTGGATAGACTACATTTGGACAAAAGTAAACTTTGAAAAGCAAGTTTGGTTCAGTTAGCTACTGGAACCAAAATAAGAATCCATGATATGGTTAGGAGTTGTTCCATAAGTCTTAATGGTGTGAATACTAGTATGGATCTAAATATCATACCATTGGGGTATTATGATATTTTGATTGGAATGGATTGGTTGGACAAGCATCATGTTTTCCTAGATTGTCATAACAAGACATTTACATATCTTAATGGAAATGGAAAATAGAGCAGTGTGAAAGGAGTTCCAAGACCCATATCTATAAGGGATATTTCATCCTTACAGCTGAAAAGATCGTTTAGGGAAGGATTTCAATTGTATGCAGCTCATGTGGAAGAGCTAGATAATAAAAAGGGGACAAGCCTCGAAGATTTCTTGGTCCTACATGAATTCAAAGATGTATTCCAAAAAATACCTATATTTCCACCAAGAAGGGACATAGATTTATCAATTGATTTAGTGCCAGGACCTGCCCCGTTGTCAAAAACACATTACAGAATGAGCACACCAGAGTTAAAAGAATTAAAAATGCAGTTGGAGGAATTGTTGAAGAAAGGGTACATACGTCCAAGTGTTTCACCTTGTGGAGCACCAATACTTTTTGTCAAAAATAAGGATGGAACCTTGAGGCTGTGTATTGACTTCTGAGAGCTGAACAAGTACACTATAAAGAACAAGTATCCTCTACCCCGAATTGATGACCTCTTTGATCAGCTAAGAGGAGAAGAGATATTTTCAAAAATTGACCTGAGGGTGGGATACCATCAGGTAAGAATCAAGGAAGAAGACATTCATAAGACAACCTTTAGGACTAGGTATGGGCATTATGACTTTGTAGTGGTGCCATTTGGAATGACCAATGCACCAACTGTCTTCATGTTCTTAATGAATGGCATATTCAGAAATTATTTGGATACGTTTTTCATAGTATTCCTAGATGACATACTTATCTATTCTAAGTCTGAAGAGTACCATGAACATCACTTAAGACTGGTATTGCAAGTACTAAGAGAACATCAGTTATATGCCAAGTTGAGTAAGTGTTATTTTTATCAAAAGCAGATCCATTACTTGGGACACATTATTTCAAAACATGGCATAACAGTAGATCCAGAGAAGATCGAAGCCATTAGGGATGTCCAACACCCAGAATTGTGTTAGACGTCAGATATTTTATGGGATTAGTGGGCTACTACATAAGGTTCATAGTAGGGTTCTCTAAGATTTCTCATCCCATCACCTCTTTTCAAAAGAAGGGAACTAAATTTGAATGGACGCTCAAGTGTGAAAATAATTTTAATCTGTTGAAGGAATTACTTATTAATGCACCTGTGTTAAATATTTCTGACCCAAATGAAAGTTTTGTGGTATGTACAGACGCATGTAAGAAAGGACTTGGGGGATTCATCACACAAAATGGACATGTCATTGGGTATGAGTCCAAAAATATTAAGGAACATGAGAGAAACTATGCCACGAATGACTTGGAACTTGTTGCCATTGTTCATGCCTTGAGGATGTGGAGGCATTATCTCATGGGGAAGAAATTCGAATTAAGGACAGACCACATTGGCCTGAAGTATCTTTTTGAACAGTTAACCTTGAATGCCAGGAAAGCAAGATGGATGGAATTTTTAAGTGAATATGACTTCTATATCAAGCATATCAAAGGAAAGGAGAATAAAGTTGTCAATGCACTTAGTAGAAGAGTGCATCTCATGCATTCTACTATCGTCATTATCCATCATTCAGACTTGAAGAGAAGAATTTTAGATGATCTTGTTACAGATTAGCATTACCTACAAGTAAAGGAAAACTTACAACAAGGAAATGTACAAAAAAAAATAAAGGAGTATGAGATAAAGGAAGACAGATTACTCATTCACAAAACTAGAATCTATGTTCCTAGTTCTGGAGAATTGAGGAATTTGGTACTGAAGGAAATGCATGATGTTCCTTATGTTGGATATCCTGGTTACCAGAAAACAATTACAACAGTAAGAAGCCAATTCTCTTGGTCAGGAATGAAGAAGGATGTTGTTGATTACATCTCTCGATGTATGGAATGTCAGAAGGTGAAGGCTGAGCATAGGCACCCAACAGGTTTTCTGGAACCATTGCCAATCCCAGAGAATAAATGGGAAGTGATCACTGTGGATTTCATCACATGATTACCCAGAACAAATAAGAAACATGATTCCATCGTGGTGGTGGTTGACAAATTAACTAAGGTTGAACATTTTTTTCCTGTGAAGACAACACATCCAACGGCTAATATTGCAGAAAATTTCATGAAGGAAATTGCTAAGTTGCATGGAATACCTAGGACAATCGTCTCAGACAAAGATACAAACTTTACCTCGAATTTCTGGAGGGGTTTGTTTAAAGGATTTGGAAAAAATCTAAACTTTATCACAACATATCGTCCCCAGACAGATGGGAAAATAAAGAGAGTCAATCGAATAATTGAAGACATGCTAAGAATGTATGTCATGGATAATCCATCTAAGTGGGAATATTACTTACACTTGGTTGAGTTTGCATAGAATAATGGGTATCGCGGTGCATTGAGAATGATCCCATTTGAAGCCTTGTATGGTAGGAAATGTAATACTCCAGTAAGTTGGGACAACCTAGCAGATAGAGTGGTACTTGGGTCGGAGTTGCTCAAGGACGTGGAAGACTAGGTGGTCAAGATCAAGCAGAATTTAAAGGCAGCTCATGATAGACAGAAATTTTATGTAGACAAGAACAAGACTGCTAGAGAATTTAAAGTAGGAGAGCATGTACTTTTGAAAGTGAAGCTGAATAAAAGCTCTTTGAAATTGGGAAGTTGTACAAAGCTGGCAGCTAGATTTTGTGGTCCATTTGAAAGATTGGACAGAATAGGGTCAGTTGCATATGTTCTTGCATTGCCTGCTTCCATGAATTTTCATAATGTATTTCATGTCTCTTTACTAAAGAAATATGTACATGATCCTAACCATGTTATTGATTGGCATATGATTCAAGTAGATATGGAGGGATACTTTCAGGTTCAACCAGTACAGGTATTGGACAGAAAGGTAAAAATGCTCTAGAATTGAGTTATAGAACTGGTAAAATTTCACGGGACCTACTACGGTCCCAAAGATTCTACTTGGGAGCATGAATATGCCATGCGAGCAGAGTACCCATAGCTTTTTGAGTAAATTCAATATTTTGATATCTATTTTGTATATGCACTGAGGACAGTGAAAAAATAAGGGGGAGGGGATGTAACACCCCAGGTTTCGAACCCCCATTTTAAATAATGTATTGTTATAATGATGAGAGGCAAGAGTTCCCAAACAATTATTAAAGGGCCAGTATACCCAATAAATGTAATGTTTTGATAATTATTAATAATAAAAAAATCATTGGCTACTAGACGGACAAGGACTAGAGATATAGGGGGCTATGGTTCCACAAGAGAGGGGGCTTAAGGGGCTAAGTGTTTACTCTTATGTTAATTACCATTTTTCCTATGGGAGGGGATCAGTTATGTGAGCTTATTGGGGAAGGCCAGGAGGTTCTTGATTTCCCCACAAAGTTACTTAAACCCACCTCTGGTCTGATGGGGGGGTTCAACTAATGGCTTGTTCATTGATTTCTTGTACATTCTATCATTTTACCTCACACACTTTCATGCACCCCCTTACCCATTCATTGAACCATCCTCATCCGCATCTTGGTTGGGGAAAGGGAGCCAATATGCTAAATAATTAGCCATGATATAGTTGGATGTAGTGGTCGTTGGTGCAATCCAGCCATGACCTAGGGCCTGCATGTTTGATATGCATTAACATGTGACCTGTTTTGCTCACAACTATGAGTTTTGAGAGTCCCATCATTGAGATTATGGATCAGCTGTGCTGGAGGCCCTAGATAAAATATAAGGACTACCTAAGGGACTACGTGGCAGGGAAAGGTGGAGGTGCATTCTCTCGAGTGGCATAGGCTGAGTAGAAGAGAGATGGGTACTTGGATTGTTGTGGGTGTTGGAAAACTTGTGAGATATTGAGAGCTGATAGATTTGGAACCCAAGTACACTCTGGAACCGTCCTTATGGATTCATATCCCTAGCTCGGGGGTGACACTGCTGTTGAGATTTGAAGCAGTGGTGTCTACGGTTGGGTGGAACGTCCTTGGTCTACAGCCAGTTGGTGTCATCTTTCATAAGGATAAGTGCTCTCTGTTATGGTATCATTTTAATGTATATGAATGTATTTCCACTGAATAGTTAATTATCATTTACTTGAATCTTAGATTATGCATGCTTGTTGTATATTGTTGTGCATTTTGTTAAATCTTGTATCTTATGTTTTCTTATTAATGGAAGAAGGTATCGGTAAGAGTACGAAGTACAAGGGTGGACTTGAAGGTAGCATGCCCTGACCTGTGGGTGGTTGGGTATGTTACAAGAATAGTGCAACCTCTTAGGGTTTACATCAATGCCAAAGGGGGAGATTGTTGGCATGTTTACAGGAAGAATGTTCTTGTCATTGATGGCAAGAACAACAATGAACCAAACTTCGAAAAATATCAGAAGAGATAGCAGTTTCTAGATGAGGTCCAAGAGACGAACTCGCAGGAGGAGCAAAGGTCGAGACCCGTCAACACTTAGAAATCCTTCTAAGTCGGAGAGATTAGAAGCTCAAGAGGAAGAACGGCAGTGGTGGTTGGATCGCCGATCCAAAGGAACAACAATCGTCAGATTGAATTAATGAAGGATAAGATAAGCATGGTAGAACTATTGAGAATTCGATCATACGAATTTTCGTCATTCATCGGATTGATTTAAGTGGAAAGTCGAGATAAGGAAGGGTTGAGATGTGAGATCTCAATCACCTGAATTTATGTTAGTCATTGGATCAAAATAAGTGGAAGGAAAGGATAAGTTAGAATAAAAGCATGCTAATCTTAGCGGTCGATAATCGAGCACTCAGATCTATGGTCAACATGGTAGATTGAACCCCCCCAACATTTCTTCCTTTAACCATGGAGGGGAGTTTGAGTTGGTGGTATTTCTCATGTGGGACCCTCATACATGTCACCTTATTATCAACTCGGACCCCCCTCGCTCATTAACACTTATCGATTAACCCCACCTCCGAGCAAATCACCAAACCACTCATACATACCACCTCCACACTCTGACGTCACTCCACTACCCGCTACACGTCACACTCCACTACCGTGCTCTACCTCCATGTCCACTACGCTGCCTACATGTCTCACCCACATCAGAAAACCACCTTAGCAAGGACATGTGGAAGACCACATTAGCAAGGACATGTGTAACACCATGTCATCAAGGACATGTGGAACACCATGTCAGGAAGTACACATGGCATAATCAGATGATGACAAGTGTCAAGAGGAAATTGGCTCGTTCCATGTCAACAAGTGACGTAAGCAAGCTATGTCACTCCAGGATATTTACTTCGAAAGTTTCATCACCAACAAATGTCAAAAGTCCTGAAGGATGAAGGTCCAAAGTCGCTCTCAACCATCCAATCTAAAGATCACTTCGGGTGCATTCTCAACAGTTGATCTAGTTCAGTGCAAGGATAGTGTAAGTGGAAATGTTAACCGACAACAAGTGGTCTCCACCACCTATGGATTATTCAACAGGTGACTAATCCGGAGGAGAAGGAAGCAATGATTAGCCTAAAGTATCAAATTCCCAAACATCGAAGACCCGAAGAAGACCCTGGTCGTTGATCGCCAGGAGGGGTACGTGTCAAAAGATTATGAATTCAGGTGAAAGCACACCGGGAGAAACAAGTGCATAAGAGTTGAAACTCCCGAAGCCCGAAGTGTCGAAGTCACTCATGATTGTTGATCATGCAGGAGGGTACGTGTCAATATATCATTGACTCCGAGTGAAATATTTCATGGAAAAGAGAAGCGCCAAAGAGTCGAAAAGGACGAAGTCTTGGAGTAGAGGATAGTCGTTGGATTAACAAGGACATATGTCAACAGATCTTCCATTTCAAAAGATATCCATTCAAAAGAAATGAGAAGTTGAGATTCAAAATATCCAAAGTCCAGAGACCCGAAGGATATCTCGAACGTTGATCTGAGAGGGACACACGTCAGTGGATTATCAACTCTGGAAGATTGACGTATGGAGAAAAGTAAGGGTTGATATTTGAAACTCTCGAAGCCCGGATCAAGAAATAAATCATAGTCATTGATTTAGGAAAGTTAGATCTGATCCGCATATAGTGAAAGAACAAATCTAAATCGTTTGTTCGAGAGAATCATCAAGATCGTGAGATTGATGGTCCCATCGCATTGCAGGGATTGAAGATGCGTGGACTTTAAAAATCTGAAGGCGGGCCGCAACCGAAACCATGGTTTTGGAGAAAGGACATGTGGAGGCTCAAGGTAAATTGTGGGGAAAAATGTAGCTTGATACAAACCACCTTTGGACGTTCCTGCAATCTCGTGGTCACATGAGATCTTCACCCAAGGTCATATCGAGAAACAAAGCTAGCACTCACTAGACCAAGATCGGGAAGTGCCTTTTGAATATAAAGAGTTATGACTACCAGAGAAACCATAGAATCTTAGGAAAATGTCCACTAATGATGAACAGATTCAGAATAACCATGAGGGAAGATGAAGAGTTTGAATGATGATCAGGAAGAGGACTCGAGGTGAGAAAGACATGCTGAATAGAAAAGATAGTGTGCTTTTTTTTATAGTTTTTCATGTGGGTAGACTGTGACTGTGGACATCACCTGAAATGTAGATTAGAGGTGCAACGTATAGCATGTAGAGACAAAACAGAGTATAAAGGAAGAATAGAAGTTGAACAGAGGGACGTGAGTGTGTAGTAGGACAAAGAGCATAGAATAGAAGTGGAACAAAGTAATAGAAGTTGGAAGAGGCAGAGGTGACATGGAGTTGTAACAGACCATATCAGAGACAGAGAAAGTCAGTAAAGTTTTTAAGATTCAATCAAGGTGGTAGGGTGGTTCTAGGGAGGATTGCAGTCCTCTAAATTCTAGTTGGTGCTAGAAGATATTCTGGGAGTTGGTGGTTCCATCTAGTTGGTGCTAGAGAAACCTAGGAGTTGGTGCTTCCATCTAGTTAGTGCTAGAGAAATATGAGAGTTGGTGCTCTATGCAAGTTTTATCTTGCTATTAGAGGTTGTAGCCTCATATTTGAGTTGGATCTCAAATATTGTGATGTACATGAAAGTTGGAGCTTGATTGACATCCTAAGAAGAAGAGGTTTTCACCCTTATGGGTTTCCTCATGAAAATTAGTGTCTCTGTGTATTTTGTGTGATTGATCAAATATTGTATATCTATGCATGTTAACTTATCAGCAACACATTAAATAATAATCATGAAAGAATCAAAAACTAACAAGAAAAGTTTCAAGCTTATATACATAACTGATTCACCCCCCCCGCCCCCTCTCAGTTATATTTCCAACAGTAGTCCCATGGATATCATTTAAGTCGAATATTTAAATATCAACAAAATTTAAGACCATATCCTAAAAAACAAATATATCCATCTTATACACAAAAAATATCCAAAATAAAGCTTGTTGTCCAAAATATGTTGAAAATCATTAAACATTGTCTTCATCATTGAATATAAAAAAACATTTAAAATCCATATTTGCCACTGTGTGAGGCATATTTCCTCTTCTCATTGTTGTCTCATCTTGAATTTTCTGAGGCAACCCTTGGTTGGTTATACCCTTGGGGTTGTATTTCGTTGATCACATGGGAGAAGTCATCCTTTAGGTGGAGATGCGAAGAAACTGATTTATAAGACTCTATGGATGGACTGGAGGGAGAAGTCGTTGCTTTTCCTTTATCTTGCATAGGTTGTGGGATATTAGTTATTAATATTTTGCTAGTGTCTGAGGACTGCACTAGTGAAACAACATGAGAAATTTGAGGATTGGGATTAACTAGTGGTGGTAAAGGTAATGACATAGTGGACCAACCACGGTGGTGAGAGACATGTTGGTGGAAAATTTATTTCCAACTGTCATTAGTGGGGACTTTGGGTTGCATTGACACATGTGGAGGAATAGGAATGCCGGGAAAATTATGAGGACGTTGAAATGGGGGTCTATCAGGTCGAGGGTGCAATATACCATGGCCAACCAAATTGAAAAATCCATCTTGAAACAGTTGGTTTAACTCTTGTGGATCAACATCAAAGTGGATAGAAAACCCAAGCCTTCTATAGCCTCACTGCCAGTTACTGCTTCCTCTATTATTTCGTCCATTACTGCCCTTGCTAAAAAACTCATTCTATAGAAATATTTAACGAATAGCATTCAAGCAATCAACAAAACAATCAAACTGTGTATGCAACCATCTCCAAGAATACCAATTATCAATTACTGCCACTTGAAATTTTATTCATTTCCATACAAACCTTTCTTAAAAATGAATATCACAGAACATGTAGTGAACAAGTGCAATTGGGTAATGAGGGGAGTGTATTTTGAGTAAAATGGTATAATGGAAAGGACTCCCATGGATATTATTCTAATATATCAAACAATTCCATCTTTAAAGTCAATTAAAATTCAAAACACTTGTCGTTTCAAAAATGAAATTCAACACTCTGTTTCCCAAAATCCAAATCTCAGTTTTCACTTTAAGGATGCTCATTTACATTTAGAATTTTCATTGCACAATAATCATTTCATAATTTATTTCCCAATAAACATTCAACAATAATAACACAACTTATGCACAAAAAAGTCGAGGAGACACATCATCAAAATAATCACAATAATCACAACCAACAGTTGAGGAAAGAAAAGATTGTGGTCCACACTATAACCACCAATACATTTCAAATCACTGTAGGGTTCCATGAAGTGGCCAGAGAAGGGATCCCTATGTATAACGCAATTCAAAATCGAAACTTCAAATAACAATTCTTCCAAAATTCCCTTCATTCGGGTTCGCAAAACTCATTCAACGCATATATAACTCTTCCATAGAGATATTCCTTTCATATAAAATCGAACACACAGTAGGTTGTATCCCTTAAAAATTGTTTTTCAATGTTGCCATCACCCCCATTATTTCCACATGACCAACTTTATTACAAAAATAAGTGGGCTTAGCATTCTTTCTAACTTCACACAGTAAATAATCAACAATACCCATGACTAAAAATGAGCATGAACAATGCCTTTATTAAATTCTAGTTGGCCACCTCCACACTTTTTCCAAATACAAGGTTCGATATACAACTATCAACATTAATGAAGTGAAGGACGATGAGCTAACCAAGTTGAGGGTTTCGCCAAAAAGAGAACGAAAAAATTAACACCACCATAGAATTCCACATTTATAATTACAGAGTTGATACAAGGGTGCGGGCACAATAGACACTAGAGCCACACAATCAAATGATAGGCATAGTTTCCAAATAACCCACAGGTCACAAGAAGTGATAACATTTTTAACAGACATAAAGGAATATCAAAAATAAAACCAGAGGCAAGGAAGGACCAAGAACATCCCAAAAAATATATTTTTTTCATAGGTAAAGTACGAAGCAGCTACAGACAGTAAGAGACACCCACACCATTTTCCATAAGAATAGTTCACGTACAAATTCCATAGAGACCAAACTTCACTAATAATCCATACACAGTTGAAAATCCACATATCATAACTTTGGAAATGCACAGACAATGAGCAAACTCAAGAGCCAATTGTTGTAATTAAAGAGAAAAGCAAAATATTCATGGATGCAACAACAAGAAATCCCATACCTGTGTAAAAATTTGCCAAGGAGAGTCGACCAAGCCTATATACCTCTTCCACATCTGAACAAGGAAGAGTAATAGAAACCAACAAAATATCAAATGAGAAATGGATAGGGTGGTGGGTGGCAGGCTCGAGGTAGGTTAGAGCGACGTGCATTTACTACACATCATATCTACACTTACACATTCATCCATAGCTAGTACGAGCAAGCTACCATACAACACATCAACCCAATAATTCCAAAATCAATTTAATGCAAGCTTGATACACCTCCATATCCCAAGCCTTAAATGTTAACAAATGCGCCAATCTTCATTTAACACTCCAATGTGACATATATCAAAACCTTGTTAGGGATACCATATTTCAACCTTACTTCCAGTTCAAACAATGTGCACAATCCGTGTATCATGAAATCACCATATCACACATATAACTTAAACATGGAGTTTAGATCCTTCATCAAACTAAATAATACTTGTGAGAGCTATATAAATACAACATCATTTCTTCTTAAGTCACATCGCCCATAACATTATTTGGCCACTTATTTCGACAACAACTTAAAATCAAATAAGTGTAGAGCTCATATCGCTACCAAGAACATAAAAAATAAGTGTCATCTCTTAGTCATAGTCACACAAGTCAAAAAAGGGGTCCCACGTATTAGTACATTATTAAATATAATTATATAATAAGGCATTGGAACCATTTGTAAGAAGGTGCCCTATGTTGTACTTTTGGGCGTCAACAAACTGGTGAATCCACAAGGAAATTTGTTTCCAACAGATTAAGAACTCATAATGTCCAGTTTCATAGATCGGTGAACATAGATCGAAGAATTATTGATCATAATGATTATGCAATAGGGGGGAAAAGATGGTTTAAGGGAAATAATGAGACAGGATTTTGGGAATAACTCATGAAAAGTGGTACGTATGAGGTGTTTTGGTCCTATATGATTAACATTCGATTTGTAACAGTAACAAGTGTTTGTTTATGTTAAGGATAAATTTTCTGATATGCTCTTTTGAATCTCATGATGGAGGGAAGAAAGGGATAGCAAAAAATAGGGCAAAAGACCAAATCATCTATCTAACAACAATACTGAAAGAAAAATGTATTTTAATCGATGTCTAAAAGGAGGACATCGTGACATATGTGAAAAAATATTGTTGTTGATCAACAATACTTACAAAATGGCATTGTTGTGGAAAAAAGGATCCAAAATTTATTTTGGATAGACAAAATAAAACAACAGAAAATGAAACAACGGAAATTGAAAATTCAATTGAACAAAGAAAAATAAAACAACAAAACATAAAGCTATATACAATAGTGATTTCCACATGGAGTATATCAATCAAGTTGGTTCCACATAATGTTTCAAGTGGGAACCATTGATACTATAAGAAAACAATCACGCTTCCAAATCCTTTAAAAGGTAAGAGTTTGCACTTAGGACAAAAGTAAGACTTTCTCACCTACCTTAAATTTGACAGCTTTTGTATGTTTTTTAAAATATTTCTTTTTGGTTTTTTGTCTTCTCTTTATGTTTTCCAAGGAAAACATTATTTGTTCTTCTAAGGATAATAGTGCGTTTGTCCTTTGAGGGACATTGGAAGAATTTAATTCTTCAATCTGTAGCATCATCCGTAGAGAAGAAAGTTCCAGCTCAGTAGCAAGAATGGCTTCTTGACCATAAACAAGATAAAATGGGGTGCAACTGTGCTTGCCTTGGTGGTATTGTGATCTGCCCAAAGGGCGTAAGTGATGAGGGTGTGCCATTGACGAGGTTTATCTTCATTGAGCCTCTTTATGATTCTAACTAGATTCTTGTAAGTAGACTCATCTTTCCCATTTCCTTGAGGGTAATAAGATGATGAGATGAAATGTTTGACTCCCAACTTGACTATAAATTGAGTCAATTTTGTGGAAATGAAAGCAGGACCATTGTATGTAATAATTTTAAAGGAATGACGAATCTGGAGAAGAGATGAGTTTCCAGGAAAGAGATTACATGTTCATCCTATGAGTGTCTAAGAGGGACAAATTTGGTCCACTTAGTGAAATAATCAGTGGTTGTCAAGATGAAAATCTTCCCTACGAATGATAGAGGATTAATAGAACCAATAAAGTCTAGGCCCCATTTAGAAAAATGGAAAATCCGAGAGGACAGGTTGTAAAGGCATGGTAGAAAGATGCTCTTTCCCAACGAATTTTTGGCACTTGTCATAGGATCTTGTGAATTTATAAGAAACTAGAAAAATTGAGGGCTAATAATAACCATTTCTTATGATTTTAAAAGTAGTATCTTTCGCAGAAAAGTGGCCACCAACGTGAATAACAAAATATGAATATCCATGAGTTTCATGTAACAATTTTTTTGCTTCCTCATCATTCACACATTGAATTAATATACCATTTGTTATCACATATAGTTGTCAAGGGCAGCAGGTTTCCAAAGTTTGCGGCCTGCACAAGAAACATTAAAGCACAGTGTCCAGAGAAAAGGCCTGAACTCCTGAAACCCGAAATCAGTAGGAGTCATCTGATCCAACAGGACACGTGGTGACAAATCAACGGACTCGCGAGTTCGTAGTTCGGGGAATTGGCAAGGGGCAAGGTGCAGATACAACAAAGCACAAAATGCAAAGTAGATCTGGGTCATCCAATCCAAAGGGACGCGTGGCATTATATCCAAGAAATTTGTGATTTCGCGAATAAGAGGTTTGGCTAGGAGTAATGCACAAGTTTCACGTACGACGAACTTGCGAAGTGCCCAGGAATTGAACCCATGGTCACTGCCCGTGGTCATGTGAAATGAAGGTCAAGGAGGAAGGGTTAGCACCCATCACATAGCTAGTGAGAAAAGATGACCCTGATTCCCGAATACCCTAAGTGTTAAAGTCCAGAGACCCAAAAGAATCTCAGTCGTCGATCTCAGAAGAGCCACGCGTCATCGGATCCAGACCTCTGGATAAAAGTAGTTGAAGGCAGAGGAGGTTTGAGATTTGATTTTCTTGGAGTTCGAAGACCTGAAGAAAATCTTGATCATTGATTTGAATAAGGTAGATATGATCCGTTGAAGTGTTATTATTCAACAACAAAAATAGAGTTACCCTCCCCAGGGCACAGTTTGGCAGCTTCCAATGTTGGTGGGTGGAGAAACTTGGCGGTAGTGCTGAATCTAGTAGGTGCATCTAGATCTCAGATCGGGACCATATCTACGACCATATTTCATTGCGAGTACACAACATGCTCGGAAAATAATTTTCTTGAGAGGTCCTGCAATGGAAACCATGGTATAGGGAATGTGCTACGTGGTGAAGCATAGTGGATTGCGGGCCCAAAATCAATCTGAACCTAAAACACCTCCGAGTGGCCCCATAATCACATGTTTATATGGAATCTTATATAAGAGCAGTACGTGGCTGCTCCATGAGAATTATCTCCCGATTTAATCTCTGAGGAAAGAAAATTAATGAAAATTGAGTTGGTGGTTAAAACCTCGTCTCACTCCATAAATGGAAGGAATGGAAGGCCTAGCCGTGTGGACTGAACCATCAGCGTGTGGTACTCCTGTGGGCATATTTTCCTACAAAACCCATGTTGATCTGAGTTCACGCCTGATAGAGGGGTGCACGTTCATTCTGAAAGAAGAACTCACTGACGTAAAGATTTGAATGTAGTGATAAGATCACACTCCTGGTAGTGGCAAATTGTTATGAATATAAATAGATAGTTTTAATATTTTTTTAAGGTTGTCAACTGGTTGAGTAGAGATCCCTATTTTGTAATGTTTTGATGCCAGAAATGTTCTCTAGTTATGCATAAAATTTGATACTTTCAAATTAATAGAAGTCGACCTCTTTTCATCTCTTTGTAAAAACTATGCTAAAACACTAGGGCATGGAGGATCCATTCGAGGGTTGTTATGTTGTTGTAATGTAGGTTTGATTGCAGTGGTATCGTGACCAGTTTTAGTAAGCTTCCTTATGATATTTTTCCCTCTTACACTGAATGGATCGAGCATGGAGGATCTAGTCGAGTTGTTGTAACTGCATGGTGATGTAGGTTTGATCATTGTGCTTTTGTGACTGTGTTGTTTGGACTTATTTCAGTGTCTAAAACTTGAGGTTAAGAGTGATCTTGAGTATGAGTTTTTCTTCTCCAAGCTGCTTGAAGTCCTGATGCCCATAGAAGTCTTGTCCACATTTCTCACTAAGTATTCCCTCTGCTCACACTTAAACTCAATTCACTGACTGAAGTTAGTTGTGGTCATCACTTCCCTATACATTTCTTGTCCATTTCTATGTTGAACATCATTCATATATTGAGCTTTTTCCATTGACCTCCACTCATATAAACCAAACATCCAACAAAAACTCTGATGAGTATTGGGCTTATCCTCCCGCAATTTGAGGATGAATCTCAATGCTAACATTCATGGCGCTGTTTTCGGGGACGAATTAAAGATTTTCCATGGGTAGAACGACAACGAACATTTGATTTTGAAGGTGCATCAGACATCATAAACTTTGAATATTGTGCTTGCACCTGGCGAATCCACCGAGGCGACTCTATTGTTGCATTGTGGCTGCCTATAGCTACAAACCCCCAGGAGAACACAACGATCATATCCGGTCTTTGATGGTGAACAAAGACTATACACACTCACTCTACATATCATTCACCTAGAGGCTCCACGGTTAAAGGATCGATTGGAGACTCCACTGGTTCGAAATGGAAAAAATCCTGGCTCGAAGGTTTTCTCCCTTTAATTTCTTTGTTGTTCCTGGTTTTCCAAATGTTATTCCTACTCTAAATGAATGGAGTGATTATTTGCCCATATTTAGAGAACGTAAAGAGGAAAACCCTGCTCAGCACCTCCATGAGTTTCATGAACTCATGCATCAGTGGAAGATACATCATGAAGATGTATTAATGAAGATGTTCATGTTCTCATTAGCAAGAGATGCCCATCAGTGGTATCACTCCTTACCTCCTTCTATCATTTCCTCCCTGAGAAAATTTCATGCAGCTTTCAATAGACATTGTCGAAATTTTTATTCCTCTGAGTTTATTTGTCATAATTGTTGTGAGGAATACGAGGAAAGTGATCAATATATGACTGTTTCGACTGAAATTTGTGAGGATGAGGGACATCGCCCGGAGGAGCTAATGGAGCTTATATGATCATTTTCTGCAAGAATAGAGGAATTGAAGGAAGATCGTTATTGTTTCTCTTATGGAGATGCAGAGGATATTCTAGTCCTCGAAACAGACATTCTTGGCAGCCCTTCTTATGACGAAGAAGTGATTTTAGATACTGGCCAAGAACAGACAACTTTCAATGAATATCTTGACGATGACAAAGAGAAGTTCTCTCCCATGGTTCATGTTTATTATGATTGTGAATCTGATCCTTGGGAGAGTCATGAAGGAGAAAGGGAGAAGCTAAATGTGCAGTTTATCTCCTTTTCAAAGCTTGTAAATAAGCAGATCTCACCTGGCACCAACCAGCCTATGTATGAAAGATATGAATCAGATTTTGAGCTGGATATGCAGGATTTCCAAGAACATACATCAGAGTCTTATCCTATGTTCAATCAAGAGAAATATTGTGAGGAAATCAACCATCCTTGACCTGTAGAAGTCACTGAGCATCAGATTGAAGAAAAGAGTTTTCCCATCGACCCTGTTTATGATGATTATGAATCTGATCCTTGGAAAAGCCATAAAGAAGAGAAAGAGCCAGAGGGGAAGTTTATCTCAGGTCCAGATCCTGTCAGTGAGAAACCATTGCCTGGGGCTAGTCATCCTACATCGAATGTTCACTCACCTATGCTTACCAGAGATATTCAGCCCTGTGTGAGCAACTGTGGAGTAGAATGGGTTGTCTGTTACAAAATTTCTGGAGTTTTCCACTCATTTTATGAGCCTATCAACGAGTACTTGGAGTGGCATTTCCTTCATATCTTGGAGCCGGCCAACTTTATCTCAAATTCGTCCTTTGGAGAGAAGTTGAAGGATGTATCCCTTCTGCTATCATGGTTGCATTATCTATTATTGATCACTGACAGAGTAAAAGAGATTCCAGTCAAGAAGTTACTTGAATGGCTATGGTGGAAGTTTGATTTCACCTAGCATTTTGTAAAAATTAGTTAGAATAGGATTGTACATAAATAAGCTCCTTCGGGAGCCCATGTGTTTGTTTTTCATTTTTTAGTAGACTAGTGTGTACACATTTCCCTGTTTTCCTCAGCAAGATGTTTTTTAGCATGACTCCATAGCCCAATGCAGAAGGCAACTGGAACTACTTGTTCTTGGCAGCATGCAGGGAGCATGGCATCCCCTATGGAGCCAAATGTTATCATATATAGTTGTCAAGGGAAGCAGGTTGTCCAAGTTCCCAGCCTACACAGGAAATGTCAAAGCCCGACATCTAGAGAAAAGGCCCAAACTCCCAAAACCCGAAATCAGTAGGAGTCATCCGATCCAGCAAGACACGTGGCGACAGATCAACGGACTCGCGAGTTTGTAGTTTAGGGAATTGGCGAGGGGAAGGGAACAGATGCAACAAAGAACGAAATGTGAAGTAGATCTGGGTCATCGAATATAGAGGGACGCATGGCATCAAATCTGATAAATTCATGATTTCACAAATCAGAGGTTTGGCTGGGATTAATGTGCAAGTTTCACACAGGGTGAACACCTGAGTCAAGGAATTGGGCTCATGGTCACAGCCCATGCTCATGTGAAAAGCGGTTCGAGGAGGAAGGGTTAGTTCCCATCACATAGCTGGTGAGAAAATATGACCCCTAGTCCCGAAGACCCGAAGCAACGAAGTTCGTAGACCCGAAATCATCTAAGTTTTCAATCTCAGGAGAGCCATGCATCATCAGATCTAGGGCTCTGGGTAAAAGTAGTTGAAGGCAGAGGAGGTTTAAGATTTGATTTTCCTGGATTTCAGAGACTTGAAGAAAATCTCGACCGTTGATTTGAAGGAGGTAGATCTGATCCATTTAAGTGTTATTTTTCAGTGTAAAAACTAGTGTTCCCCTCCCCAGGGCACAGTATGGCAGCTTCCAAAGTTGGCAGGTGGAGAAACTTGGTGGTAGTGTTGAATCTAGAAGGTGAATCCAAATCTCAGATCGAGACCAGATCTACATCCACAGTTCATTGTGGGGACGCAACATGCTCGGGCGATAATTTTCTTGAGAGGTCCCACAATGTAAACCATGGTATAGGGAATACGTTACATGGCAAAGCATAGGGGATTGCGGGCCCAAAAGCAGTCTGAACCTAAACCACCTCCGAGAGGCCTCGCAATCGCATGTTTATATGGCATCTTATCCAAGAGTAGTACGTGGTAATTCCCAAAGAATTATCTCTCGATTTAATCTTTGAGGAAAAGCAATTAATGAAAATTGAGTTGGTGGTTGAAACCTCGGCTCACTCCATAAATGGAAGGCATGGAAGGCCTGGTCGTGGGGACTAAACCGTCAACCCATGGTACCCCTATGGGCATATTTTCCTACAAAACCCATGTTGATATGAGCTCGCGCCTGAAAGAGGGGTGCATGTTCAGTCTGATAGAAGAACTCACTAACGCAAAGCTTTGAATGTAGTGATCAGATCACACTCCTGGTAGTGGTGAATTGTTTTGAGTATAAATAGATAGTTTTAATATTTAGTTAAGGTTGTCAACTGGTTGAGCAGAGCTCCCTATTTTGTAATGTTTTGATTCCATAACTGTTCTCTGGTTATGTATAAGATCTGATACTTTCATATTAATAGAATTCATCCTCTTTTCATCTCTTTGTAAAAACTATGTTAAAACAATCAAGCATGGAGGATCCAATCGAGGGTTGTTATGATGTTGTAATGTAGGTTTGATTGCAGCAGTATTATGACTAGTTTTAGTCAGCTTCCTTGTGATATTTTTCCCTCTTACACTGAATGGCTCGGGCATGGAGGATCCATTTGAGTTGTTGTAGCTGCATGGTGATGTAGGTTTAATCATTGTGTTGTTTTGATTTTGTTGTTTGGACATATTTCAGTGTCTAAAACTTGAGATTAAGAGTGATCTTGAGTCTGAGTTTTTCTTCTCCAAGCTTCTTGAAGGCCTGGTTCCCATAGAAGTCTTATCCACCTTTCTCACTAATTCCTCCCTCTACTCACACTTAAACTCAATTCATTGACTGAAGTTAGTTGTGGCCCTCACTTCTCTGTACATTTCTTGTCCATTTATGTGTTGACCATCATTCATATATTGATTTTTTTCCATTGAACTCCACTCATATAAACCGAACATCCACCAAAAACTCTGATGGGTATTGTGCTTATCCTCCCGCAATCTGAGGGTGACTCTCAATGCTAACAACATCAACAGACCTTCTCAACAAAAATTATCCTAAAATGATATACTTGGAAGATTCAAGGCGAAGTCTTCTCCTCTTATGAGGATCTAAGTCATTTGGGAATTTTTGATATTTCAAGTAATACACCAGATTTTTATACTAGGGGTGTTCAACAATGGAAAGAGTTTGATTATCAATATAAAACAGTTTTGAAAGAGGATTATCATGATCGTCAATTTATTCACTTTCTTCAGCATGTTGAGCTAAGTGAAGGGATAAGTTTCATCACTTGATTTTTTTTGAAGTCATGATCATCAAATCATGCTCCTGAATCTTGGCAAGTCAATGTGAAAGATTCCCTGAAAGATAATTTTGTGAAAGCAGAAACTTGACAACAAGAAAAGGGACTTTTACCTGCGCATGTTTTCCTAGAATAAAGTGGAAAAATTTGTCTACAACTTTAACAAGAAAAAAACATGTTTCTTAATATAAGAGTACTTCTTGTCATCACATTGTAATAGAATAATAGAAATTGTTTCCTTAGTGGAATTAGTGTATATCATAAAATATTTATCAAAGTTTGGTTTCTCTAGAACCGGTGTGGAACTGATTGCCTTCGTAATCCTTATGAAATCCTTTTCAACGTCATCTTTCCAAGAAAAAGAGAGATATTGCTTTAGGAGATCATGTATTGGTTTAACCATTAAAGAAAAATTAGGAACAAACCTACGGACAAAGTTGATAATGCCCATAAAGGCATGTTGGTTGCTTATCTAAGCTATGATTTTAACATGGTTGACCCAGGGTTCATGTCTATTGGGGTTCCAAGAAAACCTCTAAAACTATCGGACCTCCTAGTAAACCAGAAGGAAACGCAGTGCACAAAGTGCACTGAGCAGTCTCACCCGAGATAATGTTAATGGGTGGCTGCGATACTCATGTGTTTGCAACCCAGGATTGTGTGGAGATCTGAGAATGTGCACTGAGAGTTCTATTTTAACTTATTAACACACTAAACTGTCATTCATGATTATGCATGGAATATAATCAACTCATTCATTTAGCATATCAAAAAATACTGAAAACATTATAGAAACACATCCATTCAATCACATAGCACAGGTTTTACCATGGTTCACCCCCTCTTGGGCTACGTCCACGAAGATCTAACTCTTAAGCTCTTTTATTATAGCAGTTCCAAAACTACAACATCGTGCAATTTACAACTCTTCCCAGTTGGGTCAAGATCTATTGTGAGGCAAACTAGATCATACCAGGCTCCTCAGCCTGTGATATAAACCTCAATATCCATCCTCCTTACTCCTCTCCAGCTCCAGATCTTACAAAATTAGGTTTTATAGAAAAATATTACAGCTAGTTATCCAATAGGACTCCTCCTGTAGACTCTCTATATCCTGCCTGACTCTGGTCTCCTGCTATGAGACCTAGGTATCTCTATTTATACATTTATGGCTCACCAACCATTACAATGTATTGCAAAATCCCTAACCCTAATGTCGTTAGGTCTTCCATTCATGCACATGCGCTGATCTTCCTTACAGTTGTCTCTTTCCTTGTGCAGGCCTTCCTTCCCAAAATAACCTTTCTTTCTTCTCTGGCTTTCTTCCAATAGGCCCCCAACACTAACATGTGGCTCGTCCCAAGACACCTAACCTTTGTGTGCCTTGTCGATCTCCCTCGTGATCACTTAGAACTTCTCATTGAGCTATGTTACTTGTGTTTGAGCCTGTGCGGTATTCTCCTTGAGTGCGTTTATTGTCTGCATTGAAATCTTGTCATTGATCAACCCTGCTCACTCTTCCTGGGTTTTTTCCATATATGTATTGGCTTCCTTTGCTTGTGCAATGACCTATGCTACTCTCTCCTGGAGTGGTTACATTTGAGCCAGATGCTCATTTTTTTGTGTCTTCACAGTGGTGAGTTATGTCTGCACTTTCTTCATATCTTGTGCCCCTTTGATGCACTCCATGATGGACATTTTATTTTGCCTCTACTTGAGGTCTTGGATAGTTGTGTTGATCCTTTCTTCTTCCTTGTCTCACTGCTAGACCTTCTGATCCTCTTCCATATTCATCCATAACTGTGCTACTTTGTCGAACAGGTCAGTCATTGTGTGTTCCTGTCATTCTATCTCATGTATCTTCTTTGTTGCCTCCTGCTTCCTTTTCTCCCTTACCGCTGGTGGAGTGGTAGGTGTGAGCTGCTCACAGAGATTCTCGATCTCCTGCTGATATTGATTGATTATCTATGCAATCTTATCAATATTCTCTGTTTATATGAGTTCGGCTCTATGCATGATCTATGGAATCTTCTCATAATCTCCAGCCATATTTTGTTCCAATCCGTTCACGTGTTCCCTCTCCTCTTTGGTCTCGATCTTGGCCTGCTCGTATATCAATTCTTGCTTGTCCCGCTTATCCTCTAACTTCTTTAATTCGGATGTGTCTATGCGTGCATGAGACTGTACCTCCTAGGTAACACTAACTTGCATTTTATATAGGGACTTGGTTGGTATGACCGACAATACCAACTATAATTGAGCCAAGTCCTTTAGGGGTGTCTTCCCCACGATCTTGTCCATGCGAAGTATGTTGGGTGTAATGTGAAACATTGCACTCGATTGCGGTATTATGTGCACTGTATCCTGCTCATTTGGTTAAGGTTCTCTTCCTGTCTATGATGTTGATGGCCCCATTTCTATGTTGTTGTCGGTTTCCTGTGCATCCCCGATCTACTTGAGGAGTTGTCGCATGTCTGTCAACTCCTCTTGAATTTTGTCCCTGTGGTGCACAACATTCTCAAAATACTCGCATGTGAGATCCTGAACCATTTGGGCCACCATTTCTGCATAATCCTCTATAATCATGTATTCTGGAGGTGTTCTATGCACCTTCATATTCTTGCACTCACCCGCCATCTAAGTAGATGGTCGCTTAGTTGGGCCTGTTTCTTGTGGATTAGTACTTTTTTTTTTCTTTCAAACTGTGCGGTGAATTTCAAGTTAAGGGTGGTCAACTATCCTTGTACAACTTCAGTCAGCTCCCATTTATCATCCCTCTGATTTTTTTTCCTCCTAAGTCTTTCAACTATACATCTCCCCCATTTGTGACATTTTTTACTTCATATGGTCCTAACGAGTGCATTCTGAGTTTTCATGGGTGATGAATGGATTTTCTATCATACATCAACACTAAGTCTCCTTATTTGAAAGTTTTCTTCCTGATGTGTCTGTCATGCCAAGCTTTGTTCCTTTCTTTCTGAACTTGTTGGTGGAATCCTTCTAAGATTCGATCTTCCTCCATGATCAACAACTAGTTCAGCATGTTTTGTACTGCGCCTCGTTTTGTCATGTGTGTAATCGTAGCTACACGCAGACTGAGTACCAGAAATTCTAATGGAACCACTACTTCATGTCCATATACCAGTTTGAATGCCATGTGTCCTGTCAACATTTTGAATGTGGTCCTGTATGCCCACAATCCTGCTGATATTTTGAAGTCCCGATCATCCCTATTGACATTTCAAATCTTTGTCAGTGCATTCTCAAGGATTTTTTTAAATGCTTTTACTGTTCGACTTGCTTGTGGGTGATATGGAGTGCTCTTCTTATGATAGACTTCAAATTCTCCAGTCATATCCTTAATAGTGTTGTTAATGAAGTGAGTTCCCTGGTCTCTCATCAAAATTCTTGGGCAACCAAATCTAGTGATTACTTGTTCAAATAGAAAGTGTGTTATTGTTTCTCCATTGCAATCCTTAATTGGTGTTGCTTCCACCCATATTGTCAGGTATTTTGTCATGGTGATAATGTACCTTTCTCCAATCCTCTTTCCTAGTGGGTTAATTGGTCCCACAAAATCTATATCCCATTTTTCAAATACCTACAACGTTACCTATGGTCGTAATGGCATTTCGTTCATTTTATTGGGTTTTCCAACCCTCTGATAGACATCGCATCTCTAGAAATATTCTTTTGAATCTCTATGAATGGTCGGCCACCAAAGTCTTGCATGAAATACCTTATGCATGATATCTTTGCCTGCGTAATTTCCTCCTACTATCCCCTCATGGGCTTCTACTAAAACCCTTGGTCTTTCGTGTTCTAGCACAGATCTTCGCAAGATGCTATTTGCACCAATTTTGTATAAGTGTCCTGCGATCAGTTGATATTCTATGGCCCAGACTACTAGGTTCTTCTTCTCGGTGTTATATTCTTGTGGTGCGGTACCTGTACTCAAGTATTGGATGATATTTGCAAAGTATTCATCATCAATATGGACTAAAAATAACTATGCGTCCCGAAAGTTTTCCTCTAAATTTGTAGGTTCTTCTCCGTTCGCGACCCTTGATATGTGGTCAAGTCCTGCATTCAACTTTCCTGGCTTGACTATTACTTCAAAATCAAACTCTTGAAACAGTAGTAACCATCGACATATTCTCCCCCCCCCCCAACACTGGTTTGTTGACTAGGTATTTAAGGGATGAGCGATCTGTGAACATCTTAAAATATTTTCCCAATAAGTAATGTCTGAATTTATGTAGTGTGTAGACCATAGCTAGGCCTTCCCTCTCTGTAGTGTTATAGTTCTGCTATGATTATGATATTTTTCTTCTCACAAATGCTATAGGGTGATCCAAATCTCCCGTTCTTGGCTACGCCAAAATAGCTCCAAGTCCTATGGCTGATGCATCTAGATGTACATGGAATGTCTTCTCCCAGTCTAGAAATACTAATATTGGCATGGTGACAATCTTTTCTTTCAGCGTATCCAGACTGTGTTGACAATCTTCATTCCACTGAAACTTTGTATCTCTCCTTAACAGTTTCTCTATTGGTGCGGTGATCTACGCGTACCCTTTGATAAATTTTATATAGTATCCTGTGTGTCCCAATGTTGCTCTTATTTGACGGTCTTTCTTTGGTGGTGGTAATTTAACAATCACTACAATCTTTGCAGGATCTACTAGTAATCCTTGTTTGCATACTATATGGCCCAATAGTACCCCAAACAGTGTTCCAAAGATGCACTTCTTGATGTTTAATGATATATGGCACTACCTGCACCTTTCTAACATCAACCGCAAGACCTCTACATGGTATTTCAATAGAATATATAATGTCCAATCGCCCAAATATACCTCTAGAAACAGGTGGATAAATACTTTAAATGCAGCGATGACTACTCTGGAAAAATTGTTGGTGCATTCTTCAATCCAAACAATATGATTGTGTACTGGTAGGATCCCCATTCTATATAAAATGTGGTTTTGTATCTGTCTTCTTGTGCTATCTTGATCTGGTGGTAGCATGAGAATCCATCAATGAATGAGTAAACTTTGTGTCCTCCTACGTTCTCCAACACTTCATCCATAAAAGGTGTAGGGACTGGCTCATGTAGGGATGCATTGTTCAACTTCCTCAAGTCGACACATATTCTTATCCCGCCTTGTTTTTTCTCCTAAACTACCATTGGGATTATCCATTATGATTCCTCCACAGGTTCTATCATTCCAGCTTCGAGCATTCTATCGATCTCAATTTTAAATTTCTACTTATATATCAGGTTTAGTCTGTATGGTCATTGTCTGATCAATCTTGCTTCATCCCTGAGTGGTATATTCATTTCTCCTAGCTCTCCTTCTATACCCTTAATTTCTGTAAATGTTGTGGGGAACAGGTTGTTGTACTCACACAGTAACTCTGTTATTCTTTCTATTGTTTGCTCATCCCAGTAGTCTCCAATGTTGGCCATTTTGGTATTCTCAACTGTCCCAATGTTGAACTTTTGCACCTTGATTGGCGTACCAATTACTTATGATTCTAGAGGTGTAACTTCCACTTATCTTTCTCCTTCCACTTCCTCGATCTGAATATCATGTGGATCGTCTTCATCTGGTGCTTCTTCCTGCACATGGTAACATGAAAACAATTCTTTAATTGTCTGTTTGTTCCGTTGTTATTCTTTTGTTATGAGTTTGACTTTCGGTTCCTTAATGAATATCACCCCTTCTATCTTCTTAATTTTTGCATCTATGTGGGAGTTCTCATGCTCGAATGAGAAAGTGACTGTAAAATTTTGTTGCAATACCGTCCAGCTCACAGTTCTTGGTCTGTGTACCAGTTTGTTGGTATGCCCTCTAAAGTGTGTATGAAATGATGAGGCCATTCCTCTGTGGATGTCATTTTCCACAATGTTTTGCACCTCTCCAATTGTTTCGCTGGTGCCCCCTATCCATCATACTTCTGTTGCATGTTGCTTCTCTATTTTTCATTGAACCTTATGCACAGTAACCACTTACATTGGTACCAATCTGTGATTGTTTCCTTGTGTGCACCCCACCATCTTGCAGATGTGGCCTTAAGTGCTAAGAGTCTCTGATTTTCTAACACTTCATCCTCGTATTGTGTCAGGAATACTTACAGATCATTTACTTTGTGGAAATTGGGTGGTTCCCTTATCTTCGTGCCTACCCATCTTACTGTGCAGTTTATTCTTACGCATCTTCCTGTGGAAACTTCGTGTAGCCTTTATTTCCAGTTCTCTAACCATGTATCTGAGTCTGTTGCACATGAATTAATGCTCTGCCAAATGATTATCCCATATATAGTTGGATTTACGTAATCCTCATCGTGCACAGTTGTTCTGTACAATTAGATGATTTCCTCTAAGTATAAACAAGTAGGTTCTACAAACCTTTCCCCTTCTAATGGGTCCAATGGTGCAATGACCCTGTATTCTCCTGAATCAAATGTCATGTTTTTACGTCTTTAAATTGATTATGGCTTGGTTATCAAAGGCCCAATCCAAGACAAGCAATGCTGGATATGGTGTTGTGTTGTCCACTATTTCAATCACTTCAAAGTATGTGTTAGTGCACACTCCATCCAGGTCTACAGTTACAACTTTCAGTCTACCAATTGGCAAAACTTTGTGTTGGTTTTCTAGTTTCAATTGAACAGGTGAATATCCTAATGTGGCCTCTCCCATACATTACCATGTTTTCTTTGGTAATACATTGACTTCAGATCCTAGATCCAATATGATATATCCCATGTTGAAATCTTTGATGTTGGCATTCATCCTGAACTCCCTACTTGTTTTTCTCCTTGTATGTAGGTGATTGATTATTTTTTGTTCTAGTTTTCCTTTTGTCTCTATGATACATTTTTCTAATATATTTTTCAATATTTTGACAGTGGATGGATCATTAAATAGTTTTACACATGATTGAAAAAAGCCTTTGATTGTACTTAATTGTCCCATGGGATACATTTCTTTTGTATGATCCAACGATGGAGGCATCTCGTACTCTGGTGATTCTTTGCTCTGATGCGCAGTTGAAGTCGACACTGTATCTTGTTTTAAGAATTCTTGTCTGGATTTCTTAAATGTTTCCTTCTCGTTGTGTGTGTCAAAATGTCTTATTGGTATGGCATTCTTCTTCACCAACTAGTGTTGTATTGGCTCTTGTCGGACTGTGTCATTTCCTGTTTTAGCTCCTATGCACGTAACTATGTTGATATTTTGTCCTTCATCCCTTGCTTCAACTGAAATCCATTGAACATTTTGGTTTTTTTGATTCCTCTTTTTCTAGATTTTCCCTAGTAAAATAGGACATTCTTTCGTGTCATGATTTGATGCGTGAAAATACATACAAGTTGCTAGTGGAAGTGGACATTCCCTTGTATAATGTCCCGATTGTTGACAGTTATGAAATACCACTGGTCCACTGCCTCTTTTGAAGCCTCCTCTTACTCGTCCTCCACCTTTGTAGCTATATCAATCTCCTGTCGGTGTGTTATACTAAGGTTCCTAATTGTACTATGAGATATTGTACTGAGGTTGCGTTGTGTTGTACTATGGTTGCACAGTATTATATGGTTTTGCGCAGTATTGTACTGTTGTTGCACAATGTTGTACAGAGATGGAACTTGGTTAAATTGTGGTGCATCTTGCCCAGTCATCATTTCTTCCTACACCCTATATGCATCTGATGTCCTCTCTTGTAACACCCTGTTTCCCCCAGTTTGTAACTTAATCATAAAATAGAATTACCATGCTAAGGCATGTGGACAATGTAAATGTATTATTGTTTGGGTTGCCAATAACTGACTATGGGGGTGAAGCCTTGAAAGTACTGTCCATGATATCACTAGAGGAAGAATGTGAAAACTATACGAGAGGGTTCATTATATCAAATAACCCCAAATTTCCCTTGATGAGGATGAAAAACCTCCTTCGGATCCCAAGGAGAGAAATCAGTTAATGAAGAAAGGACAAGTGGTTGAATTATCAACTACCCCCATGAATGGGAGCATGGTCTAGCTGCAGAATGTCATCCCAAAGTACCACAGAGACCTGCAGACCCGAGCTTCCTTCTGACAGAAGGAACATGATGGGTCGGGAACCTTCCAAAAAGAAGGAAGGTACGATAGATACATAGGGACAACCAGAGAGAATAGACGAGATGGATGCACAAGATCATAAGGGAGATGCGCAGAGCTATCCAAGGGATAATAAATAGAAGGCCGTGAGCTTGGTTTTGAGTGAGCATATGATAAGCCTCATTGAGGCCATTATAGAGAGAAATATCTTAATGTTGCATAGAATAGAACCCGAGAAGAAGCTAAATAGAGAAAGAACCCTTAAGAACTACGAGAGTTCCCTGGTGATATCATGGCTTTGCACGGGGGTGGCCAGAGTGCTAAGAATGAATTCCTCTAAGCCTATGGTAGGGTGGAAGGACGAACACCCATAGTCGGTTAGTTGGCTATGACCTGTAATAGATAAGTATTCTCATATCTTCTATATTTAAGTGGTACTGTGACTTAAAGTTGGATATACTATGAATGTTGTAGGGATGGATATATTCACTTAATGATTATACTATATCCCCTTTATTCCTACTTGATTGTGTAATCAATGAAGTAGGAAATTGTATGAATTATATTTTTTTTTATACTCATCAATGCTTGCGTTCTGTGGTGACTTAAGCCAGAGCCACGAACTGTGAGTTGGTCGACCTTAGGTACAGTTTCATGTATGCATGTCGACCCTCCTAATCATGTTGAGTACCTTGGAGGATGGAGTTAGTTAAGCTTGGGAGGGGTAGTGTAGGTATGCACAAGCTCTCTGTGAGGAAAGAAGAGACCGAGAAACACTGAAGTTATAGACTCAATGAAGGAGCACAAGAATAGTACAGAAGACCCTTATAAGTGTTAATCCCGGGAGAAAGAGTGCAACGCTCTTAAATCCTTCATAACTGACGAAGATCGGGAAGAATAGTTCAAGTATCGAAAGGGAATATCCTTTCGTTTAGAAGATGAATGGATGAGATCCATTCAGGGGGACCCAAGGTCTATTGCGACCGTTAGATTTGAAGAAGGGGCATAGACGTTAATGCCTCGACTCCTTCAGTCTTCACAAGATTGCACATCAGGTGATTCACATGTTGGCATGACTAAACTCCTGAAACCCGAAGTTGCAACGTGATCTGGACCGTAGATATAGGGATCTATCAGGACCCTTCTTGATCATTAATTTGACGTGGGTGAATATCAGGAAATGGGGAATCGGGGAGACAGAGGTAAGCCAACCTCTAAAGTCACAAAACAAAAAATCTCGATTCGTCAGAAAGGAGATCTGGACCATTGAATCGAGGAGGGTACGTGTCAACAAGTCAGAAGATCTAGAGGAAGGAGAAGATTGAATTGTTGAGACACCTGAAGCCTGAAGATCCAAAGATTCATGAGTCGTTTATCTGTGAGGAGATACTTGTCAACGAATCTCGAACTCCGGGGAAAAGATGAAGTGGGTTTTCAGTTTGAGAACTGAGATCATCGAAGCATGAAGATGCGAAGTCCGGAAGAAAGATTTGGAAAGTGAGATCTAAGGGAGATGTGGCGTGAATCCGTGAACTCCGGGTAAAGTCCTGAAGTTATTTGTAGCCGCTGGATCTAATCGGAGCATGGTGTAGATCCATACACTCCAGGTAAAGTCCCGAAGTAATCCTCGATCATTATATTTTGGGAAGACATGCATCAGTGGATCTTAAACTCTGGGTAAAAGACATTGGGAAAAATAGGTTTGAGATTTGAGATCTCAGAAATCCGGAGACCCAGAGGGAATCTCAATCGTCGATCGAGAAGAGGACCATTGGACCGTTGATCTGGGTTGAAAGGTCAACCACCCGAAATGAAGGAAGGATTGTTGATTGAGTAGGATAGGTGCTCGTATATCATCAACTCTAGAGGATTGAAGTATGAAATTAAATTGGGTTTAAGTATAGAATGAGAACATCAAGGTCTTAGATAATTGTTTGGCTTCAGAATCGGAGATCCTTGACCAAGAGGTTGGACTGGTTCCCTGACCTTCCAAATTAGGAACTATGAATGGAGATTTTGTCCTTTAAGAAAAGTGAAAATTTGTATTCCCCGTCGTGGGTGTGTTACAAATTGGTATCAGAGCATGATTACAACAATTGGCCTACTTGGGCTCATGCGAGAGTCGCATAAAGAGGTACTTCTATCTGCATTTACTCTTTGAGGAAAAAGGACTGCAGATTGAACCTGTGATTTTGGGAATTCTTGTTGAATTTCAACATAAGAATTTATTTAACCCTTTTCATGTGATAACTACTCTTACATGAGTATGGATATGCTAATTAACATAGATAATAACACTTGGATGTGGATAGCTAAAGGTGGCAGGGTTCTTTCAAGGGTAGTTGAAGCTCGAAAGGTGGATCACCTGACGTTTGTGACACTACCTCTAAGCATGGGCAGTTGGAACCTCAGGCACTAATGATGGCTGATTATATAATGGTTAATACCTTTGTGGGATTAAAGGAATCTAATAGAATCAGGTGGGATCCTTGGCAGTATAATTATTCATTTCTATTAAAATCGGAGTATATAACTCCTCATGACCAGAGGAAAGGTGAGTTGAGTAAATTCCTGTAGAAGTCAAGGCAAGAAAGTTTTCTTGCCAGATACTATAGCGTAAAAGGGAGAGTGACCTTGGTTGGTCATTGCTATAAAGAGAAGGCAACACCAGTATGAGTTATAACTATGAGATTAGTCATGTAAGTGACTATAATCTCTAACTAAAAGAACATTTATGATGAAACTAAGCTAGTATGATGAATACTTAGTTGTGTGTGTATGCTTGAGTGCATGGATCTAATTCATTGAGAAGATTCTTGATATGAATCCTGATATTAATACCGGTTAGATACGAATGATATCAAATGCGCGAGTGATTCACATGTATGATGTAAGATTATAAGTATACTAAAGGCCCGATATGGTTTCCCTGATGAGTCAAATGTGAGGCAAGCTTAGCACTTGCCAAGATTGAATGAATAGTAGTAGAATACTATGGTTGCATGGTTGACTCCATTTTGAAGAGTCATGAAAGTTTTTTTTTGAATGATAGCTTAAGGGGAATGTGCTCCATCTCCCCAGGAAAAGACAGTACAAATATATAAGAGAGTAAATGAGCAAGGATGCTATGTTGTCATAATAAGAGGCAAATGATTATGCATTTGAGGATCATATGAGGATGATTGTAAATAATCATGAGTTGACTGATTTTAAAGTAGATATGTATGTAGGATATGAATTATACCTATGGAATCTACACACAGGCTGATGATTATGAATATGGTTAAGTACATAATGGAAGTAAGTTAACAAACCATTATGTATGGATACATAATTTGGGTATCTAACCAACACGCACGTTTATGTTTCTTAAGGAATATTTCGTAAACAACTAAAGTTAACTCAAGGCAGAGTCCATCACAGGTAGTGGTGGACATGCAATAAAGAAGTTTCATGTGGTGGGATTTCCCTATGAAGAAACTGTGTAATGACTATGTCAGAAGAATAGAGTCACAATCCTAATAATTGTTGAAGGTTGGGCAATGGGTTGCAAAGCCTATCTATATATATAAGAATCCTGGATTAAATTTTGAAAAAATCATGTAATGAATAGAAGACTAATGAATGGATATAGGAGTATGTTTTATTGAATAGGCTTGGTTAAAGCCATGTTAATAAAAGGCAGTGAAGCCTTTAGAGATAACTCAGCTCGGCTGAAAAGTCTCAGGCGGTGTAGAAAGAATTGGAAGAAGGGGAGACTCCCTAACTCCCTTCTTTCTATGTGTTATGTTTCCTATGGAATGAGAAATCCGATTTACTGATGAAATTAAATTTTTTGACATCATAAGTTATGATGACTGTATTACTACAGAAATAGTTGAGAACTATTTGTATTGCATTCATGGAGACCCTTGAAGATAATGTGATGAAGTGTATAAAGATATACTAGGACATTTTGCAGATGTTTTATGGATTTGAATATTATGCTACATGCATCTTAAATGATGTTACAACTAATGTAATTGTGATTATAATGATGCATGTTGTGTATATAAAGGAATTGGAACCATTGAGGAAGACAGTTGCCAATGATGGACAACCTAAAGTAGAGGATCACCATGGGAAGGTTGCAGTTGAAAGATTGTTGACAGGACTGTAAGAATCCCCCTAAAATCATTTTTGTTAAGGTAAAAATAAGAAAGAGGGTGCTAGCAGCCAAGAATGGGTATGAAAAGATTGGGTAAGAATCATTTCTGAAATATTTTATTGTCTAATGTTATGCACAAAATTTTGAAAGGGCAGTTGTATGCCATGGATACCCAAGTAGGGTATGATTCGAGAAGGAAAACCCGAATAATGGAGGTGTGAACCTCTGGCAGTGAAGACTAATTGTATGATGCAGGAGCTTCTGAACCAAATGATCTATGTTGACTCAAAAAAAAAGTGGTGAAAAACCTTTACTAAGAAATCACAGAAATCCCTTCAATCAACTACAAATCAAGATCATGAAGATCACGAAAGAAACCCCTAATCAAATCAGGTTAATAGAGAACCTGGAAGAGGAGATGAACACGAGTCATTCATCGTAAGGAAACCAATCTCATTCGTTAGATCGATTTCAATATCCATTCAGGAGGAGCTGAAATATTTCAAGTTGTTAAATCTCAGAGAAGTAGCGCACTAGTTAGTCACGAGGAATTATCAGAATTTCACAAAACTATAAGATTTGGAAGAAGCAGAGTAAAATTCATGAAACCCCGAAACGTGAAATCCTGAAATCATCGGGTTGTCCCTTGGAAGGGGACATGTCGCAAGATATCAGTATTTCGTTGACTCACCGAGTGGAAAGGTCAAAGGGTGGAGTTGTGAGAATTCACGAAATGCTAAATCATGACTTGATCATAGTCGTTCGTTGGAGAGCTAGTGTGGATTGTTGATTTGATCCGAATATTTCCTAATTTTGGGTATCGGAGGATTGGGAGAACAAAAGTGAATCACATTGAGAATTCCCGATACGTGAATCCTGACGCACTTGAAAGGATTGGCCCCAGGTCATAGTGAAGGGTCATATGGATGGAGGATAAGGGAGGAGATAACATGCGCTAGGCCCTTGTCGGAATTTCAGAACTCGAGAGTCCGAAGGATGGAGTGTCGGTTGACTCATATAGCCAATACATGAAATCGCGATGCGCCTTTTCGGATAGGCGCGTGGTCACAAGGCGTGGTCACATGGAGGAGACTTGCGCTTAGCGCTTGTTCACATGGGAAGAGTTTTTTTTAATAAAAAATACCTGTGGACTGTTTCTTAGAGGTTCCAGTAGCGAATAGAAGACTATTTTGATTTAGTCTTGAGAAGATACTAGACAGGGAGGTCGCGCAGCCCTTGGAGAGAAGGGAGGTCTGCACTAGAATGAAAATGAATAAGCCATGTGGTGAAGAGGTTGGTTAAATTCCAACACGCCAGTCAAGAACCTTTCATAATGTGTGACAAACTTGAAATCAATGCAAGAGTGCATTGGGTATGAATGTGGCCATGAATACTGGCACGTTTGTTAAATCCTTTGAAATGTTGAAATGCATTTTGAAAGGTGTGGTATGTGGAAATGAGGCATAGGCAAGGAATGTGATTCCCTTTTTATGTTTATATAGATGTGATGAACTGTTAGTATGCATGGTTTTGAATATAGATGTATATATACATGGATGCATGAGAGATTTAACAGTTTGTTTGGTTGTGAAAAGAATGAATTGCAGGGATAAAATGGGTCTTGGATATGGCAGTATTGTAAGCCCATAATGAAGACAGATTGCCTGTTGAGCCAAACTGCAAGGAATGGTATTTCCATTTTTGAGAAAGTGAAATTGATTGTTAGTATGCACAACTCTGAAATTGTTTGTGAAGACGTTATAAAGGTGTAGTAAAATATATGTGCATGGAAAACTAACAATTTGTTTGGCTAATTGAAGTTGAAAGTGCAGGAAGCAAAGGGGTCTTGGATATGGTAGTGTTTTAAGCCCATAAGGAAGACCAATTACATGTTGATCCAAACCGTTATGGGAAGGAAAGTCCCATAATTATGAATCGGGCCCCTATACGAAACAAATATGAAAACAAAAGGTGGAATTTGGAAATCTATGGGTGACATATTTACAAGAAAATTTTGAAATTAAATTTTTTTTTATGATGTTTCATGAATTTTTGTATGACTGTGATACGGGTAAGAAGAAAATATTTGTCTAGAAAGGAAAAATGATGAAAAATGGCTACTATTGAGCCATGAGAACCCCGTGATAAGCCATGATCACCTAAAATATATTGTGTTGAGGTAACACAAGATGGAGGGACGCCTCGACAGAGCAAGTCTGAGGGGCGCCTCAACTGTAAGACTCGATAGAGTCTCTAGAATTGTTTTTGTGTGAGAAAACCTTGGCAGGGAAAGATGAATCACTCGAGGGACTATATAGTAGTAATGGGGATTCCTGAGCCTAGGCCTGGAGGGTGAGTGACTGCAAGGAATATGAAACCTTGATAGTTATTGTAAACTATTGATTGGGATCATGCACCCAAGGGGTATGTCAGGGAAAAACAATGATAAGTAATAGATAAGTATTCTCATATCTTGTGTATTTAAGTGGTACGGTGAATTAAAGTTGGATATCCTATGAATGTTACAGGGATGGATATATTCACTTAATGATTATATTGTATTCCCTTTATCCTTGCTTGATTGTGTAATCAGGCAAGTAGGAAATTATATGAATTTGATTTGTTTTTATACTCATCAATGCTTGTGTTTTGTGGTGGCTTAAGCCAGAGCCATGAATTGTGAGTTCATCGACCTTAGGTATATTTTCATGTACACATGTCGACCCTCCTAATCGTGTTGAGTCCCTTGGAGGACGGAGTTGGTTAAGCTCAGGAGGGGTAGTGCAGGTATGCACAAGCTCTCTACGAGGCAAGAAGAGATCGAGAAACACTTAAGTTATAGACTTGATGAATGAGTGCACGAATAGTGCAGAAGACCCTTCTAAGTGTTAATCCTAGGAGAAAGAGTGAAACGCTCTTAAATCCTTCATAACTAACGAAGCCCAGGAAGAACGGTTCAAGTATCAAAAGGGAATGTTTATTTGTTTAGAATATGAACGGATGATATCCATTCGAGAGGACCCAGGGTCTGCCGTGATCGTTATATTTGAAGAAGGGGCACATACATTAATGCCTTGACTCCTTCAGTCTTCGTAAGATCGCACATCGGGTGAGCCTCTTCCTGTGTCTGAAACTTATGATGTCGCAATGGATATTTTAAGTGTGGTAGCAGTGAATTAATGAACAGGTGCATGTGCTGCATATTGATCATGATATATTTCAATTTTCCTTTCAGTCACTTGAATCTCTGGTCAATCTCCCATACAGATTCTCCTGGTTTCTATCTAATTTCTATCATCTTGTTCATGTACTGATATTTTGAACTTGGCTTCTGGAATTCATTTATCAACAATTTTTTGATGTCCGCAATCACTCTAGTTGTTCCTGGTGGATTGTTTCTATCTAGACTCATATACCAATCCAGTGCATTATCCCTTAGTGTAATCTCTATCTGTGCAAGTTTAGTATCTTCATCTGTGTTCTTTTTTTCTTCTCAGATATTCTCATAGATAAACAAAAAAAAATTCGGGTCCTCTAATGCTTCTCCTTTGAATTCTAGTAACCTGATGCTGGGATCATGTCCTGCCATCCTGAACGTTGAACTAATAACTCTGCGCGGTGTAGATACTTGACTAGTGCTTCCTAAACTGGTTCCTCCAGTTGTTGTTCCCTGTGTATATGTACTTCTTGTTTTATTTCTTCTCCTGAAATTAGGTTGTCTAAATGGTGGTGTTCTCTTTGGTGTATTAGTTTCACATGGGTTTATGGGTTCCACACTGACATTAATATGGATAGTATTGTTTCCTTCTCTTCCTTCTCTTGGACCTCTCACATTCCTCTCATATGTTGTGCGCAGGATTTCCTCAATATGCTCCACTTCACGGAGATCCTCTACCTCTTCTTCATCGCTCGCCAAGCCTTCCCTCACGGCTACAACTCTCTTCTTTGTATTCACCTTGTATTGGTAGGGTACTCCACTGTGCGTATTTCTAGTTGTTTCCATGATCCGCATGATCCGGTCATCATCCATCGTGATTGGGTCCAAGGGTTCCTCCTTATTTTCCTTATCCATTCCTCCTTCTATTTCTCCTTCCATTTCTTCTCTTTTTGTCAGTGCTTCCACCCTTACCACATGAACGTAGGGAAGTTTAGTTGTCTGACTCCATTGTCATTACCCCTTTGTTGTATAGAAGTATCTTAATAGAAGTACACAGTGATATAATATACCTTCCTCAAGGTCCACGTAGAAACTATTTCTTCGTTTCTCTATATGACTTCATTGTATCAACTACAAATTATGTTATAAAGCCTGCTACAATATTGTCGAACCAAAAATCTACTGCGTGGGTGAATTTGTTGTTCACCTACTATAACTGCTCAATATGAACTGAGGTCCACTCTAGCTGTTGGATCCAGTTTGTTGCTTGGTTATCCTTCAAACTTAATATCCACTCTTGCAATAAGTGTGGAAAATCACAGAAAAATACTTCGTGCAAATCAGTAAACATGTATTTCTCCAGATATTTGCGTGGTGTTAGTCTAGGGTTTTTGTTATCTTTCTGTGCAAACTCAAGTTATTTTTTTTTCAGCCAACTTTTGATCTCTTCATTTTTGGGATTCCACGGTCTCAAAATCCCCTTCTAGCGGCTCATTATTTTCTCCTTCTCCTTGTCTACTTCAGTATTTTATTGACCCGCCTTCTACAGATCTCACAAATTTTCAACAAATCTCATCTACTCAATCTTCTTCTGTTCCAACCAATGGAAATGGATCCATTTTTTGGTTTCTTATATGAACTATGATTTTAACATGGTTGACCCAGGGTTCATGTCTATTGGGGTTCCAAAAAAACCTCTAAAACTATCAGCCCTCCTGGTAAACCAGAAGGCAACGTAGCGCATAGAGTGCCTACGCAGTCTCACCCGAGATAGTCTTAATGGGTGGCTGCAATACTCATGTGTTTACAGTCTAGGATTGAGCAGAGATCTGATAATGTACACTGAGAGTTCTATTTTAACTTATTAACGCACTAAACTTTCATTCATGATTATGCATGGAATATAATCAATTCATTCATTTAGCATATCAACAACTACTAAAAACAATACAGAAACACATGAATTCAATCACATAGCACAATTTTTACCTTGGTTCACCCCCTCTTGGGCTACGTCCACAAAGATTTGTCTCTCGAGCTCTTTTATTATAGCAGTTCCAAAAATACAGTGTCGCGCACTTTACAACTTTTCTCAGTCAGGTCGAGATCTATTGTGAGGTGAACTAGATCGTACCAGGCTCCTCAACCTGCAATCTAACCCTCAAGATCCACCCTCCTTACTCCTCTCTGGATCCACAACTTACAAAATTAGGTCGTATAGAAAAATATTACAACTAGTTATCAAACAAGACTCCTCCTCTAGACTCTCTATATCCCGCCCGACTCTGGTCTCCTGCTATGAGACCTAGGTATCCATATTTACACATTTTTGGCTCACCGACCATTAAAATGTATTGGGAAAACCATAACCATAATTTTGTTAGGTATTCCACGCATGAACATGTGTTTCTCTTCCTTTCAGAGGTCGCTTTCCTCGTGCATTCCTTCCTTCCCAAAATATCTTTTCTTTCTGCTTTGGCTTGATTCCAACAAGGCTTGAACCTCCTTTCTAGAAGTGGGGGCAGGAAGGTTTAGAATAGAAGTAATCCTTTCAGGATCTATGCTAATTCCTGAATTAGAAATGATATGTCCAAGGAGCTTTCCCTTGGTGACGCCAAAAAGATATTTAGAAGGATTTAAAGAAATGTTGAATTTTTTGCATCGCATGAGAAATTTTTTGAGATGACCAAATTGATCCAATCGATTCTTTGAATAGACAGTCAAATAATCAAGTTAAACCTAGATAATTGTACTGATCATATCGTCAAAATCTTTTTTCATAGCTTTCTGGAAAGTGGGACCTGCATCAGACAAGCCAAAAGGCATGCATTCATAAGAAAATGTGCCCCAATGTGTAGTAAAGGTGGTTTTGTATCTATCAGTCCTTTTTACCTTGATTTGATTATATCCAGAGAAACCATCAAGTAAGGACATAATTTGTGACCCTATGACTTGTTACAAAATCGTTTCCATATTAGGGAGAGGAAAATAATATTTTACGCTTGCTCTATTTAATGCACGAAAATTCACGCACAATCAAATCTGACCAGTTGTTTTCCTAACATGAACCAAATTTGAAACCCACTCAGAATACTTAACTGGAAATATTATACCAGCTTTCAAACGTTTTTCCAACTCCTTTCTAATAGTAGCTTCAAGCACGGGGTTAATGGGTCTTTGTTTTTTCCTAACTGGTTTTATCCCTTCCTTGATAGGAATGGCATGTTGTATGATAGCAGAATCAAAACCACGAAGATCCTTGTATGACCATGCAAAAACATCTTGAAATTCGTGTAGTAGTTCTGTGAATTTCACCTTTTCTTCATTGGAACATTAGGCACCTAGTTTAACCATCTTTGGAGATTCGGATGTCCCAAGGTTCAAGGAAATGGTATCACCCACTTTCCTTTTTGACTCCTCTTCTTTTTGTATCTCTTTTTTGCCTACATCACTAGATGAAAATGAACTTTCGAGAGGAGTCAATACTTTTGGAAATTTGTTGTCTTCCATAGATGTGATTTCCTTGGGATTAAATGGTTCATTTTGTATGAAAGAATGTATGCCTTCATCATTAGGGAAAATTTTCCATGATTCTACATTATCAGGAATATGAGGACAATACAAATATTGAAACGTACAATCAGGCCTTTGAGGTAGAAGTTACCGAGTAGGATATGCTGCAAATACAACTGACCTATCATCCATTGAATTTTGTTCCCTTTTAACATGATTCATTTTAAATGATAACATGTTCTAGATTCACATCCAAACATCTTGGGTATAGTGTTCCAAACATATTGCTAGGAGAATAGATTTTACGCACAAGGTTCACAACAAGTTCACAATCACCAAAAAATGTAAGGTGGCCGCAACCGAGGTTATAAGCATTTTGATGCCTAGAAGTAAGGCTTCAAAATCAGTGACATTGTTTGTGCAAGCAAAATCTAACCTATAAGAAAAATTATGAATTTTACCTATAGGTGAGTATAAGATAATGCCATCTTTATTACCTTCATTTGAACATGAGCCATCGAAATGCATGTGCCACATACCGTCTTCCAAATCAATTTGGTCTTGAGTAGTTTCACCCTCATCAAAAAACATAGAGTACAACCCTAAGTCTTCCTCAAGATAGTTTACATTTGGTTGAGGAATTCTCTCTATGTATGGTGAAATTCTTCCTTCTCTTAGGACTATAATATTCTTTCAATTCCGGGGAACAGATAAGTGTGTTCCATCAAGCAAAATATATCCACCTATTAGGGCTTGCAAGTCTCTTCCTAAGATAATAGAATAGTTTCTTACTGGCATGTCGATTACTTGGATGTTGATGGTTGTTCTTATTTCAGGATGTGCACACAGAAATTAAGTTACATCTTTGATTTCACCTATATTTGACTACTATAGACTATTATAGGAGAGCATGCTTCTAGAATTTTCGTTAGTACATGATAATCCTAGCTATTCCATGATGATTTTTGACACTACGCTTGGACCCGAACCGCCATCAATTAGGAAACAATGGGCTATCTTATCCATAACTTTTACAGAAATGAAAAATGCAGGGTTTTTTATAGGGTGTCTAAAATTATTTACACCTATTTTATTTATAGTGGGATCCTCTTCTTTTTCCTCTTAAAAAATATTGGCTATGGTCGAAGATTTTACTCCTCTAAAATTATTGAGATGATTTTGTTGTTCAAGGATGACAACCATGTCCAAAAGAGTAGCATTGACCTTGATATCATCCAATTGGTTAAGGATGTTATACTTGGAAGAGGGAAGAGAGGAAGGAACTCCTTGACTTTCAGGAATTTTGACAGTTTTTACATTAGTACCTTGTGAAGATAAGGTTGGAGTGGAAGAGTTACGAGGAGGATCATATTTCCTTTTAGGAGCATAAGATTTGTTCCTAGTATTTTTATCATAACATCCTTCGACTCTGCCCAATTTATAACAACGATAGTGGTTTTGGGATTCTTTCCGAATATTTTATCTCCGACACTCTTCTTAACTTCACAAGTACTTTGTTCATCATTTTCTTCGAAGAAGTTACACCAACTGCGAGACATAATGACCTTAGCATAAAAATTGTTTTCACTTGTATTCCTAAAAGGCGTTACTTAAGAAGAAGATTCCCCAGGAGTAAGTGAGCGAATATTCCCCTTTCTTTCATAGGCTATCATCTGATTGTTCATATCTTTCACAAGTTGTAGAAGGGAAGACATATCTGTTTTTTTTATTGAGTCTCCTTTAGGGAGACCTATTCTTTCAAGTTGCTCTTCATACTCCAGGAAAGTGTGGAGAGCGGAGCCAAGATTGTTAATAAGCTTTTCTTCGAGCCTATGACGATAAGGAGAGGGAAGAACATTATATTAATGCATGAAAGCGGATTGATTTTGGGGGTGGATTAGTTCAGGGATTTGATTGTACAGTTTGGTGAAGCGGAGGTTAAAGGACTTAACAGTATCACCATCTTTGTAATAAATGTTGTTATATTCCCTTAATTGTTCGGTCTGGATATTAGATTTTCCATAAGTGGACTTGAACCAATAAACCAACTCTTCCCAAGTGGAAATTATTTTTGGAGGGAGATCAAAAAAATTAGTTGTCTCTTTTCCTTCAAGGAAGTTGAAAAATAAGTGCATGCATGTATCATTATCGATAGTCCCAATATTATGACAAGAATTAGAAAATGACACTAGGTGTTTGTTTGTAGAAACAATATTATTCCTTGAGAACTTAGGAATATTCTATTTAAAATTGGGTAACAGATAAGTAGCAGGTGCTAGATTCAAGGGAGAAGATACATGCCATGGGGTTGTCGTAGCATCTTCCTCAAACTGAAAAAACCCATATTTCTCTATAAGTTTAGCAGGGTTGGTAGTATATTGTATATTAACTTGATGACTATATAGAATACCAATTACTGATGAGGCCGAAGGTTGGGATGATGAAGCACCTCCAACACCACTAGAACCACACGCAGATGCCATTTTGAAAGTTATGGGTAAGGGTGAAAAAGATGATATGGAAGAGTCTGACCAATTCCTCCTTAGAGTGTTTTCTTGGGTCAACAAAATTTCTTTCCTACTTCCTATTTCAAGGATAGGGGTAGCTTCAGGGAACAATCATCTCCTTATTCTAGAAATGCGAGGATTTGAGGACATGAAAAAAGAAGGCCAAACACTTAGGAAAAATGAGGTTATTTTTTATTTCTAGGTTTCCTTTTCCTGGATTCCTAGCGTTCATGGATACTTATATCTTGTTCAACTACATCCCAAGAGTTCGAGCTCATACCGGGTACTAGCATTTTCTAGGATAGTATTGAATAAGTTCAAGGAAATGCTAGTCTGGTCTTTAAGACCGTGTTCAATATTAGGCTTCCTTGTAGAAGGTATTGTCATGAGAAAAATCAATCAAAGAGTATTGGAAGAAAAATAGAAAGATAATCATGAATATAATCAACCAGAGAGATATGAAAGATCTCCCTAGTACAGTAGCCAAATAAATGTTGAGGAAAAGGTATGGAGTACCTCACTCAATCATTTTCATATCTTTCCTAGATAAGAACGGATAGTTGGGAATGTCACCTGGGGTTTATAGCCTCAAAACATTCACTCACTCCACAAGTATTAATTACAAAGGATCAAGGATGATTTTATGATTTGTATATGTTGCAATATAAAAATAATATTTAAACAAAGCTACATGAATGTATACATATTTTACAATAAATTAAACATGGATACAAAAGCAAAAGGAAGAACTAAGTCATGAAAACACCTGTATGAGACAAAACAATAATCTGATTTTATTTCATTCTGAGATACAAAACTGTACTTCTCATGTACAAACCCCCTTGAGGGTATGGACCAAATTAAAATTTATAAGTCTCCAATGGGAACCATACAAAAAGACCTTGAAAGTGAAATAAAACTGAAACTAATGATCTAGATCATCTTGCCACAAAATGATTCCACTTGACTCTGCAAGATATTCTTTATTAGCCATGAAAGCTAATTAATAAACCAACAAGAATACATAGTCTATCAAAGATAAATCAAACACCTTTAAAACAAGATGTTGAATTGTATGAATCAATTTTGAATCCTACTGCCTTCAATAAGACCCTTCTGTCAATAAGAGGATTGGGCTTTCAAGTAAACTCATAAATGAATGAAAATTGAAGCTATCTCACTAACTAGAGAGAAAACCTTGGAGTTATAGTTATCCTTTTATTATCCTTTGTCTCTTCCTCTCATTGAACCTTTATTCTTTCTCAATAAGTTGAGGTAGTTCAACTACTTTCTTTAATTAATTCAAATTAACTTAACTAATTAGTTTAAGGATAAATAATTAATAATAATATATAAATAAGGGTCTAATTAATAATAACTAAATAGGTGGGACCCCTTGTGACTCTGATCATTATCTTTTCCAATCATAAAATATAAAATAAAAAACATCATTTGGTTCATATAACACCCTTGTAGCTCCCATGGATATCATTTAAGTTGAATATTCAAATATCAGCCAAATTTAAGACCATATCCCAAGAAAACAATATATCCATCTTATTGTTCGACAACACAGGTATTCCAAGAGAGGACGAACACCTTCAGTAACCACTCACATAACCAGATCAAATATCAACACACCGATGTTTTCACGTGGTAAAACCCCTACGGGGAAACATCCACGGCCCCAACCAACGCGGCCACTTGGAGCAGTTTATTAATGCAAAGA
>ML791782.1:275344-301728 GCA_009831015.1 Picea engelmannii | reverse complement strand
AGTGGGGATCACTTTTACAATGAGGTTACCTTATAACAGAAAAGTTGCATGCAAAATAACTCTAAAAAATAAAGCTACTTATAGTGATTCACTTTTATACTTGAAGTGAAATGCACTTTACAATTTTTAGCATGAATTTTTTTCAAAAAAGGTAACAAAAGAGAGACTTGAACTCAAGACCTCTTACTTAATAAGGCAAGTTTTAACCAAATGGTCTAGAAAAACATATTGTAATGTTCAGAAGGACGATTGGGGGTGTTTTTGTTGTTGTTGTGGAAGACGGCCTTGGAGAGCATGCTCCGAAAAAACTCTTTTCACACAAGAAAAAAAATTTCGCTTCTCGATGACAACAAGGGTTAGATCTCGGTTAGCTTACCCGGAAGATGCACCTTTTCCTATCTGTTTCTGATTTGTCGAGATATCACAAGGCGTGGGGAAAATAGCATACACAGATCTAAAAGAGTCGCATCCCGGAAATAAAAAAATACAAACCGAAATAAAATCAAAACTTTGCAAAAATTTTAAAAAAATGCATATTCAGACTTTATACCTCCAGATCTGACTATAATGGCCGTATCTTGGGCAAATGGAAACCTTTTCAAGTGAAACGAAAAGTGTTCCTGACTGAAACGAGTGCTCCAGACGCAATTGAACAGTCCTCTCAGCCCAAAAATGTACGGAAATGCCAGAAAATGGAGATGAGGCAACTCGGCTTCACGATCTCGATCTACAACAAGAGCAGGTCTTCAAACAGGCTCTGATACCATGTTCGACAACACAGGTATTCCAATAGAGGACGAACACCTTCAGTAACCACTCACATAACCAGATCAAAGATCAACACACCGATGTTTTCACGTGGTAAAACCCCTACGGGGAAACATCCACGGCCCCAGCCAACGCGGCCACTTGGAGCAGTTTATTAATGCAAAGAAAAAGATTACAAAGAGATTTTACAAGAGAGTTTCTCACAATCGATCATAGGAAAATGACCCTCCATGCTCTTTAAATAGAGATCATGGACCAATCGGGTGTCAAGCCACAGATCAATGGCCGTTAAGATCGAGGAGATTATGAACCGTCGGATCACTCTATGTCGGGAACATATCGTGACCGTCAGATTTCCTAACTACAAATCCATACTAATGCATACTAAAGAAACACACTTTTACCTAACGAAATATTAGACCAAGTAGATCTTAACTAACTCCTAAGTGTCTAAATATGCTAACACTTATCCACAAAAAATATCCAAAATAAATCTTTTAGTCCAAAATATGTTGAAAATCATTAAAGATTGTCTTCATCACTGAATATATATATAAAAAAAGAACATTTAAAATCCATATTTGTCGATGTGTGAGGCATATTTCCTCTTCTCATTGTTTTCTCCTCCTGACATTTATGGGGTAGCCCTTGGTTGGTTAGAACCTTGGGGCTATATTTTGTTGATCACAATGGAGCATTCATCCTTTAGGTGGAGACGTGAAGACACAAATTTATAAGACTCTATGAATGGAATGGAGGGGGAGGCCACTGCTTATCCTTTGTGTTGCGCTAGTTGTGGGATATAATTTTTTAATCTTTTGTTGGCGTGCAAGGATTGCACTGGTGAAACAACATGAGAAATTTGAGAATTGGGATTAAATGGTGGTGTTAAAGGTAATGTCACATTGGGCCAACCACGATGGTGAGAGATAGTATGGTGCAAATTTATTTTCCAACCATCATTAGCAGGGACTTCGGGTTGCATTGATACATGTGGAGGAATAGGAATGCCAGGAAAATTCTAAGGAGGTTGAAATGGGGGTCTGTCGGGTCGGGGAGACAATATGCCATGGCCAACCAAATTCAAAAACCCATCTTGAAACAACTTCTTTAATTCTTGTGGATCATCATCAAAGTGGATAGAAAATTGATTCCTTTTATAGCCTCATTGCCAGTAACCTCTGCCTCTATTATTCCGGACATTACTGCCCCTGCTGAAAAAACTCATCTTGTAGCAATATTTAACCAGTCATGAAAAGTTCTTCAATAACCTATACATGAAACCCCACTTAAACAAATCAATATTTGGCTCTATAATTTACTAAATGACACATGCAATCTATCCATAAAAATGTCATTTATTAATTTCCATACGAACAGGGAATTGATAGGTTCCTTGGGAGTATGGAGGGATTGTGTTTAAAGTAAAGTGATATTATTGAGGGGGAAATATTTATGAATATTGTTCAAGCAATAAACAAAAAAATAAAACTGTGTATACAACCATCTCCCAGAATACCAATTGTCAATTACTGCCACTTCAAATTTTCTTCATTTCCATATAGACCTTTCTTAAAAATGAATATCAAAGAAAAGAGAGTGAATAAGTGCAATTGGGATAATGAGGGGAGTTTATTTTGAATAAAATAGTATAATGGAAAGGACTCCCATGGATATTGTTCTAATATATCAAACAATTCCATCTTCAAGGTCAATTAAAATTCAAAACCCGTGTCATTTCAAAATTGAAATTCAACACTCAGTTTCCCAAAATCCAGAACTAGGTTTTCACTTTAAGGCTTCTCATTTGCATTTAGAATTTTCATTTCACAGTAATCATTTAATAATTTATTTCCCAACAGACATTCAACAATAATAACACATATTTTGCACAAAAGAGTTGAGGAGACGCAACATCAAAATAATCACAACCAATGGTCGAGGAAAGGACAAATTGCGGTCCACAATATCAACACGAATACATTTCAAATCACTGCAGGGTTCCACGAAGTGGCCAGAGAAGGGATCCATGTGTATAACACAATTCAAAATTGAAACTTCGAATAACAATGCTTCCAAAATTCCCTTCATTCGATTTCATAAAACTCATTCAACGCATATATAACTCATCCATAGAGGTATTCCTTTCATATAAAATCGAACACACAGTAGGTCGCATCCCTTAAATAATAGTTTTGCAATGGTCCCATCACCCCAATTATTTCCACATGACCGACTTTATTACAAAAATAAGTGGGCTTAGCATTATTTCTAACTTCACACAGTAAATAATCAACAAGACCCATGACTAAAAATGAACACGAACAATGCCTTTATTAAATTATGGTTTGGCCACCCCCACACGTTTTCCAAATACAAGGTTTGATATACAACTATCAACAGTGCAGTGAAAGAGGGAGATTTGACCAAGTTGAGGGTTTCTCCAAAACGCGCACGAAAAACTTAACACCACCACATAATTCCACATTTATAATTATAGAGTTGATACAGGGGCGTGGGTACAATAGCCACGAGAGCCACACAATTGTTGTCCCTTGACCAAGTTTTGGGAGATTCCTGGTCATGTTGACCTATTTTGGGACTTCAATAGTCTATCGAAGGAGGAGCAGAAGATGAAGCGGAGATCACGGGATCTCAACCCCTTTTTGGGTCCTTTTTGGGATGTGGTAATATGTAATGGGAATGGGATATCGTTCCATGGGTTTACCCATGTTTAGGCCTATTTTGTATATAAAAATAGATGCTTATGCTAGATAGAAGTAGTGGTGCATCTATGTGATGTGAACGTATTCTAAGTGCAAGTAGAGTTTGTAAGTGCTTTGTGAATGACTGTAAGAGACTTGCAGAGCTAAGTGCAGGTCCTTGTAGCAGATTGTGGAAGGCTTAGTGTTGTAATGCAAGGAAGAAGGATCTAGCAAGCTACACATATCTTTTGTCCTATGCGGAGTAAGGGTTTTGAGGATCTATGCTTGTAGCCGATTGACAAAATACAATAAAGGAGAAGAGTTGGTGGACGTAGCCCCAGGGTGGGGGTGAACCACGTAAACACTATGTTATGTTTCTTTGTGCTTTGTCTTGATGTGTTCACATGTTATTTTCTAAGTGCTTTGATGTATTTAGATAGATCTACTTATGCTTTGTGCTTATTATATGTGAGAATGTTAGATCTGATCTATATGTCTATGCTTAGTGCTTGATCTACTTGATCTGATCTATTTACCTATGTTAAGTGCTTAAATACATTAGATTAGTGTGAATGATGTGAAGCTCTGTTTTATCAACGAAGTGGATATTGATTGCATATTGAGGAACTGACTCTGCTAAGTGCTTTATTAAGTATTATAATCACATATCTGTGTCCCAGCTAAGGTTGCATACACCTAAGTCTTGCAACCACCTCTGCCTCTACCTCGGGTGAGACTTCATCTACTTCGCAGGTGTTACCAAAAGGGCAGGTAGTTAGGGATTTGTTGGTGCGTTGTTGTAGCATTGAACCATGGGTCTACCCCTGTGCCAACAAATGGTTTCGTTACCGGGACCTAAAACTGTGATTGTTGGGAACTGAGAAAGAAGAAGCTGTGTGCAAATATTCGACCTGAGATTGTAAAAGCTCTGTGCGTAGATTTGTTCCCTAGTGCGCAGTATCCTACTTGATTTATAAAGTGATGTGCTAAAGAAAGAAGCCTGATATGAAGAAAGGAGGTTGGATATGAAGGAAAGAAGCAAGATATGAAAGCTTTGTTCTCTAAGAAAGTAAAAAGTGAGAATTTCTGATCAAAAGAGGTAAGATCTGCAAGCTTTGTGCTCTGATAAAATGTAAGAATAGTTAAAAAATTTAGATCTGGAAGCTTTGTGCTCTGTAGAAGTAAGATAAGTCGAAATTTTTGTTTCTAAAGTATGGATCTAGGTATCTTTGATAGGTTATTTCCTAGCTTAAAAACTAGGGTATTAATAGATGAAAGAAGGCTTGATATGAGTAGATCTGATAATAATAGTGAAAGATATGTTATACCTATGCATAGAAAGAATGTTTGGACTAACAAATGGTTGCAGGATCCTAGAAAGAATTTTTTGCAGGTTAGCTACCATGATCCTAGTGCGCAGTATTGGAAAAGATGGGGATCATTTAAAATAAAGAGAGGATTAACCCTCTGTTATAGTTGCAAAAGACCGAGACATATTGTTAAGGAATGACCTGGGAAAAGACCTAGTTGTCTTTGTTGTAAATCTATGGACCATGAAGTGTTGGGTTTCCCTTGAATGATTACTAAGCTGGAAGAAATGAATCTGAATAAAGAAAACCCTAAAGCAGATACAGAAATGGAATAACCCCAGAAAGAATCAAATAAAGTATTGTTGCAAATAAACGAAACCCTGAATGACCATCGACATGTCAGACTATCATAGATCTTCAAAGAAAAAGAATGCATTGAAGTAAGAATATGAGACTTTGACATTGAATGTGTTATGGATGAAGAAACACAGGTGAATATCATGACAGAAAGAACTTGGGAAGCCTCTTATGATCCCTTCATTAGGAGGAATAGGACTATTCAGAGGAAATTTGATAAACCTATGTGGAAAGCTCACTCGCATACCTATGAATGCTAATGGAACTTCGATAGAAGAAGATTTTGAGATTATTAAATTTATTGAAGATAGCGCCCTGTTTACCATGTTACTAGGAAAACCTTGGATTGATAGAGATCAATCCAAATGAAAAGAAGAAGAAGAATTTTTGGAGCAGAAGAAACAAGAGTTAAAAGATTTCATGAACAGAAGGATCACACACTTGATTGAAGAACAGGAGAGGAGATCGAATATATTTAACACTAGAAACCTAGATGTAGAAGCTACAAGAACATTAGAATACCCACAGAAGATCGAAGTACCTACCCCAGACAAAGACAAAGTATTATCCAGGAATCCTAGGGAAGAACCTCAATAGTGCGAAGTGACTATGACCAAAGAAGATAAGAATCAGAATGGAAAAAGGAATACTGAGACGAAGCTCACTGGAAAAAAGGATAGAAATTTAAGTAAGAAGAGAGATAAGATCGAAAAGTTGCAGAAGGTTCCAGAGGGAACTTCGTAGATGGAAAAATTGCAAAATGGGAGCTTTGTCGGGATACCAGAACAACGACACTTGGCACTTTTCCATGACAAATAAATATAGTCGTTGGGGACATTATAACCGTTCGATCGATGCTCCAAATGGGAAGAAAGGCAATTATGGTTCATCATCGGACCGTTGGACCATGCCATAATGGACTGAACAAGAGTTAATGGAGGCTCATACCCATTGCAAGCGAACCATTGTCAAGTTCCATATTTATCCTGCCGCGCCATGCACCGAGAACACATTTTCCAATTGAGAATTCGATCCCGCAAAGTAAGATGATTTTATACAGTGATCATCACACTCTTGTTGTCTATCTCATTACTGTGTCTAAGTTGTTCCCCAAACCCGCAATTGTTCACCCTGAGTTAGTATGTCAGAAGAATTGAGCACCGCAGAGAAAGCTGTTGAAGAAGTTTTGATCGACCTGATGACTGAAAGATTCATGTCAGAGAAAGGATTATCCACAGGTGTACAGGCATCATCCACGAGAGGACTACCAACATCTTTGTCAATTGCTCGATCCAAACCATCCTGACCAGCAAATTAAAATTAAACCAAGCACAGAGACGATCTCGTGACTGCTAAGTTGATTCTGAGCATTTTACCCACCTATCTACCACCTCTGACTGGTGCAATCAATCGAGATAGTGTGCCCAGAGAATTTGACTATGCTTTGGTCACTGTGTACCTCCTGAAAGGGATACGCACAGTTTTTAAAGATCAAGAAAAGATTACAGCATTGAAGTTTAGCAACTTCAACCTCGGCGATAGGAAGGTCTACAACATGATCACCCAACATAAGTACCTAACCAAAATAAAGGGAAATAATTCAAATATAGTTCCCCAATCATGGACTATGAACCTCGCACAGTCCACACTTCTCAATGTCATCAATATTCCTCACTTCGGAAGGCACCAAGAAGTGAATGCATGCGTCAAGTTGTTGTTGTCATGTTACCATGGTGGATACTTGTGGTTAAACCATCGTATCAGAGTGGATCCGACATTGATCAATCGGATCACAAGACTGAGTATGCAAGGACCCGACTCACAAGATTTCTATCCTGGAAAATACATTGACCGCGCTCTCACACAAAGGATCAAGGACACTTACGGAGATGTCAAGAAGGGAACGTGAGGCTACAAGGTAGATTCTATCCAGAGTGATACAGTGTGCCTTTCCTATCAGCTGATCATAGGAAAGTTAGTCTGTAAGAACCGACCCACCCAAGTGACTAGTTTTGTAGTCGACCTCGCAAGAAAGTGCGCGGAGGGACTACAAATGAATTGGGTGAAGTAATAGGTGAACCATTTGGAATTGGACTGCACGGAAGTGAAAGATAGGGGATATGAATTCCACTTCAGTTGGATTTTGATCCTAATCGCTTTCATCACTGCCAGAAGGTGCAAACTTCCAGGACATTGAGCCCTTTGAACCTCTGGATGTGAAGTTCAGTACACTATGGTATTCAAGTGACATGAACAAGCAATGGAATTCAAATGTTGTATTCCACACATATTACAACCAGCTGAAGAAAACCATCTATTCTGAGCCTCACATCACGCCGAATACTCTCCACAGGTTTCATCCTTTAATGAAATTCAGTGCAAACCACCATTTCATTTATATTACAACGCGCGCTGACGATCACGAGCAACAACTTCAATCTTACTACAGGCTGACAGAGGAGGACTTATAAGAGATTACAAAAGACTGGTCTAAGGACTTCCTCATCCCAATAGACCCTACAGATATGTTTGACATTGAAATTTCAGAAGAAGTGCATGATACACCTAGACCTAGCAAGACAAAGAAAAATAAAGAAGCCCAAGATGTAGGAAGTACCTCAGCAAAGACTGCTTCCATATCACCTGAGAAAGGAGGTGATGGCGGAGAGATAGATGATGAAGAAGTTGAATAGAATAAATTCGAGGTTACACCACCTAGAGGTTTCCCTCCCGATGCCTTATTCCTGGAAGAAATCGAAAGCCTCTATGACCAAAATTCAGACTACCCTCACCTTAGATGACTTCGATTTCATTGTAGCAGCATTGAACAATGCTTCACTGAAGATAGTAGAGAAGAAAGAGACTAACTAGGAGGATATATACAATTGAGTTAAGGTTGAACTTCAAGGGGTGCAGCAGGCACTACAGTCCATCCGCGCAGTTTCCATTGCGCCTCTGCGATTGGAAACACCAAAACTAGGAGATGAGTCAACTCAACTCCACCGAATTGTTGATACATTCGAAGCTCACCTTCGACGAGCACAGGAGGAAACAGTGCAAGCCACCCAGGCTTTAGCACAAGTACAGGGAGACCTTTTAGAGCAATGCAGTACTGCATAACAGGAAAATATTTCTCTCCAAGCAAAGTGGGATGAAGAAAAAGTCCAACTGTATAAATAAAGGAACAGTTTCTCACGGAGAAACTCGAAGTAAAGGAAAGGGTCAACAGAGCACTTCACCCTATGAAAATTATAGAAGTAAGGGTCGAAGAGAGAGTCCCACAATAGGTGGCACAACTTAAAGAAGTGATTCAACAACTACAACAATGCATAGCATATTTGGATCTACGCACAGTTCCCGAGACCCCGCGAGATGTAAGAGATCAAAGCAAAGCAATTGCCTAGAGCACAGTTGATAGACTAAAATCTATTGCCCTGGAGTGCAAGAAGCTGAGTAATCGCAATGCCCAAACATATGAGAAGCTCGTTGAGAATCCAGAATTGCAGAAATTGGAGTGGTAGTTCCAGGAAGCGAAGCAGCATGCAGACACACTACAGGTGCAGTTGAAGGCCCTATCAGTAGTAGACAGAATGAATAGATATCAAGAGCAATGAACCGCCCAACAACAGATCCATATGATCCAGAGCAAAGTTATGGAAGTAACTCAATGGCTCCAACCTATGCAAGATAAGGCATGTTAGTTGTTTACAGAGGTTGAAAGTCAAGGAGAAGAGATACAATAGGTTGTCACCACAGCAACATAACGCCTAGAATGAATGACACAGTGATCCAGGAGTTCGTCGAGAAAGAGGCCATAGAAAAGAAGCAGGTAGAAGCATCTCGATCAAAACTCGAGGCATTCGAAGTGGAACTGATCAAACCAGAGTGACTCGAGATGAGTCACAGGTGAGTGTTGGGGGCCTGTTGGCTCTTGACCAAGTTTTGGGAGATTCTTGGTCATGCTGACCTATTTTGGGACTTCGACAGCCTGTCGAAGGAGGAGAAGAAGACAAAGCAGAGATCACGGGATCTTGGCCCCTTTTTAGGTCCTTTTTGGGATGTGGTAATATGTAATGGGAATGGGACATCGGCCCATGGGTTTACCCATGTTTAGGCCTATTTTGTATATATAAATATATGCTTATGCTAGATAGAAGTAGTGGTGCATCTATGTGATGTGAACGTATGCTAAGTGCAAGTAGAGTCTGTAAGTGCTTTGTGCATGACTGTAAGAGACTTGCAGAGCTAAGTGAAGGTCCTTGTAGCAGATTGTGGAAGGCTTAGTGTTGTAACGCAAGGAAGAAGGATCTAGCGAGCTGCACGGATATTATGTCTTGTGCGGAGTAAGGATTTTGAGGCTCTGTGCTTGTAGCCAATTGACTGGAGATAATAAAGGAGAAGAGTTGGTGGACGTAGCCCTAGGGTGGGGGTGAACCACGTAAACACAGTGTTATGCTGCTTTGTGCTTTGTCTTGATGTGTTCACATCTTATTTGTTAAGTGCTTTGATGTATTTAGATAGATCTACTTATGCTTTGTTCTTATTATATGTGATAATGTTATATCTGATCTATATGGCTATGCTTAGTGCTTTATATGCTCGATCGGATCTATTTACCTATGTTAAGTGCTTAAATACATTAGATTAGTGTGAATGTTGTGAAGCTCTATTTTATCAGCGAAGTGGATATTGATTGCATATTGAGGAACTAACGGTGCTAAGTGCTTTATTAAGTATTATAATCACATATCTGTGTCCTAGATAAGGTTGTAGACACCTGAGTATTGCAACCACCCGTGCCTCTACCTTGGGTGAGACTTCATCTGCTTCGCAGGTTTTGCTGAAAGGGCTGATAGTTAGGGATTTGTTGGTGTGTTGTTGTAGAGTTGAACCCTAGGTTTTCCCCTGTGCCAAAAACAATCAAATGACAATCAAATTTTCCAAATAACACACAGGACATGAACAATGATAACATTTTTAACAGACAAAAAGGAATCTCAAAAATAAAACTAGAGGCAAGGTAGGCCCAAGAACTTCCCAAACAATATCTTTTTTTCATAGGTAAAGCATGAAGCAACTACAGATAGTAAGAGATGCCCACATCATTTTCCATATGAATAGTTCACATATAAATTCCATCGAGACCAAAATTCACTAATAATCCATACACAGTCAAAAATCCACATATCATAACTTTGGAAATGCACAGACAACAAGAAAACTCAAGAGCCAACTGTTGACTTAATTAAAGAGAAGAGAAAAATATTCATGGATGGAACAACAAGAAATCCCATACTTGTGTGTAACAAATTTCCAAGGAGAGTCGACCAAGCCTGTATACCTCTTCCATGACCAAACAAAGTGGAGTAATAACAACCAACAAAATATCAAATGTGAAATGGATAGGGTGGTCGACTCGAGGTAGGTTAGAGTGACGTGTATTTATTGCATGTTGTATCTACACTTACACATTCATCCATAGGTAGTACGAGCAAGATACCATACAACACATCAACCCACTAATTCCAAAATTAATTTAATGTAATCTTGATACACCACCATATCCCAAGACTTAAACTTTAACAAATGCGCCAATCTTGATTTAACACTCCAATGTGACATATATCAAAATCTTGTTAGGGATACCATATTTCAACCTTACTTCCAATTCAAACAATGCACGCAATATTTGTAGCATGAAATCACCATATCACACATATAACTTAAACATCGAGTTTAGATCCTTCATCAAACTAAATAATACTTGTGAGATCTATATAAAGACAACATCATTTCTTCTTAAGTCGCATCACCCATACAATCATTTGGCCACTTATTTCAACAAAAACTTAAAAGTAAATAATTGTAGAGCTCATTTCACTACCAAGGACATAAAACATAAGTGTCGTCTCTTTTTCATAGTCACACAAGTCAAACAAGGGGTCCCACCTATTAGTACATTATTAAATATAATTAAATAATCGGGTGTTGCAACCATTTGTAAGTAGGTACCTTATGTTGCGTTTTTGGGCGTCAACAATGGATTTCTTCCCTAGATCATTTCTAGGGCACTTGGACACATACCTACTACTCAAAACCACTTATTTTCACTGATTTCCCCAATCATAGGCCAAGGATACCCTTAATAGGCCATGTGTGGTTGTTCAAGGCATCCTTCCTAGCCATAGATAGCTAGAAGATTCCTTTAAAGCCTAAGGTTCATGTTTCATATCCTAACCATGTCCAAGTCCCTGAGACCCATGTTTGAGGTGACAATATTGATCCCAAATGCCTGAAATATTCCTTTAGGTCCTAAGGATAAGTTTTCCTCCCCCAACCATGTTCAAGGCACCATGACCCAAATATATTGCTAAAAATCTTCTAATAGATCCCATATCCCCTCTTAAAGGAAAACGATCTCATAGAAAAGTCATATGTAGTGGTTGGAGTCCTCATTCACATCCCTTCAACCTTAGAATCCACCTTAAGTGATTGAGGCATGAGTTTCCTCCCATAACCATGATCAAGGAAATGAGACTCAAATATAGAACTCAAAACCTTCTAAGGCTTCCCATATCCCAACTAAGAGGGAAATGATACTCTCAATACATTATGTTTATTGGTTCGAGGTCCTATTCTTGGAGTTGCATGCCTAGAAGACTACTTTAGGTCCTAAGGCTCGATTCTCCTCCCTTTACCATCTCTAACATCCCAAAACCCATACTTGGTGCTCAAAACCTTATAATGGTGTCCATATTACAACTTTATGGATAAATATCTCATAGAGAGGTCATATGTGGTGGTTTGAGGACTCGTCGGTGGATCTTAAGCTCTAGAAGCTACATTTTAGACCTAAATATCAAGTTTCTTCACCTGAGTGTTGGTCTAGGACATTGATATCTAGAAGCAAACTTTATAACCGAAGGCCCAAGTTTCCTTCCCTTACCATGTCAAGGACCTTGGTACCCTTATTTAGTTCTCAAATCCTCCTAATGTCATTGATATCCCCACTTAGAGGTGAAGGATATACTTGGGGGGGGAATTTATTCACAATAGAGCATGCATGTTATAGGAATGCACATGCGCTAGAGTATGAATTCACTTTAGGAAAACATGCGTTCTTTAGGAATGTATGCATGATTTAGGAATGCACACATACTTTATAATGCATTTTATTCCTTTCAATCAAATATTTTTGGGCAAGATTGACAAATTTAAAATACATGTTTGTTGACTTGGTTGCTTCAGATTTCAAGTTCAAAATGACATACCTAGTGGTTTGTGTTGCAGATACATCAAAAACTCATTTTATCTAAATGGCTCTCAATATCTCTATTTTTCATGTTAATTTTGTATATTCTACAGAAATCCACCATCAATGAATCTTGACACACATATAGAGTTGACTATGCAGATTCTAAATACATAATTAAAAAAAAATAGTATTGTTTACTATTTTTAATTTATTTTTGTATTGACATATATCAAAATCTTAAAATACATATGTCTTTTGCTCTTGATATAACATTTTATAGCCTTACCCATTTGTAGAAAAAGCTATTAATTGCACTAGTATAGACCGATATCTACAATCTAAAATTAAAGTAATATATTGTTTGAGTATGTTAAGACCCCCATACCTTGTACTAACACATGGCCTCATAATTTCATGGATATAATGAAGTTCATAATTTAAAAATATTTATAAAACTAACATTATAAAATTTGAAAGAATAGTTATGCATAAGAACAATGTGTTCTCTACAATTGTACAATTCTTTTGAAGGAAATTACATCATTTAGGTACTCAATGCATGCACTAATGGCAACATATGCATTATAATTTGTATGAAAAATAACATTATACTATTATAAAAACTCAAATTTTACATCGTCATGCACAAATTCTATAAATACAAATTGTATATTTAGAAAGCTAATTCAATTTTATACATTTCATCTTTTTACACCATATTTAAATTCACTATGAAAATACCTTGAATCATCCTTCTAAGTTAACATATTGTTGTTTTTCCATGTCTTCATTTCTACTAAAACATTATTAGAGACCATCATTATCTTGCACTCACCCGACAATCATTTCCATAAATCTACTATAGCCTTACTATGGTAACTTAAGTTCATAGACAAGATTGTCGGTGAAGAATGAATGTGGATTCCCTTTCATTCATATAGTTCTTATAGTTTGAGAGAAAATCCTCCATAAAGAATGAATGTCCCAAAAAATTCCCTTTGCATGCCCAAAATTGTGGAATAAGTTTGCATGCTAATGATAATCCAAATATATTCATGGAAATTACACACTTCTATGTTTTCCACTAATTCTAGGGTCAAAAGACTTAGGAAAACATAAAACAAAGTTTTAATAAAATCAGTGTTTAAGGGCTTAGGGTTATCAATAAAATAATTTTATATTTCATTGTCCCTCCTTGGGCCCCTACCCCCCTTTCTTTCCTCTCATGTGGGGTCATAGACCCCATTATTTTCCCCTTCTCCATCTACATCTACAACTTGTGATGTATTTTTATTATCATTCAATGTGCAATTTTTATATATTACATCATTCGACTTTTTATCCATTAATTATGTACACATATTCAATAGTAGTTTGAGGATAATAAATGGGGTATTATAGTATGGGTGATCAAGAAAAAAAAACTATGTCCATGAGTAAATGCACTTGGAGTAGAGTAGACTTTAGAGAAGAACTCGACGTTAAAGATCAACATTTTTCTAAGAGAGTGGAGCCATGTGTGACTCGAAGGTGGATGTGAAGACCTCGAAAGAGGAATAGAACAAAAAATAATGAGAATTCTAGGTGGGTGTTGTAGAAAACATAAAGCAAATCCCGAAAGACAAAATTATTAGGGTGGAGGAGAAACACTTAAAGTCACCCAAAAATTGAATGAACAAACAGTTCTAGGTGGGCATGGGAGCTATTATACTAAAGGAACCAAACCTAGAGAACAAGAAGTGTTTGGGGAAAAGGAATAGGTCTCAAATAAACCCAAGGGAATTAAATAGAAACGGTTATGGGTGTGCATGGAATCCAAATGAACCAAAACCTAAAAAACAATTATTTGGGTGGAGGATCAAGTGTGAAGAAAACCTATACCTAAAACTAACCCTAGGTGGGAAAGTAGGCCAAATAAACTAGATTTGTGCATGGAGAACACCTTGATCGAAGTCTATAATACCAAATGATATGAAAAAATCAAGAAAATGGTTTGAAAGAAAAGAAATGAGGGAGAACACATAGAAAAACTTGCAGAAATGTACCCATAATATATGTACATGTATTCTATTAACATATAAATAAAGAATACAAAAAGTGATTAAGTTTCACAATCTTAACTATGATCAAAGTGGACCATATCCACATGCTTAATCTAATTAACTTAATAAATGTCATACAACTAATAAATGCTTCACTAATCTATTTTCTTTAAACTTATTAATAAATATGACACAAATAATAAATTGTCCACTATCACATCTTGCATGCTCTTATCAATAATCCAAAAGTAAAAAATACAAAAAAAATTAAGTTCCTCCTAAATGGAAGGTACCTAAAATATTATTATTATTATTATTATTATTAATTATATTATAAATGAAATTTGTTTAACTTGTAAATTTAAAGTCCCCGAGGTGTAGGACAGTCGATGACGGAGTGTTTTGTTAAGCCACTCCGCGATGTTAAAGTCACTGGTTCAAAACCTGCGGGGACAAAAACTCCAACCATGTTAAGGGTTGGTGTGGCTCAAGCCGGGTGCAATCCCCGGGTGATTTTGACGGCTTAGATTCCCCTGAGTCACGGTTTCTCAAGCCACAAGTTAATCGCGTTGCCAACAGGTTCGGCACAAATTAACAAACAAAAAAAAAACTTGTAAATTTAAAAATTTTACGATGATAAAGAAATGTTTTTTATTTAAAAATAATAACTTATTTCATTAAAATCTACTCTAAAATATTTTTTTTTTTTAAATAAAAAAGAGTAGTGCCTTCTATATTAGATAGTCATAGAACTTAGACAAAAATACATAGTCAAGGCTAGAAAACCACCAAAAAAATACTGTCGGTAATACTGCCGGAAACCAGTATGACTAAGGGGCTGATAGCAGTTTTAGCAATAATACATATAACTGAAAAAGCTCCTGTCCTGCCCGAAGGAAACCAGGACAGGTGCTAAAGGTCCAAGAGTTTGTGAGTAAAAAAGCATTAAACAAAGCCAGGAATCAGAAAAACCTAATCATCCAGAGCGCCATCGCCATCCCTCGCCTGCCAGGTGTGCCTTGCTGGAATAGCGAACTTCTGTGCACACATGGGACATTTAAGCTGAGCTGGAGCTCCGGAGAGCGCGCTGAGGAGGATATCTAGACTCTAGCTCATGAGGAGCGTCCTGAGTTCCACATCGGCCAGGTGGTTTCGTACCTCGAAGACTAAGGCCAAGTGTTCTTCGCCAAGAAGACCTCCGTGCATGCCACCATCCGGGCCACTGCGGGGAGCAGTCCCCGAATCCATTTCCTCATCCAGAACAGCCTCGGCCTGTCTCTGCTCCTCACCAACCTCATCGCCCGTGGGCTCCTCAGCTTGAAGAAGTGGCATTTCGTCCTGCCAAGGAATTTCCTCAATTGGACAGCTTGGGATGTCGTCGGCACTGTACGAGTCACGAACAGGGTCCTCCATTTCTCGGGGCTCCTCCATGCATGGCAGGTCACTGATGGATGGGTCCTCCTCTATTATGCAAGTGGGCAGCGCGACCTCAGGCTCGGACTCCCTTTCAATTCGCACGCTAGAGTTCAGACCTTCCCTGCTGCAGCCACCCTTCTGCTCGGCAATGGTATCGAGAAGCATTCGCCTTTCTGCTCGAGCTCTTCTGCGGAGTATTGAGGACGCCAAAGAGAAAGCCCTTTCCAACTGCTGCTTCCTGTGACGCTGCTCCCTGTGAGCTTCCCAGGCTGAGCCGTGATGCGACCTAGCACGTTCACAAACCATTGAAACCATATGGTAGGTGCAGGGAATAGTAAAAAGTCGCGCGAGACTAAAAGTTCCCAACAAGAACAGCAGCCAATGCAGGTCCTGAACAAAACGTCTCAGCTGAATTTTCTCCCAGATCAAGGAGCTCTGGAAAGCTACATCAAAACGCATGGAGGAAATGGTGAGCGGGCGAGAAAATATCATATCAGAATCATAACTAGGCTCCATAAAGAACTTTCCCTCCGTATCCATGATCGGATTGAGCTCGCGAGAGGAATGAAATTTCATGCGAGTGAACACCATATTCGTATTATCCCTGCGATGGACAACCCCCATTGTTAATGCGAATGCGTGGGTGGCTGCCATCCGCAGTTATATCATCTATTAAAACCGCTCTGAGTGCGTGTCCAAGTGTCACCACTTCAGAGTGTCGTGTCACCCTATCCGGGTCTGGGAAGTCTCTGCTAGCGAGGTCTTTGCATTGCAAGGAGAGGGTCGTCTCTTCCAAGATGTTGGCCTGCCAGTGAATGCGTTTTGCATTTGAGTCAATTCCTGAGTTGGCCAGGAAGTCCGCTACCTTGTTGGCATCGCGCTTTATATGAGAGGGGATGAGAGTCATGTTGGGGTGGATAAACTCCCCAAAGTCCTCCAGAAGCCCAGAAAGTCTCCAGCTAGGGGAAATCCGCCTGGGTGGCTTGCCATTAAGGATTTTTGAAATGAGTTGAATTATTACTTGAGAGTCACCTTCAATAATCAGCCTGTGATCCTGGTGTTGAATCGCGATCTGGAGACCCCTTAGTAGACTTGTGATCTCAGCCACATTGTTCGTATTTTCACCTAAGAAACCCGCCACCAGGTGGAGTATTTGGCCCGCATGGTTTCGAAGGATGGCTCCATAGCCCGCTAGCCCTGGGTTCCCCCTCGAGGCTCCGTCGAAGTTGAGCTTGATGAATCCAGTGGGGGGGGGGGACCAAACCGAGGGACTGCTATCCCGCTTCCTAATAATCTTGCACTGATTTTGCATGCACTGGCGGAGGTTCCGTCCCTCAAGAATAGGCTCCTCCTCGATCTTGCACTGAGTGTATTCTTGAGTCCAAACCTTACTGAGAATAGACTCACGGATGAACCGCTTTATTTTTTCCCAAGTGCTGGAGGAGAGGGACAATTTGGAGTTGAAAATCCTCTGATTTCTTTCTTTCAAAATCGCCCAAAGCGTGAAGCCCGGTAGCAGCTGCCATATGTGTTGGAGTATTGGGTTATGGAAGGAGAATGATTCCCAGTTGACCAAGGTGTCCCGTATGCTACCACGATCTCGTTGGGAGCGTCACATAGCTGTAGCTCCCCAGTCCCAAACCTGCTGACTGTAATGGCACAGGTTGAGGAGGTGTTCCATAGTTTCCTCATTTTGATGGCAAAGTGGGCATCTGGAGGGGCCCGTAAAACCCCTCTTAAGGAGGTTGTCCCAAGTGAGGATGCGGTTTTGGGCCGTGAGCCAGAGGAAAAGAGATACCTTGGGCCATAAAAAAGGTTGCCAGACCCTGCTCCAGATTGGCTCAGGTGCTTGGAAAGGGAGATTCAGAAGAAGGTGATACGCTTCATTGACTGTGAAAGTACCTGAGGTGGAGTGCCCCCAGCGGATTAAATCTGCACCTTCTTTGAGTGGAATCTTCCTGAGTGACAAGCATTCCTGCCAAGGTATCAGGTCGAAATCCTCCGGAGTCTGAAGCTCTGTTTTACTGATTTTCCATTGTCTCCAGTCCAGCCGAGTTTGATTTGTAATCCAAAAGTCCTTGACTTGTTCGAGGCCCCGCTGCTACAGTTTGAGCATGAGAGGTTGGAGGCTTTCCACTTCAGCAAGAGGGGGGAGTTGTTGCCAAGAGTCCTGCCAGAATCTTGCACTTTCACCATTTCTTATTTCCCAGAAAGCATGCTGCTAAATTAAAGATCGATTTCGCCAGGCGGTATTCCAGATATTGGACCCTTGCCTCTGCTCATTAAGTCGTATTAGCTGGTCATGTTGCAGATTTGGTGCATACTTTTGTTTCCAGAGCTGCGCCCATAGTTCATGGGGATGTTTCAGCCACCGCCACCACATATTTGCGCCCATGACCTGGTTCATTTTCCCTGGGTCTCGAAGCCCCAGGCCTCCAAATTTTTTTGGTTTGCATACTTTATCCCAGCCAACAAGAGCCCATTTCTTATTGTTGAGGTGTCCCTTCCATAGGAAGTTGCACTGGAGACTTCTGATGGCTTTGATGACTGAGATGGGCGCAGCTAGAGCAGTAAAGAGATAAGTTGGTAGAGCTTGCAGGACTGACTTGAGAAAAACCACTCTAGCCGCTATGTTCAAGGGTCTGAATGTCCAGCTGTTCAATCTGTTTGCTATGGATAGGAGCAAGCTGTCCCAAGAGATAGATCTTGCCGATTCACCTGTTAGGGGGATGCCTAAGTAAGTAGAAGGGAGGGAGCTTCTGGAAATACCTAGGAGCCTAGACAGATGGGTCTGAACCGAGGCAGGCATGTTGAAAAAAAATAGTTTGGATTTGTCCAGATTTAGCAGCATGCCGGACGCATCTGAGAAGTCAGAGAGGATAGAATTAAGCTTGGTGGCCTCTTTGACCGTGGGAGTTCTCATAAGAAGAGTGTCATCAACAAACTGGCTGTGCGAGGGCGTCGGATTAAGATTATGGATTGGCAGCCCAACAAGCGAGCCATCAAGAACCGCCGCTTTTAGATAACGACCCAGGCCTTCTGCCATAATGACAAACAGGAAAGGGGAGAGAGGGTCGCCTTGTCTAATGCCTCTGGAAGGACGAAAAGGTTGGGAGGGTGAGCCATTAACAAGGATAGAGAAAAAGGAGGAGGAGGTGAGCTTGAGGATCCATTCTACCCAAAGAGTTGAGAAGCCAAAGGCTTCCAGGACTGACCTCATATAATGCCAACTTAACCTGTCAAAGGCTTTTGAGAGATCAAGTTTGATGAGCATACCTGGTGTATTGCTTGTCTTTAAGGTGTGAATAACCTCATTGGCAAGAATGAAACTGTCCATAATCTGTCTCCCTTCCACATATCCTGTCTGCTCATTAGAGATGATGAAGGGCAGGATCGGTTTAAGGCGATTAGCAATGATCTTTGTAAGGATTTTATATATGACATTACAAAGGGAGATTGGTCGAAACTGTTTTGGGTGAGTTTCCCTCTCCTCCTTGGGGATAAGAGTGATGAAAGTTGCATTTAGGGCAGAAAGAACTTGCCCAGATGATCTAGATTCTTATACTGCCAGCCAAACATCTTCCTTGATCAAGTCCCAGCAATGGTGGAAGAAGTCTGTGGTAAAGCCATCAGGACCTGGAGCTTTTCCAGGGGGCATGTCCTTAACAGCCATGTCTACCTCCGTCTGAGTAATAGGCCTCATCAGTGCATGGTTCTACTCCTGAGTAATCAGCCGAGGTATGTGCTGGGTGACTTTTTGAATAGCCTCCCTCCTATTTACATTGCTCTCTGTGAGGAGATCTTGGTAGAAGGAGTTGAGCCTCGCCGCTATTTGGTCATGTTCTTTAATTGGGACCCCTTGCTCGTCCTCTAGATGAGAGATGCGATTGATGTATCTGCGGTGGGTCATCGCCCTGTGAAAGAATTTTGTGTTGTGTTCCCCCTCCTTAAGCCATTGTACCCTAGATTTTTGCCTCCATAGAATTTCTTCTTGCTCTCTGCAGGTCTCTAGGTCCTTCTTTAATCGGTCCTCTTCCAGCGCCAAGTCTTGTGGATGAGATCCTTCTATGAAAGTTCGTTGTAGGTCTTCCAGTTGACATTCAATTTCCTTTTTCCGGAGGAGAATGTCTCCAAAGGCAGATTTGTTCCATTTCTTTACATACAGTTTAAAGTTTTTTAGGCGTTGCTGAAACTTGTACATGTGAGTGCCATGCTCTATTTCTGCCTGGGCCCACCATGTGTGAGCTAGCTGATGAAAGTCTGGATGGGAGAGCCAGAATTTTTCAAAACGGAATGGTTTGGGTCTAGGGGAGAAGCCCGGGTCCATGCAGAAGACTATGGGCCAGTGGTCTGACCCTGTTTTAGGCATAATGTTTGCTTCCACGGCCGGTTCACTTTCAAGTAGGGCCTCGGTTGTTAAGAAGCGGTCCAGCCTACAGGCAACATGATGGTGCCCTGTTCTCCTGTTGGACCAAGTAAAGATTCCATTCCTACTTTCGATGTCGACCATGTTTAGATGTTCTATTAGGTTATTAAACATTCCACTGTCCTGCTCCAGCCGCTTTGAACCACCTGCTTTTTCCTCCAGCGTGAGGATCATATTGAAGTCCCCTCCAATTATCCAGTTCGGTGATTGTAAAAGTGTTTGTATGTAGTAAAGGGATTGAATAAATCTTTCCTTATCTTGAATGGGCTGCGGTCCATAAACATTTGTTATTACCCCTTCCTTTGAAGAGGCAATGTCTTTGAAGAGAGCTGTTAAGGTATCTCTGGTGGAGAATGGATGAAGCAGAGTGACCGAAAGCGGGTTCCATAGAATAGCCAGGCCCCCCGAAGCACCCACTGAATCTTGGGAGAGGAACTCCCCGTTTCTCCAATTGTTTCTAAGAATTTCTTCTGCCTCCCTGCCGGCGCATTTGGTTTCCTGCAATAATAGGATATCTGGATTCTCTGATTTGATACATTCTCGGAGGATCCGTTGCTTGGACCTTCCCTTGAGACCCCTAATGTTCCAAGAGATTATCTTCATCATGAGGTTAGAGGAGGGGGGTGGAGGTATCCCTCCGAGAGTCTCTGTATTTGACCAAAGTTGATCATCAAGTGCCCTGCTTCCTTGATGAGTTGTTGGGCTGGTTTGCGGCCGCGCCTTTTGTTATCCTTGGTGTGTTTTTTGGTCTCATGGATGGGGTCTGGTGAGATACCCAGCCTAGCTGCAGAGCCCGCAGATGTGTTGGTGAACACTTTGTGCACTTTCCTTAGCTGTTCTACTGGTAAGTGTTGTATGTCTCTTTGATTAAGTGCCTCTTCTAGTTTTTCTAAGTCGATCTCTTCCAGATATGTTTCATCCATGATCATAACGGTGTCTTCCTCCCTGCAGGAGTGTGTGGATTGGGTTGTACCCTTTGTATGAGAGGTGAGTGGCTCTTCAGATCCTTTTCCTTTTTCTTGCGCTGAGGCTTGGGGGGGATTCTGTGTTTCCGTCTCTGTCGGTTGTTGACTCAGGGTGTCAAAAGAATTCTTAGAGGGTGCCTTTGGAGTTGATTTCTGGTTCTGCTTTTTTGAGGGATTCCTTCGCCTGCCTGTAACACTGGTGAATCCGTCTTTCTGCTTAGCATCAGAAGGTTTGGGAACTGGGGCGTTCAAGGGACAGTCTCTAAACAAGTGGCCATGCTCGTGGCACTTTCGGCAGCGGAAGGGTATGTGTTCATAGTCAATTGTTTGGCTCCAGTCGTCATCCTGGTATTCCAGTGTGATGGATCCCGGCAGAGCTTTCGATATGTCCATGTAGATACAGATGTGGGCATATGAGGTATATTTCCTCAGTCTTGTGGCTTCTGAAGTTTTGACATACTGCCCTACTGTGTTTCCTATGCCCATGAGTATTTCTTCCAACCAGAATTCTTGTGGCAAAGAGTACAGCCTAATCCAGACCGGAGCTCTTGTGAAGTCTTCCTGTTCAGGGCTGAATCTATTGGTCCAGAATCTGAGAAATAAACCCGTTGAGTTGTAGAAATATGGTCCGTTATCGAATATTTTGTCTTTGTCTTCGATGTTATATAGAATGATTGTGAAAAATCCCTTGGAGCTGAGCTGGACCTCGTAGTCTCCATTGGGGTTCCACCATTCCTTAATCCATCGAGTGAGATCTCTCTCGGACGGCCAGAGGCCCAGAAATTTGCCTATCAGGGCGTGTTCCATCATAAACTGGGTGTGTTCCCCCACCCTAGTCGACTTAATATGGTATAAAGGAGGTTTTTCCAGTTGGGGGATACACTTACCTGGCAGCCAGTTTTTGGACGCTTGTTGGTGTGATGAGCTGGGGTCAAGCTCCATTTCCTTGTGACTGCTTTGCTCCTGGGTAAAGAGCTTCTCCCTCAAATGCTCCGGTGGTTCAAAGGCCGGCCTTTTAGCACGGGCGCCTGATTTGTCTTTAGCTGCCATGTCGGAGTACGAGGGGGGTTTCCCCCCCTCAGCAGAGTTCATTACGGACTGAGCAGGGGTCTTGAGATCCAAAAGCCTGTCGCACAGCGTATTGGTTAGTCAGTGCTCTAGCGTCAGAGCACGCATCAGTAGAACACGGGCCACAGGAGAAACGACGTGCTAGGGTTAGCTTCTTGTTGCAGAGCTCCGGCCGATTTTTCACCAAATTCGTAGATACCGTATCAATCTACTCTAAACTATTAACCTTTCAAATTAAATAAATTATTTTAAATTGATATTAAAAATAAATTTGAAATTGAAAAATTATAAATTATAAAAAAAAAATCATTAATAATAAACAATAAAGACCAATAATGTAGCAATTCCAAATCATGACCAAGGCAATGCTAGACTATGGTCCCTATGAACAGTTTGGTCGCGATAAATGATCTCGAATTTGACTAGACCTTCATTTTTAGGAAACCAAAAAATCCACCGCAACAAATAATTAAAAGGATCCTCAACCAAATATTTATGTGTTGGACTCGGTTTTTTTCCAAAACTAACTCAGCCTCTATTTCATGGTCCAGCCTCTATTTCATGGGCCTTCCAATGGATTACAAAAGAGCCAATAAATTACATAAAAAATTGTCTATGAATTCATGATAGTTTTACTTCATCATGCCAAAGAAAATAGTAATGTACTTGTTCCAAATATAACAATTTTATCAATACCTTGTTATATATTAATTTTCATACACGGTTTTGATATGAGTCTAGATTCAAGACTATTATTGTTGATTGTAGGTAAATATAGATCATTAAGTCTCATGTAGAAAGATGGATTGGAGGGTTAGGATATGACCATCAAGGTTAACACATGGGTATGAGTGGTGTGAAGAAGGGAAGGTTTGACATGGAAAACTTGTTGAGTGTGGATGAAGACTGGCTATACTAAAATGATCCAATGAAGGGTCAACAAATATAGGTAAATCTGCATATTACTCGATCTAGAAAACCTTTGGATCAGGGGAGGAGGTGTCAACCAGGGTCGCACCGATTGGAGGAGGAAATAATGGAAACTATTAGTGATCTATATCAGACATTATCCAACCAGGGTTCTAGGGTGGAGGCTTATTCATAGGAAATGATGATGGGATGAGTTGATGACTCTCATAAGGACCTTAATTTCAAAGAAGATGTACCTCCTAAGGCATATGAAGGAGAAGATCCTGGATATCGTAAGAAGTTAGTCCCTAGGACTGTGAAGTATGAACGACATAGCTTTAACTCAATAGTATGATGGTTTTGGCACCACTATTATTTTTTTTTCTTCTTGTAGGGACATTGAACTACTATACTACAACTCAATTTTGAAATTTAAGCAAAGCTAGGGTTTATTGGTAAATTTATTGACTTTAACAACATGAGTAGCTCCTCAATTATTGATTCATGGATTTTAGGGTTAGCTATTTTGGAAGGTGGCACTACTACACATTGGAAAAATTGTGATGATCTAATTGCAATGTTATGTAAAAAATTGGCCATACTGTCGAAAAATAGAGGAAATTTTAATTTTTTTCTCCATACTGCCCGATATCATCACACTTGTGATGTACTTTTCAAATCGTCACAATATTGATGACATTCATAAGATGTCAATCTTGCAGAGAAATCAAATGTGCATCACACTTGTGACGGTGTGGACATTAGGTTGTCTTCCCCCAATGGTCACCCACTATTTGACAAATTCAACATTGACTTGGTCAACAATCTTTGAAATTACAATGTTCTATCTGTCGCACTTGTGACAGTGTAGACACTAGGTTTCACCCCCCATAAGGGAACACACTATTTGACAAAGTTGACATTGACTTGGTCAATTGTCGTTGGAATTGCGACATTATAAAATCTATAAATATGTTTCATTTTACGGATGTTGTGACAAGTTTTTTATAACAATGACGGTTCAAAAAGGGTATAAGGTGTTCTTGGCGAAAAACAAAAAACCAGGTTTCTTTTTCATATGTTATAATAGAAAAATATATTAGATAGTATATTATACACCACTCAATTTTATAAGATAATTATCAGTATATGTCTCTGGGGAAGAATGTGAGAAAACATTAGAGGTGGGAAAAAAATTAAAGAGGGTGAAAAGGGTGACGATAAATTTTATTTCCCTCGCAAAAATTGTTGTACTAGATGTCCCGAAAGAATTTTAATAGCAACATCTAAAAAACATTGTAGAAAATATGGGCACATGGATGTGGGATCAAATGAATATCATCCCATGGTAATTAGCTATATATATATATATATATATATATATTCATTATTTTTTTTAATATTGATTGTATTCTTAAACTTTTATATTGTTTTATACATGCACTAATTTTTCATGATTGTTTGTAATTATAAAGATAGATTTTCCCCCTAACTTCCTGTAGAAAGCACCAAGTAGTAGCACAAATGATGTTGTACAAGATGAGGAACATGAAGCATATAATGAAGATCAAGTCAATGATCCCATGGAAGTAGATGACAATAATAACATAGTTCAAGATGATGGGACAAATCAAATGATCCAAGACTTACTTGATCATCCAGATGAGGATCATGGAGACATTAGTTATGGCATTATGATGAACCTCTACTTGAAAAGGAAAATAAATGACTTTATAAAGGGTCACGAGAAAATCTTATCTCCAATACATTGTTGTTAGTGAACTTAAAGGTTACGAATAATTTGTCGAACACTTGTATGACACATATCCTAAGGTATGTAATATGTTTCATAACATATACATAAAGGTTGAATTTTTGCCCTTTTTTTTAGTGTTAATTAATATGTAAAATAAAAATGCAATATTTACATTAACTAGTTATTTTTTATGTTTTAGATTGTTAGGTGAATTTTTTTTACCCTCGTCAAATATTTTACCTCCCACATATCGAGATTTACATGCCATTATGAAATACATTGGAATGGAGTATCAAAGTATAGATGCATATCTTGATGATCATATTATATATTGTGGAGAAGATGCGTCAAAAACAAAATGCTCGATATGTGGTATCAATAGATATCGAACCGATCAAGTAACAAAAATGGTGCCTTGAAAGGTTCTCTGACATATTCCCATAATTCCACGTTTGCAACGATTGTTCAAGTGCCAAATAATAGCACAGTTTATGGATTAACATGCATGAAAGAGAATTGAAGATGGAGTTCTTCGAATGCCTACTGATGGTTATCCATTTAAGGAAATTGCTGCAAAATGGCCAGAATTTATAGATGAACATCGTAATGTTAGGCTTTCATTGGAAACTGATGGTGTTAATCCATTTGGAGAGCTTCGATATGTTTACTCAGTGTGACCTATTTTTTTTATCAACAATAACATTCCTCCTTGGATTTCAATAAAGAGGAAGCACATAATGTTGACAATGATTGTTCCAGGTATTTTTTTACATTAATTTTTCGAATGTAAGTTTTTCATTTTTCTTTTTTTTGTAGAATATCTTATATTTATTTATTTACGTATATATACATACCATGGTAGTAATTTCGTGTAATTTCAAACAATTAGGTAAGTACCAAGTTAAATATATGAATGTGTATATCGAGCCTCTTATCGACGAGCTACTAAAGTTATGGGAGGGCATCACTATGTATGCCATCTGTAAACCAATTGGGAAAAAGAGATTTCAATGCCGTGGAATACTTTTATGAACAATTCATGATTCCCCGTGACTAACACATTTTTGTGGTATGTAACGTTCCATATTTCACACTTGAATAGTATATAATTAATTGAATATATCATGCATGTTTTTTAAATAATCCTTTCGTATATTGATAATTCACGTTAATCCATTTGTTGCAGGTATTCAAACAAAGGGTAAATTTGCATGTCCATTTTGTGGTCTTAAGATGAAATCTCGTTGGTCAAAATTTTTAGGAAAGGTGTTTGATTAGTATAAACACTTCCTCTCTAAGAACCATAAGTATCGTACTATTGAAAAATATCTTTTCAATGGGAAACAAGAGACTGGACTAAAACCACAAAGAATGACACCTCGCCTATGGAAGTTTGCATATGGAAAA
>ML791782.1:238050-272772 GCA_009831015.1 Picea engelmannii | reverse complement strand
TAATTTTTTATGTGGGTTAATTACATTTTTTTAAGTTTTATTTCATTTTTGTTTTGGTAGTTTCTATGCATAATTACTATGTTGATTTTTTTATTTTCTATTTTATAGATTGGGTATTGGGGAATTGAAAGTGATGTGAGGGTCGGGAGGAGGGGCCATATGATATTCCACCTTCATGTGGTTGGCCTTGTTTAGTAGAGAATAAATTATTCTCGAAACCAAGAGAAGTTCATTCATTCATATTTATACTCAAATATCACTCACAGGCCCACTCTATATATCGACCCATGAGATTTCGTATTTAAATAATGATTTCATACTAATATTAATATTTATGGAGAAAAAGAGTATGTAGGTGAGAGGAAAAAAACAAAGACATAAAATAACTTGAAGCTTGTGCGATTAATCAAGTACTTATTTTATCAATGTTATTGTGCAATGCCCTTGCAGTACTAGTGGATGCATGGATGTGCATCTTGGTCTTATTTTAAAGGATACAACCAAAATAAATTGTACTAGGGATAGATCAGTACATGATGGGAAACAATAACCTATGAATGGGGCCAACATTGAAATTCTTTTAAAATGTTTCTGTATGCACTTAAATTTGACATGGATAGATTGTTCACATGCCTTGAATATATGGAAGGGTTTCTAGACTCAAATATTACTCACACACCCACTCTATATATTGACCCATCTCATCCTTGTTTCATTTTAATTTTCTCGGTCGAATTTTAAAGGAAACAAATATTAAAAGAAATTGTACTAGGGCTAGAGTACATGATGGGCAACAATACTGACCTGTGAATGGGGCCAACGTTGAATTTTTTTCAAAATGTTTATGTAAGCACCAAAATTTGACATGGATAGACTGTTCACATTCCTTGATGATATGAGAGGGTTTCTAGACTCAAATATCACTCACACACCCACTCTTTATATTCATCGTATGTGTCGTTCAAAACCAACATCATGCCAATTAGGCCCATGATTTTGGTCATGACGAGAAGAAGGTGATAGATGAGATTTCGTATTTAAGTAATGGTTTTGTAGTAATATTAATATTTATGGAGAAAAAGAGTACTTAGATGAGAGAAAAATACAAAGACATAAAATAATTTGAAGCTTGTCATGCGATTAATCAAGTACTTATTTTATCAACGTTATTGTGGCATGCCCTTGCAGTACTAGTAGATGGAGGGATGTGCATCTCAGTCATATTTTAAAGGAAACAACTAAATTACATTGTACTAGGGCTATATCAATACATGATGGGAAACAATAACCTGTGAATGGGGCCAACGTTCAAATTATTTCAAATTTTTTATGTATGGAATGAAATTTGACATGGATAGACTTTTTGCATGCCTTAATGATATGGAAGGGTTTCCAGACTCAAATATTACTTACACACCCACTCTATATATAAACCCATATCGTCCTTGTTTTGTTTTAATTTTTTTCGGTCGAATTTTAAAGGAAACAACTATTAAAAGACATTGTACTAGAGCTAGAGTACATGATGGGCAACAATATTGACCTGTGAATGGAGCCAACATTGAAATTTTTTCAAAATGTTTCTTTATGCACCGAAATTTGACATGGATAGACTGTTCACATGACTTGACGATATGGGAGGGTTTCCATAATCAAATATCACTCACACACCCACTCTTTATATTCATCATTTGTGTCGTTCAAAACCAACATCATGCCAATTAGGCCCATGATTTTGGTTGTGGAGAGAAGAAGGATATAGATGAGATTTCATATTTAAATAATTATTTTGTACTAATATTAATCTTTATGGAGCAAAAGAGTACTTAGATGAGAGAAAAATACAAAGACATAAAATAACTTGAAGCTTGTCATGCGATTAATCAAGTACTTATTTTATCAATGTTATTGTGCCATGCCCTTGCAGTACTAGTAGATGTGGGGATGCACATATTGGTATTATTTTAAATGAAACAACTAAAATACATTGTACTAGGGATAGATCAATACATGATGGGAAAAAATAACCTGTGAATGAGGCCAATGTTGAAATTCTTTCAAAATGTTTTTGTATGCACTGAAATTTGACATGGATAGACTATTCACATGTCTTGACGATATGGAAGGGTTTCCAAACTCAAATATTACTCACACACCGACTCTATATGTCGACCCATCTTGTCTTCATTTCATTTTAATTTTTAACCCATATAGTGTCTTTATCTTAACCCTCTTCATTTGAAACCTTTTAGTGGTATTTTATTATATTTACAACGTACATGCTTATAAAGGTCCAATGGTCATACTTTGCTTAGACAACATATATTTAGGCTTATATCTAATTCATCATTATATGCACTTTCATAATATAGGGGTCAAAATTGGGGTGTAACACACCTTGTAAGACATCCAACACACTTCATATGATAAAATATTTAGCACATGCAATACACCCACCAAAGAGGAATTCTTTCTTGAAACCCATGCCATCACTCACCCTTAAGGTCCTCTACTCTATCTTTAAATGTCAACCAAAACTATCGCCATACATACATCAAACACTTTGGTGACCTCATTCTTGCTCCACCTCAAACACACTAACAAGAAACATTTTCATTACTACCTTCCATTAGTCACCACCCATTTTTTGAAGCTAACCCCAGTCATCTCCTCAAACTCACCTCCATCACAAGGAGTTAATTTTTCCTTTATATTGTCTAGGAACTATTGGCTTCTAGCTCTATTTAAAAATACAAAAGAACGATTCTCTAGGCTTAATCCATTCAGAATAAATTTTGGACATTTTTTCTACTCACATGGAGAGTCTCATGCCTTAGTGGATTCACATCTTTAATAGACCCTGTCATAGCATGTCAATATTAGAAAATTCTAACTCATTGCATAAAAATGTTTCATTAGGCCATATATGAAGCTTTTCAACTACAAGCTTTGCTTGGTTCTACTAGGAAATGAGTTTTTGAACTTTGGAACTATCAATAAGCCATATTACTATCAAAAATTTGCAAGAAAAAGTCATCAAACTCCACTTGTAGAATATAGATTACGTGAGTTCCTCGATTTTGCTTCATGGCACACTTCTCTCTCCTCACTAATCAAGGTGCATTTGGCACAATACAATGAAAAAATTCTTTAAGGGAACTAAGTGTTCCTTGATTTCATTTATACTACCATTTCCAAGTGGCACATCACGTACATCAATGATTCAAATAATGAATTAGCCTTTAGCAGGGTGTTCTCATCATCATGGTTGACCAATTCTATTTGGTCATCAATGCCATGTCCTAATGAAATTTATTTCCTAAATGAAGCACATGCTTGGCTACTTATTTATATAGCACAAGAAAACCCCAATATATGTTCATTACAATGAGTATTAGAATGCATACCATAGACCAACCATTACTAATGATTTTGCAGTTTTTGTTGAATACATGCTTACAACTCCACTTGGCTTTCAACCACCATAATTTTTTGTTCCTTTCTCATTGGTTTCTTTAGCCTACCAACACCGAAGGACTAGATAGTGTTAAGTGAATATTTTAGGATGCACTAATGTTTAATGATTGAATGAACATTGATAATGTGATTGTGATTAACATTAACTTAGTTGGCATGAGACAATTTATTCTGATTTTTAGTGTGCTTCTTAATCTATGTGGGTTAGATTGAGTGGAGTTCTTAGTGTATGGAATCGAGATGTGGTGTAAGTATTACCAAGTATACAATCAAGTGTGTGCATCCATTCAACACACAAGATCCAATAGAAAGATCCTTCAACCATTCATTTGCATGACACTTGGTAGGCATGTTGAACTCTAAGCTTTGGCAATTTGTTGTCAGTAGATCATGTGATTGACATATCAACCCTCAAAATGAAAGTGTCACCTAGCATGCACATGTTTTTTGATTTCATATTTCTTCTTGAATGCAGGCACAACTTTCAATATGTACCCACGACCATTTTATAGTATGTAATTGTGTCAAACCATGTTTTCTCACTCAACATGTGCTTAGGGTAGGTTTATGACTATAATGAACATTTAATGTGGTCGGGATATCATTTTTTGTAAATATAAGGTCAATAAAATGAGAGTGGATTAGTAATTTTATGTTTAAGATCTACTTCACTACTTCTATTGTCATTATAGAATCATTTCATGTGATTATTCTTTTATTCTTCGTTACCATACAATTTTGTTATGCTTACTATTTGAGTGCATATTAGAAATACAAAAATACAATAGTTTAATCATTCTACAAAGACTCGTTTTCACAAACACAATTATATTAGATGAAATTTATTGAAGTTAAGAATTCAAAGGGTTTTTAAATGTAATCAAATGTGATTATGTAATAGATAATAAACTTATTAGTATTCAATTTATATTAATACAATTAACTTTGAAACTTATTAAAAAATATGTCAAATTTTTATTGTAATAAAAATACAAATTAATAATAAAATTATTATTATTTATTTTATACTGTAAATCCAACTTGAAAGTAATGACAAAACTTCAACATTACTGGGTTTTATTTTAAAATCATGTGATTTTTGGTACTAGATATTTAAAAGCAATGAAATTTATTCTATAATTTTTTGAACTTTTTGCCCCGAGAAAAAAAAAATGTAATTTTATTCATCCAAAGAGAACCAAATTACATTTTGTAGGTTCCAAAAGCACGACCCAAACCTGGGTAGAGACCCAAAGGGAAAAATAATAACTCACTAAAGAGCGAAAAGGAAAAAGATAGGATCTGATAGAAACCCCTAACAGGTCGGTAACCCAGTACAAGAGAACCTCTCATAGAATAAAACTACATAGAGTATAATCCAAACAAACCCTAGTAGCCGGATGTACTAGGTCAGAGTGGTATGAAAAAATTCACATTAGCTGAACCAGAAAGTAGAAACATCGATGAAGAACCCAACCAACAACAGTAATACCAGGAATTGTATGCCCACTCCATAGACCTCAAAGTGATGGAACTACACTGCACGCCCAAGGATAGGACCTCAAATTTCTAGAAAAACCCCCACGAGAAAGAAAAATACATCAAAAACCACCAAAAGGATCCAGATCTGAGAATACATCAAACCTTGAACAAACCTAAGAAACCAGAGGGAGGGACCGCAAATATGGAGAAAAAAAAAGCAAGGACCTCGCTAGAGACCACTCCAATAAAAAAACAGATCTAAGAAGAAAGGTATCACTCCACAACAGCACCCATAAGAAATACTACAACTCGAAGCCATAAAATGGATCCGCTCCCAGATAAAACACCAACGGTACAACCAAACTGCAAGCACGGAAGCCCACCCAAAAGAAGCAAGTCCGAGTAGAGGGATCAAGTCGATCTAATCAAGAGATCCAGTCTGTCAGAACTACAAAACCTGAATATATTGTAGATAAATGAAGGGTCGTCACCATCAACCCGAGATATGTTAGATCCACACAAGATCAATGTATGGGAGGGGTGGATACCTTCCCCATAGGAAAACCCAAGAAAATAATACTCTGGATCAAGAGAAGTACCACCGAGCGGAAGAAAGCTTCAGGTCGAAGGAGGCCGCAGGGAGATCTGTGTGCAGTACACTGAAAAGAAAGATGATATGGGAGTTTTGTGGCCAGGGAAATCCTAGCCATAGACCCCCATCAAATTATGATTCTGATCATAATTTTTTGAACTTTAAATGAACAACAAAACTTCATAGTTTTCGTGTTCTATTTTGAAATTTAACTTTTTAAAAGTAATAAAATTTGATCGTCTAGTTTAAAAATTATAATAAATGACAATTTTTAAAGGAAATTGTTGAGTAATTTGTAAGTCTTGAATTAAATGCAATGTTGTATAACTTCTTTTTTTCTAGCAGAAAATTTCCCAATATATTGATATATATAGTGTTTTCATTTATAAAGTCAACTCTACAAAATGATCAATCAAACTATAGTAATAATTCTCCCAATACCACCAGAAAGTGTGGCCATTCATAAGCATAATAAATGCATCTATCTATCAGATGATGGGTATGTAATCATCTCAGTCTATGTAGAAATATCCAGGCCATAGCAAGATCTCCCACACAATAGAAAATGTATAGCTTATTTTACATAGAAACAAAATATAAAACATAGTTATCTATGCTTGCACCTAAGAGCTAGGAAAGATTCAAAAGATCATTGTATCAAAATCTGGAATCAGGAAAAGAGTAATAGACAGTATCCTTAGTAGAGCTACAAGTTATATGAAGGACCTTCATGTCCTTCAATCCATTTGTTGTAGGTGATCAATCCTTCAGGAGATTTCAAGGATTTTTTAGAGAGGTCCTCAACTATCATATTCTGCTCTCTATAAATGTGATCAAAATTGATGTTTTTTAACATCTTTTTTACAGCCTTAATCCTATTCATCCATCCAAGAAGGGCATAAGAATTTAAATTCCCACTTCCATTTAGCCACTCAATTATTACTTTAGAGTCATCAAATATATTTATATGGTCTATACCCAGGTGAACTGTAAATGATAAGGTCAACCATGCCCCTAAAAGTTCATCCCTTGCATTGGTCCCAGGACCACAGGTAAAATTCCAGTTGTAGCTTGTATCCTCATTAACTGTGATGACTCCCCCTGCTCCACTAAAGGATCCATTTTCTTGAGTAGCCCCATTGAACCACCCAAGATTTTTAGAAGTAAGATATGGATTCTTGTGAATCTGAGGGCCCTTGCCTCTTCGGGTATCCCAAGCTTCTGTATATTTTTAAAGACCGAAAGATTTTTGAAACACCAACTATATAGAAGGATTAACATTTTCAATTTTTTTTTATTTCTTTGAAGCCATAAGAACCAACAGACCAAGGCAGACATCGTTCTAAAATTCCATTCATTTTTTATCTAAGTATCATAGCATTCTGATAGAGATTCACCTTCCCACTGAATATTAATCTGGAATGTAGAGTAAAGTTCTTGCCACACCTGTTGAGAGAAAGAATAATAAATGAAAAGATGCTTGAACGAATCCGGGCCACCAGAGCAGAGTGGACAAAAACTTGGTCCTACCCAGCCCTTTTTAACTAGATTCTCCCAAGTGAGAATTTTGTCCTCCGCCAAGAGCCAAGTAAATAGTTTAATCTTCAATGCAATTTCCCATGACCAAACTTGGTGTCTCCAACTTGTTACTTTGTTTTTCCATAGCTTTTGTTGGAAAGATAAATAAACGTTTTTTACTGAGAGGCTACCCTATTTATCTCCTCAGGTCTAGACAAGGATATCTTCATTATGCTGGAGATGTATCCCCAAATATAATAGAAAATTGACAAAGGAGTTCCACTCGTTTGCAGGAGTTCCTGACAGGCCGAGTTACGAGCTACTTTTCCAACGATCAATATAAAAACCCTTAGGGTTTTGTGCTTTCTTTCCCAAAATCACCTTGCTTTTCCACTTTGACCTGCCTCCAACAATATTCAATCCCCCTACTGCACCATTAGAGTCAATGTGGAGGGAGTCACGACCTCTCCAACATTGGAGAAAGATGGTCTCTTCTTCTGCTCCATCACATTTTTTCTCCTGCAACAAGAGCACATATGGACTCTCAACGCGTATGAAGTTTCGAAGAGTCCTCTGCTTGGATCTTCCATTGAGTCCTCTAATGTTCCAAGTTATGATATTCATCATGATGAGTGGGGAGGTCGATGGAGGTATCCCTTCGAGAGTCGTTGAAATTGGCCTGAGTTGAGCATGAAGTTCCCGAATTCTTTGATGAGTTGGTGGGAGGATTTTCATCCCTGTCTATTTTTTTCTCTCAGGATATGTTTTGAGTCTTTGGTTGGGTCTAGGGCTATACCTAGCCATGAAGTAGATCCTGCAGTGGATTCTATGAACACTTTGTGAACCTTTTTGAGTTATTCCACGAGAATTTTGTGCAGATCCTTCTGGTTGAGTGCTTCCTCCAGTTTTTCAAGGTCTATGTCTGCTAGGTCTTGTTCATATAACTTCATGAAAGTATCCTCGTTTTCATCTGACTTTTCCCATGGATTATCTTCTTTGCCTTTTTCATATTGATGTGAGGCTTGACCTTTTTCTTTCTCCTAGATTTTCACTTTGTGCAAATCTTGGACCTCTTCTTCTCCCGACAGCTAGTTGAGAATGTCGTAGGGTTTTTTGGTGGTTATTTTTGGAGCATTGTCTTGATTCTTCTTCCGTGGTGGGTTCCATTTCCAACTTGTGACTGTGGTGAAGTAGTCCTTTTTCTAGATCTCTCCATATTTGAGGACCTGGGCATTCATGGGGCAGTCCCAAAATAGGTGGTCATTCTCATGACATTTTATGCAGAGGATATGGGAAATCCATTATGGAAAGCAACCATGAAAAAGGAGTATGACTCACTCCTAAATAATCGAACTTTGCATTTGGCTCCACTTCCACCAGAAAGGAATATTTTCAGGTGCAGATGGCTCCACAGGATCAAGAGGTACAAGTCTATACAGGTTTCCAAAGGACTTCATCAGATCCATAAATATTTCTACATCTTCATGAAGACTTTCAGTGAGAAGAAGTTTCAGACTTTGCAGGATTGTCTTGCAGTGAAGAACACAGTTGCCTAGTAGTTTCCATTTTCTTCTTTTGATACATTATATTTTTAGGGGGGGTTTGTTCCCACGTGGTTTTCCCTCTTTCCTCACTTTTATTCAGTGTTCATTAGTTTCATTGTACATGAGTACCTAATATGGCCTAGTATTCGGGACTCAAGTTTTACTCCATAGTGATGTTCAAGGGATGTTGGAGAAATTTCTATTTTCGGCACACTAGTTCACTGGGAGTTAACTGACTAGTTCTATTTTAAACTTTCTAATTTTTACCATCACTATTATGCATGCATTCCTAATTATAGGATGCCATTTCCTCTATGAGTGAGGATCACTCACTCATTGATTACATCATAATATACATTGATTCTCATTATTCATTGTGTATCTCTCTTCCTTTTCTTGATAAGATTTGTTTGTGTATGATTTAGCTAAGTCTCATGTGCAGGTTTCCATGAAACAATGACATGGTGTCAGATCCAATATACTTGGAGAAACCCAAACAAGTCAGAGAAGAGTGAAAGAGGATTTGAGTAAACCTAGTTCCTTCCATCGTCACAACCTATCCCTATCGAAAGGTGTGATGATTGGAATCGTCACAGCCTATCCCTATCGAAGGGTGTGACAATCGCACTTATACTTAAGAAACATTATTTTTCCAGGCATCGTCGCAGCCTATACATAGCCAAGGTGTGATGTATTCGCACTATGTCCTTCACTAGGGTGCGATGATTCATCATCGTCGCACTGTATCCTTCTCTAGGGTGCGACAATTCAGTAGCCCTCCAAAAAATTGGGTTTCTACAGTAAAAAATCCATATCTTTAAATCTGTGATCTAGTTCAGGCTAAAATGTTTACCAGAGATGTATAACATAGGTATGTTTATTCTCATCAAAAATCACCAAAACCCACATCATATTTTAGGAGATATAGTTTTTTAAGCATATATATAACTACCATAGAATCGTCTATCATATCTCAGAATCCACGATATGGGTTTTCAGGATCTTTTCAGAATCGATAGCAAGGATGGAGACGATGAAACTTATTCAATCAAGTCTAGTGATAATACTCACACCGTACAACTATTTTGAATGAAATCCTAAGGCCACATTCCAACTCAAAAGAAAAGGACTGTGTAATTTGATGATGGCAACAGAAACAGAACCTACATCAGCGCTTGAGAAGACCATATGGGAAAACCGTAATGATGAGGCAATGGGACTACTTATTGAGTTAATCTCCACTAATTTGTGGTTTCATTTTGCCGCATGAAAGACTCCAAATGATATCTGGACCACCTTGGAAGGAATCTTTGGAAAGAGGGATGAGATGTGAGGTCATATCCTTGAGGTATAGTTGAATACCTTAGAACATAAAAGTTTTGATAATATACAGTATTTCTTTACTAAATTTAACTCTTTGATATTGAGCTTGGGTGAATGTGGTATTGAAAATTATACACAAGAGAAACAAGTTATTCTAACAATCTTGGCCAAGCTAGGATCAGAATATGTTGTATATGTCTCCAATTTCCATTCTGGCAGATGTCTTTTGGGAGAAAATTGGAAAATGCCTACGATGGCTCAATTCATTGAGTCTCTCACACAAGAGCAGACAAACCTATTACAGATGGACCTCATGAAAGATCCCAAATCACATGCACTCATCATGCATGATGGAAAAGGATCATCCAAACAGAATGGGAAGGAGAAACAGAACGAGAAGGAGGGATATTCCAAACCCTTTAACGATTCTTCAAGTTCCAAAGACTCTTCAGATTCCTAAGAAAGGTAATCATCATTCCTTGGTTGCAATTAATTCCTCATCTGATTCATGGTTTATAGCTTATGGGGCATCCCATCATATGGCAGTGAAAGAGGAAGTTTTCTCTTATTTGAGTCCATGCTCAAGACCCCTTATTCGCATGGGGGATGATACTCCAGTAGCAGTAGCCGGAGAAGGGAGAGTGGAAATCCACAATGGTAGTTTTGAGAATGTTTTACATGTTCCAAAACTTTCTATGAATTATCTCTCAGTTTATCAGATCACTCAGAAAGGTAAAAAGGTTGAATTTACATCTAATTCAGTTTCAATAATTGACATGCATGACAATTCCATCATTGCAATTGGTGAGGTGGATCACAAGTCAAGGTTGTATAAATTCACTAAGTTTTCTGATGATGACTCCTATTTTCTACTTATACATAAGGAGATTAATCTACATGCACCTCCATTGCAACATGCATATACTCATGTTCTTCCATCAGTTTCAGACATCAAATATGATTCCATACACTCAGATTATGTACATGGAAATAAGAAGGTAGTACAACTAGATAAGAATCCAGTGTTGAAGCTTCAACAGATTCCCAAGAAAGCACATTTCACACTTCAGGCAGCAGGTATCCTTGCAGGGAATCCATTGGATTTGAGGAGGACTCGATCTCATCATGAGCAGCCTTCTCATGCCCATGCATTTCTATATGGTTCAATCTTCTAATCTGTATATCTACAGTGAGGATATGGGAAATCCATTATGGAAAGAAGCCATGAAAAAAGAGTATGACTCACTCCTAGAGAATCAGACTTTGCATCTGGTTCCACCTCCACTAGAAGGAATATTTTCAGGTGTAGATAGGTCAACAGGATCAAGAGGTACAAGGCTATATAGGTTGCCAAAGGAATTCATCATATCCATAAATATTTCTACATTTTCACGAAGACTTTCAATGAGCAGAAGTTTCAGACTTTGCGGGATCGTCTTGCAGTGAAGAGCATAGTTGCATAGCCGTTGTCATTTTCTTCTTTTGATACATTATATTTTAAGGGGGGGGTTTGTTCCCACGTTTTATTCCCTATTTACTCACTTTTATTCAGTGTTCATTACTTTCATTTTACATGAGTACCTAATATGGCCTAGTAGTCGGGACTCAATTTTTACTCCATAGTGATGTTCAGGGGGGTGTTGGAGAAATTTCTATTTTTGGCACTCTAGATCAATGGGAGTTAACTGACTAGTTCAATTTTAGACTTTCTAATTTTTACCATCACTATTATGCATGCATTCCTAATTATAGGATGTCATTTCATATATGAGTGAAGATCACTCACTCATTGATTAGATCATAATATACATTGATTATCATTATTCATTGTGTATCTATCTTCCTTTTCTTGATAATATTTGTTTGTGTATGCTTTATCTAGGTCTATTGTGTAGGTTTCCATGAAACACTGATAGCACCACTTCGGGGTGAGTCAAAGAATTCAGGAACACCATGTGTAATTGGAAGAAAAAAAAATCAAAAAATGACCAAATTTCAGGAAAAATTCAAATTTTAATTAGATGAAAATGAAAATAGGAAGGTCATAAACAATTTAACTGGACTCTTATGTCTCGAGGAGGAATGGTTCCACCATTGATAGGAAATGAAAATGCATGGTAATTTTCAAATTTTGGAAATGTGTGGAATCTACCCGTGGGGCTATCAAACTCATTATAGAGCACCGCAATTAGGGAATCCTTGGAAGGATATTGAGTACCAATGATTTCTTGATATTTTTGAAGCAGGATATGAAGTGTAATAATGAAAATTGGTTCGGTATTTATTTTTATTTTCCTTATATCGATGTGCCTTGTGACAAGGATATGCATCAGGTTGTAATGTTCAATGGTACTAGAGCACTTTATTCGGTGCTTGTTTTTTTATTATGACATATGGCGATGCTTCTGAACATTTAAGAATTGGGGTGTCATGTTTATTTGTGCACTGGGGGATATTTTCATTATAGGCACACTAGTATAAAAACCTTCACAAAAACCTTTGGTCGCCCGCCTCCGCCCACAACCTTCACTATAAATAGAGAAAGGATAAATTTTGGGGGGAGGTTCCATAAAGACATCCACTACAAGGTGTTCTCCTTGTAGTGAAGTGATGTTGATGAATCATTAATGAATACAAGAGGTATAAAAACAAATATAAGGCTAGAGAGGGCTTGGGAGGCAGAGAAGCTAGTGACACATTGACAAAGGAAAGAAGCACAAATTCAAGAATAGATAAAGAAATGGTGTGAGAAGAGGAGACATTAGATAAGAACCATTGAATCCAAGAGGTGTTAATTCCATCATAGATCTAGTGAGGATTCAAGAGAAGGAACACATAAAAGGAATGAAGGAAAAACAAATAAAGAGGATGGAAGAGAGGTGATAACGCTAGGATAGGAATAGCAAAGGAAAGAGGAAATAAAAGGGAGGAAGGATTTTTTTGAAATATGGAAGTGATTATACAACTACATGTTAATATAATATGTGACTACCAAATTTGACATCTCAAGGAAGAGGCTTGTTGAAAATGGTGTTTTCATTAATTTCAAAGGTAGACTATGATGATAGATCCAAGGATCGAACCAGATGGATAAAGGAAGAAAAAAAATTGTGCATAATCGAGGAATTAAAGAGCCTTATGACAAAACAATTATAGTTTTCTAAATATATATAGTGTAGAGGAAGCTCAAGAAAGTGTTGAAGGAATGAGAAACAATTATATTAGAAAGAGAGGTATTGGTTAACCAAGATCAAGTAAATAGTGATCACCAAATTATCCCACATACACAAGAAGATTCAACTTTCAATGGTTTGTAATGAAAAGTGATTTTATGAAGTGTGAATGCAAGTGAGAAAGCCCTTATCTAAATTGACGGAAGAGATTAAATTCTTCACCATAGATCGATAGTGTAGAACTATTCGGAGTGGTATGGCTCCATCAGAGTTTGGGTTTTCCAAGTGCTTAGCTCATGCCATTTTGAGACACTCCGACCAGAAGCATTATGATGACCTAAGAACTTGTTCATAGCATGAGGTCACTTGGAAGATGACGATAGAATTCTAATGGTTCGAGCCACGATATCAGCCACATGTAACACAATGACTGGACCATGTATCATAAGCATATTGGGCCACATCTAATTAGAGATCCAACTCAAAGTTTCGAACAGGACCAGAAGTGTAATAATGTCAACATGAGGTTAGTTTCCACGTTAGCACTAAGTCAGATACCATGTCAAAACCTCTAAGAGGCCACATCACCTAGCACATTAAATAGCATATTGATATGGGAATATTGGAGGAAATAATAGCCATTTATTTGGCATGGCTAATAGATCTTCGTTGTTCGTCGAAGAAGGAATGATCAGAGTGGACTATGAGTGAAGGTACTTCGATAACTAGGGACTCCAAGAATGATAGTGAGCCAAATCCGTTGATCCACATTAGCTGTAATGTCAGAGACATGAAAGTAGCAAGGATAGTGCCACGTGTCAAGTTCCCCAATTGGACATGGAGACCATAATGACATCATATCAAATCTAAGTAATTGATATAGGTAGTGATTCAATCTCCACCATTCATCAGAGAGGATATGTTCGTAGTAGACTCGGTTACCTGCAGCGTAGGTACTCCGATGAAGGAGCTCTGAGGAGAAATATAGACTGTGGGTCGGCATGTAGGTGAGATGAAATCTTAGCCATAGATCATTATGGGTCCCAACTAACCTTCTCATGATAAAATAGAGAGATGGGAGATAATTTTTGTGCATGTTGAAGGAGAAGCATGATCAGAGCCATTGATTTCATATTGCAAGGATCGTTGGAGTAAATGTCATTGGAGAGGATCTAATCGAATTATGGTTATATTATGAAGCAGACAGGATCTTAAGAATAGAACTCTAAGAGCCAATGATATAAATTGATCCAAGATCAGATGATTGTTGAGAAACAAGGACACGTTGTGTTGACTGTACCTTGATGAGACCGATAACAAGGATACAATTGACAGACTAGATCAAATATAGAACATATCCTATGGTTGTTGAGTATTGTGGTCCCAAGTGTGCGATATGATTGGTGGTCCCGATGAAAGAGATCGCATATCAATAGAGGAGATTGATTGGAGATATAAATCGGACGATTCTGATCAAATGAATAAATGATCAGATGGTTGTTGTGTGTCAAGGTTGTATAGTGTATCTTGTTGGATAGAGAATAGATCAACGATCACAAATTATTCAAATATCAGATTGGATGGCTCCTGAGAATTAAGGTATGTTTGAAGAATTTCATGTGATGGTAGGAAGATGAATATCGATTTTCATTAAGGGTTTTGTAGCCCGACTTAATGGAGAATCGATGGACCTGGAGCCAACTTGTTGAATATGATTCAGGTGAGAAAAAATGGATGGCATATGAACTCAAAATATATAATGATGCCAGGATGTTTTTGTAGTAGAAGAGGTGCGATGGATGTGTAAAGTGTGAAGCAAGAAGTGTGTGGAAGTAAGATGTGTGAAGAGCATAGGTTCTGAGACTCAAAAGAGAATGGAAGAAAGGAACATTTGAATGCCTATGGATGATAGGGTGGATCTTGGAAGGGGATTTAAGTCCTCATTTTAATTTGGTTCTTACATTGAAGCTTGGTCCCTTATTTATTAGCAAGTGGGTGCTTGCAGTGCAGGTTGGTGCCTGCAGTTCTACAAGTTGGTGCTTGTCTCAAGGATTGGTATCCTTGGTGGGTTGGTGCCTGTAGTTTTACAAGTTGATTCTTGTAGAAAGGATTGGCATCCTTGGTAGGTTCATTCCTGCAAACATTATTTCTCAATTGGTTCTCAGTCAATGAGATTGGTGTTTTATGCAAGTTGGTGCATGCAAACATTGTAAAAATAGATTGGTTCCTACAAGATCTTATAAAGAACTTTTTGTGGTTTTCTCCCATTTGGGTTTCCATGTCAAATATATGTATACTATTCCTTTATCTTGATCTCTATTGATGTGGTTAATCATCTTTATTTCTTATGATTGATTATGTAATGACTAGTTAAAGTGGTAAAGAGAAAAAGTGGTAAAATTTTGTCTATATTGATCCCCCCCCCTCTCAGTATTAGTTTATATTCCAACAAGACTAACAAGAAGGGAGTGATGAATACTACCAACTAGCGATAGCTCATATTAATATGGAACCTACTTGAGACAAAGACCTAAAGGGATCTAATCATTAACAAGGAAATCCAAAAAGGAGGGGGAAAAGAGGAGAGGTGAAAGGACTATTTCCCCATGTGGTATTATATGGAATATGAGAGGAGGGAGAAGGATCAATAAATAGATAAATTCACATCCTATGGCTAGGGATTGGGTTGGATCTTCCTCAAGAAGGAATATCTTGACAAGATCATCTTAAAGGAAGAATTAAAAAAGGAGGGGAACTTTCCCAAGTGGAAGAGAAGGCTCAATAGAGGGCTTAAGATGAGGAGAAAAGGGAGAAGGAAGGTGAACTAATGAGAGGAAAAGACTAAGGTCATTCATGATAAAGAGGGATATCTAATACTATAAGGAAGAAAAATAGGATGACAAATAGGGAGACAAGGGAGGCTAGAGAGAGATTCTTATGAGGAAACAGGTTACAAAGAAAGGAAGATCCAGTGAAGAGGGTCATCAGTACAAGGGGGGGGGAGGAATTAAGTAAATATTATGAGCCATAAACTCATAATTTTAAAAGTGCACTAAAAAAATCCAAGATTTTATGTCTCAAAATGCTATAATAACACAACCAATAAAATAAGATGGAGTCTTGGCAGATTTAGGAGGCTCCTTTCCCCGTGCTTGGGTTATCCAAACATCAGTGATTTGAACTCAAGTTCAAGTTGATGAATAGTGCCAAGATGAGAATAAATAAATTTTCTTATGGGTGATTCATGGTGAGATGTAGAAACTTGTATTTGGTGACGTATTGTGAGCCTTTTCAGGAAGGGGAAGAACCTTTCCATCAAAGGACATGGCACCCGTAGACATTGTGAGTGTTTCATTTATGATATTTTTACCACTTGTATATGGTAGAGAAAGGGCGGTTATCAAATTTATTGTTACTTTTTGCATGATAATTTGTTTTATGCAATAAGGACTCATGTTTCCCACATTGTTTAGATGGAGGAACACAAGGTTGAATTGGAGGAGAGGCTTCAAATGGTTAGGTTTGGGTGACTTATTAACAAGTGTTTTGGTTTCTTAGAGAGTCTATAAGTTTGAAAAAATATTTAATGATTCATCATTGCAATTGTTTCATTTAGAACATGAATTCGCCATATGTCTTAGATGGGGTAATAGGTTGGATGTTTTCTTGGGTGGGAGGAGGAGGTAAAGTTGTATGATAATGTTAGATTGGAGTAGAAATATATTTCAGCTTCATAGGAAGTGGTGATCAAAATCTTCCATGGTTAACTTGGTTGTTGTAGAAAGAAGCATTGCAGGAAATTTGAGGTCTAAAATGGGGCTCCTAAGGAAAATAATAAAATAATGGTTAAAATAATAAAATGAGTGTTAAGAATTTTCAAAGGAAAAGAAAGAAAATTACTTCTTTAAATCATATTTTTGACTTATGTCCTTGTAGGTTTACTCAAATTTCAGATGTAAGCACTTTTTATATGCAAAATTAAATTCTAGATCCAATGATTACCCACTTTGCATACTTTTGATAGACCCACAATGAGATAAACTTGAAAAACATGAAAACAAAATGTGTTTCTTTCAAGAAACAAACTTGTTTTCATGTATTTCCAGTTTATCTCAATGTGGATCTACCAAAAGTATCTAGAGTGGGTACTCATTGGATGTGGAATTTAATTATTCATCCAACAAGTGCCTAGTCTTGAAATTTGAGTAAACCTAGAAGGATATAAGTCAAAAATACAATTAAAAAAAGTAGTTTTATTCATTTCCCTCCAAAAATATTTACTTTTATGGTTGAAATCATCATCTTGAATCCTATTGGTTCTTTTAAATATGATCTTGATAATACTTTTTTTTTTAGGCCTATTGTTTCCCTCAAAATTCCCCTAATGGATGAAGATTACCTATGTTGTAAGGCTAACACAAGGAGGTTAGGAGGGAGTATATTTTACACTCCATTTAAAGGAAAAAGAAAGAAACCGGAGGGAGAGAAGGAGAGGACACAATATGAATTAAGGTTTTACATTTAATTATTTAATCTAGGGATGTAAATTACCTAGGTTATATTGATTAAGGCTCAACATAAAATAAGAAAGAACATCAAATTAACAAAGGACCACAAACTAAATGGGGTTATTTACCAATTTTATTTCATGATATAATTAACCTAATTGTTAAAGATGAAAGAGAGGGGAAAGTGATGGAACAAAGTATGAAAAACATTGTTTTATATGTTGATTCTACTTGGGTTGAAAATGAGTGTTGTAATAGACTTCCATGAAAGTTTCTCTCCACCCAAATTAACCTACACATACTTCTACACATTCCTCCAAAATATAATTGTTCTTGATCTTAAATACAATGAAATAAAACACACTAGATCTACCATACAAAATAATTTTAAATTGAGCATTAGGCGGTGACCCAATGTTCCTTCATAAAAGTGATACCTAATTTACCCTAGTTGCAATGCAACCTTCTTTGAGATATAAGAGTTGAATAATCTAAGGGGTTAGAGGGGGGGAATCCAACATAAATTCCCTAGGAAAATACAATAATCCTTCAAAAAAGAAGGCAGAGATACCTGTGGAGGTGATATAATTATAGGAACAATCATCCTAATACCATGGAGAAGGAGTAGATGAACTATATCAATATTTGATGTTAATTTGTAAGTGTCCATGCAAGATAATGAGAGAAAGATTCAAAATTTGAAGACACTTTACAAATATGAGAGTGGTATAAACATGGTAGGAAACCACTGCAAGATTTAATTCAATGTTATCTCAACCATCGAAAAAGTGTTATATCCATTGGAAGGCTAGCATAGGTTATTACCATGAACTATAGGTTCAAGATCTATATCACAAGAATTTTATCTTTAAATTGCCATATGTTTTTTGGATCACATTGTATAGGCGTGTTGTGGCCTAAGGAAGTCTTGGTTCACTTAACACAAAGAAATTAGAGAGGGACAAGGAGCATTTAACCTAGTCAGACCCCAATTAAGTGTTCCCAAATGGATTTGTTCCATTGAGTACTTGAGATGAATCATTCCAACTAACTATGGTCTAGATCAAGGGATCATAGTCGATACAAAACCCAAACTATGGGAGTGTTCCCCAAAAGGTCTAGTAGTGTCAAATAAATGACCAAATTTAAATAGAATAAAGGACACCCCACCTAGGCATTATACATACCAAGCAAGTTGTGTGTCTAATAAAAGGTAAGGTGACTTAAGGGAGAGTAATCTAGGACAAAAGAGCCTTTGTATGAATGATTAGAGGTGTTGATGTCATCAATAGATAGGTCATGCATGGAGATAACACAGAGATAGGTCACACTTCAATATCTCCAAGTAGGAAGGTGTATGTGAATACTCATATGAAAAGTTATACACTACACCTATAAGAAAATAATTGTGTTCATATTTCCAAAAAATGTAATCCATCTTCACTTACCAACTATTAGTATTGGATATTTAGTTTAGATTATCAAATCCTAAAGGTTGTTGTTGCATAGATGTGTGTATATTTATGCATAGTATGACATTTAAAAACTCAAACACTACATCCTAGAGATTAGTAAACATAAAGCATATATATCCTACCTTCATAGTTATAAATGAAAATGTAAGATTTAATGAATATACAATCATTCACAAGTTACTTTAAGGAACCTAAAAAAAGATATAGATGATAATCAAAATAATGAATTTCTTTCCATCATAAGGAGATAATTCCCAAATAAGGGTATGTAAGAGGAATTCAATGGAAGAGGGTTATGTGAATTTAATGAAAATTGTTGGGGAGGGATAGTAGTAGTGTAGATGTAAATGCAAGTGGTTGTACTAATAAATTTTTAAAAAGACCAAAAAATAATAGATGAGATGGGAAGATATTAAGTGGAGGGGTAGATAAAAGTGAGAAGGAAGACATGTCTGCGGGGATATCCAAAAAAGTGTAGAAGGAGATGGTAAAAGAAATGAACATAATTGTGTCACATGAGGAGCCATCCCAACAACAATGTGCATCATAGGTATTTAATCACTAATTTGTTATTTTATGTACATCGAATTTAATTATCGCATGAAATATTAATTTTCAATTGTTTTTTTGTAGAAAAGAAAAAAAATATAACCCATTCAGCACATAAGACAAGACGACGACTCGAAACAAAAGGGTCGATCGCAAACTTTGTGAGTATTTACATTTTCTTTCTTACTTAAGATTTCATGTTTGTTGTGATCCTTATATTTAAATAATTAATTTACACTTTTCCATGGATGTATTCTAATAGGTGTTAACATACAAAGAAGAGCCAACCCATGAATTGATAGACATTTGGATAAGTATGGGTTGTGAGTATATGTTTAAGTATTAAGGTTTAATTGAACAATTTGTAAGTAGCTATTGTTGGTTGTGGAGCCTGATTATCTTCCTGATTTAGAGGTCTTTTACTTTCAGCCGTGTTTATACCCCATGAAGTATTTACACCCCAGAAGTATGTACACTCTTCCACGTGGGGGAGTGCAAAGGGGGGGTACCCCCTCTATGGGATCTGAGGGGGCTATCCCCCCGGCTGGGGAGTTTGGGGGCAAGCAGGCCCCCAGTGGAGGTTTGGGGGTGAAGCCCCCGAAGCAAAAATTGCCTTGTAAAAGTATATTGTAATTTCATTGAAAATCTGGACCGTTCATTATAAGGTCCCAGATCTAACGATAGAGATTATGTTAGGGTTTTATTCCCTAGAAGGCAACCCTCTTTTATGAGGGAAATGTATTGTGGCTATGTAGGTTGGCAAGTATTGTATTCAGAGAGAGGAGACTATGAGAGAAAGAAGAGGAAGTTACAACGGGTTTTTTTATAGTTTGTATCCCTTCATTTTGCTGGATAATAATAAAGAAAGGACCTGGCAATTTCTCTGGTGGACGTAGCCCACACTGGGTGAACCACGTAAATTTGTGTCTCTTGTATTGTGTATCTTCTTTGTTTTATTTCCACATTTGTTTTATTTTATTGCTCCGCGGTCCTGTTTTTCTAACAGCTATGTTGTTTAACTTCCCTTGTTTTATAATTAATGAAACAACAAGAAACATTTATATTAATTATATTGGTTTTTCTTTGTAATGGCAGATTAAACATGAAGGAAAAAAAGTATGGAATGCAACCAACATGATATATTTTGAGAGAAGGCATGAAGCATGGCTTTGAAAGAATGTGTATTGTTTATGAAAGACTCGATTCTAAGTTATGTTTTTTTTATTTATGCAATCATGTATATTCTACCATATATATAAATGCAGATATACTTATTACATTTTATCTGTATGTTTGTAGATGGAAGATAAATAAGAGGAACGTAAAAAACAAGCCTATCAAGAAAACATTAGGTTAAATAAGCATAGTAAAATATTACTTACAAATGATGAAGAAATGAGGCATGCATGCAGCGCAAGTGATGAAAATATTCCTAGTGATGAATGACAATCAATATAATTGAGTGTTACTACAAATTGTATGTTTTCGAATATTTGTCTCTAAAAATCAAGGATTTTTTTAATGTACTTGACATATTGTCCTAATTGCATGAGGACATGTTACCAATAAGTGTAACAATTACATATTGGTTTCAATTTGATTATTGTGTACCTTTACGTTGTCCCATGTTGTATGAAAATGGGTATCTTATTCATAATTAATAAAATGGGTTTCTTATTTTATTGCATTGTCGAATGTTGTAAAATGTTGTGTTGTTGAATAATTAATATGTGCATGATTTACATTGTTACAAATAACATAGGTGTAATTTGTTCGGTAATGCATTAATGAAATTATTATATCATAATGCAATAACAAAAATAGAAAACAATATTATTATAAAAAATATTTGATTTTGAGATGATTAATTGAAAATTTGTAAAAAAAAACCAATTAATTTAAATATATACATAGCAGTGCATTGTATTCTTATGAACTCACTAGACGGTGTGTGCCATAATATAGAAAGTGGTGCATTTTCAGGAGTCATATGCACTAGTTCCCATTAACTATACTAAAGTTCCAATGCGAACTATTGAGAAAAATCAGTATTCCATAAATGGCATAATGTACAATTATATTTATCGTTTCAAACTTTTATGGTGCCCACTCTTACAATACACACTAGGGCTTTAAATACAATGTATTCATCAATGTTGTAAGTATAATATACACACTAGTCATTAGTAAAAATAATGGTGTCAACATCTCACCTCGAATATTCAAAATTTCACTACCCTTCAGTGCACATGGTAATGCAAACACCAAAGTGTATGAATTATGGCCCTATAAAGGGGAAATTTTACCTTTGAGTGGATTGTTGCATGAAATTGCAAGTAGGTAGGGCTCTCTGGTCTATCGTGACAAGGTACTAATCACCTCTCGTGGATCCTTGAAATCTGATGGTGTTGAGTTTACCAATCACCTGTGGGTTTTGGTCTAACGATAGTCGTACTAACAGAAAATGGTATCAAAGCTATAGGTCAGGAGTTTGATACACACTCATCTCGTGCTGAGGGGGACATTGTTGCGCAAAATTGCAAGTAGGCAGTGTTCCCCAGTGTATTGTGATAAGGTACTAATCGCCTCTCGTGGATCCTTGAAATCTAGCGATGTTGAGATTACCAATCACCTGCAGGTTTTGGTCTAACAACAGTCGTACTACTGGAAAAGGGTTATGGGCCCACACACGATTTCGTTGCGGGGAATTTATCAAGACAAATGGAATAACAAGCCACTCATACAACCCTTCATTTGTCTTGAAGGTTTTTTTCCATTCATCACCTTCTCTCATCCTTATCTGGTGATATCCACTTTTCAAATCTATCTTTGAAAAAAAAAATCCCCACTTAAACAATCCATTAAGTCATCCATCCTTGGAAAAGGAAATTTGTACATGATGGTGATCTTGTTTATGGATTTTGAGTCTGTGCACATTCTCCATCATCCATCCTTCTTCGGACTCAAAACAGTTGGTACTACACATGGACTCAGTCTTTCTCTGACCAATCCACCTCAAGAGAATGAGGAGGTAAAAAGACAATTCCAGGATTTATTAGACAAGGGATTGGTCAGAGAAAGCTTGAGTCCATGCGCAGTACCAAATGTGTTGAGTCCGAAGAAGGATGGAGGATGGAGAATGTGCACAGACTCAAGAGCCATAAACAAGATCACCATGAGGTACAGATTTCCTTTGCCAAGGATGGATGACTTAATGGATTGTTTAAGTGGGGATTTTTTCTTTTCAAAGATATATTTGAAAAGTGGGTATCAACAGATAAGGATGAGAGAAGGTGACGAATGGAAAATAGCCTTCAAGACAAATGAAGGGTTGTATGAGTGGCTTGTTATTCCATTTGGCTTGACAAATGCCCCAAGTGATTTTATGAGATTGATGAATGAGGTATTGAAATATTTCATTGGTAAGTTTGTCATTGTATATCTGGATGATATATTGGTCTTCAGTGAAACTGAAGAAGAGCATTTGAGACACCTGACATTAGTGATGAGAATACTGTAGCAGGAGAAGTTGTTGATAAATCTGAAGAAGTCCTCTTTTATGAAGACAGAACTCATTTTCTTAGGTTTTGTGATCTCTTCAAATGAATTGAAGATGGATCCAAAAAAGGTGAGAGAAATCAAATAATCATCGCCAAGAAGCATATTTGAGGTGAGAATATCCCATGGATTAGCGAGTTTCTATCGGAAGTTCATTAGAAATTTCAGTGGGTTCGATGCACAGATGATATATATGGTGAAGAAAAGACATAAGTATTTCAAATAGACGAAAGAGGCTGAGAAAATTTCAAAATATTGAAGGATAAGATAACAGAACAACCAATTCTAGTCTTACCAAATTTCGGGAAGACATTTCAAGTAAGATGTGATGCAAGTGGAGTTGCAATTGGAGCGGCCTTGAGCCAAGATAATAGACTTGTTTCATATTTCAATGATAATCTAAATGACACTAAGAAGAAGTACTCCACATATGATAAGGAATTTTATGCAATAATTCAAGCCTTGAAGAAATGGAGGCACTACCTTGTTCCAAAAGAATTTGTTTTGTATAGCAATAATCAGGCTTTACAATTCATAACCAGATAGGAGAAGTTAAATCAGAGACATGCTAAGTGGATAGAGTTATGAAAAATTTCACTTTTGTCATTAAACACATTTTTGGTAATGCTAACAAGGTTGTTGATGCATTGAGCAGGAGATGTCTGATTCTGCAAGAATTTCAAGTGAATACCTTAGGGTTTGAACACCTTAAGGAGATGTATTGTGATGATATAGATTTTAAAGAAGCGTATGAAGCATGTGTGAATCATATGCTCAGAGACAAAAGTTAGTGGACAGATTATATGATTCAAGAGGGATTGTTGTTTAATGGTTGCCATATGTGCATACCAAAGTGTTCAATGAGAGAAAATTTGTTGAAGGAAAAACATAGTGGAGGTCTAGCAAGACATTTCGGCCATGACAAAACGTTTTCATAGTTGAACAGTTCATATTATTGGCCAGGTATGAGAGAAGAGGTGAAGAAGTTTGTAAACAAATGTAATATTTTATAGTATGCAAAAGGAAAGAAACAAAACACTGGATTGTATCAGTCGTTGCATATTCCAAATAAGCCTTGGGATGCAATAAGCATGGATTTTTTGTTGGGATTTCCAAGAACCCAAAGGGGAAGTGATTCCATATTTGTTTTAGTTGAAATATTCTCAAAGATGGCACACTTTATCCCATGCCAAAAGACTAGTGATGCAACACACATTGCAAATTTGGTTTTCAAGGAAGTTGTGAGACTTCATGAGTTTCCCAAGAGTATCGTCTCAGATAGGGACACTAAATTTATTAGTCATTTATGGATAACATTATGGAATAAATTGGGGACAGAATTGTCTTTTAGTTCAACATATCACCCTCAAAAATATGGACAGACTGAGGTGGTAAATAGGAGTTTAGGCAATTTGCTGAGGAGTTTGGTAACTGAACAACTGAATCTTAAACACTAGCGTTTTCTGCAAATTGTTTTTGAACGGATTGAAAACTAAAGAAGATCTAAACGTTGGAAGTTGAATGGTCACGAGAGATATGGGAGTTTCACTCTTAGACTTTAATTGAACGTTTCTTAAGGGGTAGTTAGTTTTTACTTTGAGAAGATAGGTAGTTGGAGGGAACCTGAGGAGCCCTTTGGTATAAGTAGAGGTGTTGTATTCCCAAAAGGGGTTGCTGCAATTTTGTAGGAGGTTGTTGTGATTTAGTTGTTGCTGAATTTTAGTTATTGTGATTTTATCATAGTTGTAGCCATTTTTACAATTGAATGAAGATAACATAGGGATATTGATCCAAATGCATGGTGTTATTATTTCTTCAATATCGTCTATTATTTTATGTTTCATGAATATATCAGTTATATCGTTGAATGTAAGAATCTGTGAAACATTAGAAAGTTTCAATTGGTTCTCCCACGAGCTTACACAAGGAGTGTGTTCACAGAGTCGATTCGACTCAGAGCTCAGGAGAGATAACGTGGAGTTTGTATGCAGAGTGTGCATATTATCCGTAAGGAGTAAGTCGATGGAGTTTTTGAACCAGAAGCTCAGAAGGAGTAGTTCGAGAGGTTTCTCATAGAAGTGTGAGTGAATCTTTGTTGCAAGATGTGCACAGATCCAAAATCCGACTAAGTGTCAAAGAAAACCCTTTAAAGATTTAAAGGTTTTGAGGAAGAAAAGGTTCGAAGATTTAACATGAGAGATCTTCAAAATGGAGGAGCCTTTAAGGTTTCCTTCAAAGCAACGATCAATATCCACCCAGGAGAAGGGAAATCATTCCAGACTGTCTGATCTGGGAGAAGTTGTGTGGTGGTTAGCCATAAGCTCTTTCGGGAATTCGTGAAACAGAAGGTTTGGGGTGTCAAAGGGTGAAAAATGTTGAAGTCTGAAGCTACAAAGAGATCCCAACCATAGATATTGAAGGATATGTGTCACCAGTTCATGAGATCCAAAGAAGAGATGAGGGGAAGGGGAGATCACCCGAAGCGGAGTAAGGGGTGAATCTAAGTCGTCGATCAAGAGAGGCACGTGGTTCTTGATCTAAGATTATGGGTATAGAATAATTTGGCGAAGGGTAGAGTTGAGACGTGCAGAACTCCCGAAGACTGGAGTCCAAACGAATCACAGTCATTGGTTGTGGGAGAGACAAGAATCGTACATCTTCCCAGGCAAGTTCATGATTTGGGGCTCAGATGAAGAGGGTGCAGTTGTTGCTAAGATCGTCAAAACCTGAAGTTACGAAGTGCTCAGGGGATTGAGCCTCAGGTTATAGCCGAGGTCGCATGGGGGGTGGGATAGCATAAAGGAGCTAACACCCGAAATTCCAAGATTTTAAAGCACTAAGGAAAGGGGCCCATGGGTTTCATATAACCTGAGCCTAAGGTGATAAAAGGGAATGTGTTTAATTCAATTTGGGGCCAACAAGGCCTAGAGGAGATAATTAAGCTCAAATAGTTGAAGATCCTTGACCGGGAGGTCGTGCATCCACGAGGAGAGAAGGGGGGGGGTCTGCATCAAAACAACCTCATTTTTGCATCTTCATAATCTACTTCTTCTAGATCCACAAAATCATTGAACTAGTCTAATTACTTTTGGGATGACACATTGCCTTCATCATCATACAACTTAATCATATGATTATAGTCCTGGGGTAAATCATGTAACTGAGCAGGTAGGACAAGGGGCGAAAATCTAGCTACCATGGCTACAGGAAGAACTTGAAGTGGTTGATTGTTCTGAGTAGGAATCAGAGCGGGTCTAATAGAGGCAGCTGAAATTAAACCTTGGAACATCTTCTCATCAAAGATGATTTCATTTAAACTGGATTCAGATCTAGTTATGAACAGAGTTTGCTCAAATTTCAAATCAAAATCAAGGTCTTCAATAATTTTTACTCCATCTTTGGGTAAAGATAGATTTTTGTCCAGACAAAAAACTGGGCTTATTGGCCTTTCTTTTCTCTTGTGTACAAGTTTGTTGGGATCAGACACATGGATTATTGCTTCTGGGTCAGGATTTATTCTAGTATGAATTCTCTTAGGAGCCAAGATTTCTGCTCAAACTACTTATGATACTGATCTATTTATAAATGATTTGCCAAGGTAAATTTATTTTCATCCAATAAGGTGTTTGGTTCACTGTCAGCCTCGGGAATCAAATCTAAATCTTTAAGTCGTTCTTTTCCCAAGGAAGATTTCACTTTCGTCCCCAAAAATAACTCCAAAATGTTATCACTCTGTAAATTTGTTTAGATGATAAAACAAATGACAGAGGTAACCTACAAACCACTTTAGAGCCGGTTATTAGCCTGCTCAGCTCAGAGAGGGATCTCTCCTGTCACTTGGTATTTAACAGATGAATTTTATTTAACAAATCAATGGCTAGGTTTTGTTGCTTTGAAGGGTTTTTTATAATTTTGCTAGCAAGGAAGGGGAGGGACACCTAGGGCTATGGAGTAAAACTTATGAAAACAAACGGAAGCATTGATTGGTCAGTTGAACTCTTCAGAGGATAAATGCTAAATGAGGTAATGAATTTGAGTTATAGATTGTAATTTGCAGAGTTTAAGACGAAAGGAAAAACATATAACTGCATCAGAGCATTAAATAAAATGAATTTTGACTTAGTTAGGAAGAACTTAACACAGTTTAAATTTATTCATCCGAGAGCATCACAAGATGAATTATGGGCCTTTAAATATCCAATTTAAACAAAATATAGTGAAAATGAAATCAAGATCACAACAAATACATACAAAGAAAGAAGAGGAAACTCAGACCACCACCATTAGAATCTTTTCATGGAAAATTCAAGACATTTACATGTGCATTCTATTCAGCTTCAGAAAATTACATTCAAGTTCCAAATAGCTAAAATTGTGCCCTTACACTTATGCCAACCCTTAATACATCTGGAACTCCTAATATTTATACAATCTGAGTTTCTTCAGTTTGAAACCGATTACAATGATAAGAAAGAAACGTTTTGGTTCTGAAACTGATTACAATGATAAGCAAGAAAACGTTTCAAGACCTGGATTCTGGCATGCAGTTGGTGTAATGTTGAGTTGAGTTGTGGGTGGAATACGGTGGTCACGCCAAGGTTCTAATAGTCCAACGTTGAAATAATAATCGAATAAAATAAATGACTAAAATAACCTTTTTACTTTTCTATTTTGTGGGGGCACAAGGAAGTGGTTTTGAGGTAACCTGCCTTTCGTCCTGCAATGCACCTGGTGATGCCATGTAGCCCCGAGAGAAAATCGTGGTTTAAATTGTGAGACCGCACTTCGAAATTAAAACCCGCGCAACTTCAGCCCCCGACAATCTCTCTCGACCATTGATCTCAATAAATCATGATCCACGATACTTCGGACTCGATCGGATACTTTTCTATTTTGTAGGGGCACGAGAAAGTGGTTTGAGGCAACCCGCTTTTCATTCTGCAATGCACCTGGTGACGCCACGTACTCCAGAGAGAAAACTGTGATTTAAATTATGGGACCACTCTTCAAAATTAAACCCCGTGTACCTTTGCCCCTCGCAATTGCTCTCGATCGTTGATGTTGTTGCAATCTGCGATCTGGGTAACCCTGTTATTTTAGCGCGACGCTAAATTTTATCTGTCTGCCAACTCCAGAATCATTTTAACCATGTTTAGAGATGGCAACAATTTGGCATTCGGGAGATTTTAATGCTGAGCAGGAATACCTCCCAGAGGATGATCTCTCCAATCTAACATGGTGACCTAACGTCATTGTGTTGACATGTCATGGAAAGAAGGGTGACACGTGTCACATGGAAATGGGTGAATGATGCAACCAAATGACCAGAAATGAGTGCCACATGTCATGAATGATGAGTGTTCCATGTGTCTCAACTGATGGTTGCCACGTGCTTCGGCACTTCAGGCTTCGAGAGTTTTGGATTGTGAAGCATGAAGTTCTCCCGAAGTGACGTGGCGGCCTGACATCATATGATGTCACAGCTGTTGATGTGTCACAAAAGGGGAGTGATACATGTCACTCGAAAATGATCGGATGATATGCCCAAAGGTGCCTGAACTAAGTGCCACATGTCAGCGCCCGATGGATTCTACATGTCTCTAACGGATGAGCACCAAGCATCTGAATTGAGGAGTGCCAAATGTCTTTGGCATTTCAACATTTTTGGCATTTCGGCGTTCAGGATTTTATGTTTACTTTGAATTGAAAAATCCCGAAGTGGTACGGGCCAGGAGTGACGTGGTGGTCTGACGGCATTTCATCATTTCGGCGCTACGACATTTTGGTACTTCGGTGCTTCTGTCTGGTCACTAAGCCTTGTGCGATTTTGAAACTCTGAATGCACAAGAGTCGTTAATCTGAACTGTACATGGGATCTCCACCATTGAAAATTGAACCTGTCTGTTTGCTTTTATTTCAAGTTCGAAATGGACTTCTCTCAATGCTTCATTTTTTCTCATGGTTGTTCCATGTACATACAACATACTTGATTGACCTATCGTAAGCTCAATTAATGGAAAACAATATGACAAGTAATTCAAACCAAATCACGATATGTGTTTACCCTTCAAGAAAAACATAAAAACTTTGTGCAAAGAATCAGTCAAGAAAGACAATAAGGAAAACCAAGTCATTGAACAAATGGGAAACTGACTTGACCAACTTTAAGAGGAAATATTTCTACGAAGGTATGCAGAAAAGAGAGAGATGGGGCAGGGGTGCAGACTTAGGTATTAACATGGAGGACATGACTATTTTTTATGATTAGTTGAGTGAAGGATTTAGGTGATGGGAACTTGACGGAGCTGGTGAAAATGTTTTAAAATCTGAGTGGAAAGATAACACAAGGACAAGATGCTTTGGAAAAATTAATACAAATTAGCATGTGATAACACTCCTTTTACCCTAAAATAATATTTGTTCTTTTTATATCCACTACTATCTCTAAGGAACACAATAAAATAACATTTTTGACAACTTCATTACTAAAAGTAGCAATAAATTGTTGAGATCCACTTTCTTCTCCAAGAAATCAATAAATTATGCTAGAAAAATAATACAATAATTCTCTCACATAACTAACTCCATGAGAAAAGTCAATAATAATAAAATAAAGGAGTTGGTTATGCAACAACCTCCATTAAGATATCCAAGGTGAAACATCCTATTAGTGGTGCATAAAAATGTGTGACATGTGAACTCAAGAGCTAGGGCGTTCTCCACCATGGGAATACATTAATAATGATCTCCCCAAGTAACCAAAGTTGTCAAGAAATAATGGTGGGGTGCTCCTCAAAATGAGTGGTCAAAATGCGGAAAGAATTTTCTGACAGAAGATTTGGAAAACACTATAACTCCATTTTTTGTTGGAATTTCTATCATGACCACAATCTATAAATATCATGGCCACTATGCATTTAATGGCATTGCTCTGGTGGAAATTTGGGAATTTTTTTGAAAGATAACTTCTCATGAATCTATGACATCCTCAAAATATGCAATGAAACCCAAGATCTAGGGTTTGGAACCTCCTAAATCTCCTCTAATGTGGGACATGTGGCTCTCCAAACTGAGACATCCTCCTTAAACATAGATATAAGTGCAATAAGGATCCAATAAATATGGATGTCCTCAATAATAATCATAGACATAAGTGCAAGCAACATCCACAAGTCGATGTCATCCTTTATCTAAGGCATAAAACCATGAAACCTCCTCCCAAGGTGAGACATCCCATCAATAAACTAGAAAATATGTGCAATGTAATCTGCAATGATGGAAGTCTCCTCAAAGTATGTCTTGAATCAAGTCAAACATCCAATGATAGCACATGTGATACCTCCAAGATAAACATCCCATCAAATAAGGCATGGAAGAAAACAAAGTGGCCTCAAATGGTGGAAGTCTTCCTCAAATCAAGTGTTAAACAGGTGGATCCATGAAATAAGGTATCAAATCTATGAAGAGCATATCTAAAATGCCATCAATGCTTAACTAAACATTCCATAAAGAAATGGGGCAGCCCCTCATCAACCAATAATTAATGCCATCCCTCAACCGTGTGAAATATACTCCTCCAAAGTTGGGAAGTCTTCAACCATAAAGCATGAGAAGGTGTGCAAGGTGATAAATCCATACAAGTATGTGTGAAATCACCCGAGTGGTGTGCCAACTCATAAAGAAAGGGGAGCGACCTCACCATTCAATCCTCAAAGTGATGTCAAGTATGTATATGCCTCCACATATGTGCCATCAAGAGTGAAACTGTAACATCTCGCATCATCCACTCAGCCAAAGAAGTAAAGAGATTAAGATGATGGACATTAAATGATGAAATATGTTGTAACATAAATTATATTTAATCTAACTAGTCTTCAACAATAATTTTACTATTTGACAACAAAATTTTAAACTTAGAGCTAGTTAGGTAACCCAAGGTATACACAACCAATTAATCATTCTCTCATTCTTCATCAAGTAATAGCCATAAGAGATTTGACAATACATAATGAGTGATTACAACGTATATTACTACAACGTAATGAGTGATTACAACGTAATTATACCCATAAATACAACGTATTCTCATTATTCACAAATTATATTTAATAAAATCATTAAGTGATAGCCCTTACCCATATATATTACTAAAATCAATCAAAACATTATCCTACTAAAGATCGAGAATCTTAAATAAGGACTTTACTTAACCTCCATCATTTTTTTGCTTTACTTTAATTAAATTCGACTAACTCAACTAGAGTGGGGTTGTGAATATGCAAGGGATTAAGATTAATCAAACTAAAATTAACCATCGCAATCATGGCTGAGACACGGGGTCCGCAGCCCTCAACTGTCGCCTTTGGGAATTCGTAGAATCTATAGTCATGTTTTCAAAAGAATAAAATCTAAGTTGAAAAAGGTTCATAAATTCAAATAAAGAACATATTTTTCTTGAGTGTATTTTTGAAGTTGTAATACCAACAATGAATAATCTACCTCCGTAATCACACACAATATTACATAAATCGACATCAAGTAGTACTAAATTTCATTTGGGTCTCTTTTGTTTCATTTAATTTCTTGATTAACAGAAGATAAGAATTTATAGAGGAGCACTTGAATTGAATAATCTGTGGTGCAACAATTTAAATTGTGATATATACATAAACAATTATCTAGCAATATATTTATCTTCGAATGATTAAATTTCGTTCCTCCATCAATATTCTATTGAAATCATTCTACAGAATCTATTACATTCACAGTGAAAAATCCACCATATTTTAAAAATCCATAATCTATTACATTCACAGTGAAAATATCCACCATATTTTAAAAATCTATTTAACAATGAAGATTAAAAATATTGAATTATAAATACCATAACCAAGATTTGGCTATAGAAATTGATCAACAACCTGAACTTGTACATGTCCTTGCTTCCGCCTTCTAATCCAAGGACTTCACCGGTACCTCTCAGCCAATGCTATGGGTACTTTTATTTCCTCTTAGCCCCCAAGTCACAAAGGGGCCACACACAAGGAACTAGAAACCAATAGAACCAAACTTGTGTTTCAAGGAAGAGCATCCACTCTTTACCAAGTTTGGAACCCAACTCTCAACAAGCAAACTAGTTCAAAAAAAATTCGGTAGCATAACAATATTTCTAAAAGTGAGATCCATATCCCTTTCTCTCCAATTCTTTTATAGAAAAAATTTCAATGACACATGTCCTCATGCACAAATAATTTAATTAAAGGATTATTCATCCACTACATGTGTCACACTCTCCCCAAGTTGCACATGTTAATTCCTTTTTTATTTTATTTATTTATGCATTTTTCCTCACATTCCCCAATGTGCTCCTATTTTTTCTCTTAGTTGTCTCTTAGTTCCCCAATCCCTCATTTAATTTGTGTCCCCTAACTAGATTTTAGTTTGAGTTGGATTAGGGGTCTTCTTTTAATTATGATTAGTGGTATATTGACTCAATATGTTACTCTATGTGAACCACCTATTCTCTCATGTTTTTATTTTCTTTTATTTAAAATCCATTTTTAATATTTTAATGCACAAATGTGCATTTACCCAATTTATTCTTATTTCCTCTCTCTCAACTTATTAGTCTAAATCTTTTTATTCCCTTTTTATGTTTTAAATTAGTGAAGCATCTTATACTTAGACTCTTGTTAGATTTCTTAGTTTATAATTTGATAATAAATTAAATGCGTTGTTCTAATAAGGTCTAAACATTTTTATTATGTTTTCTAGGCCATCTAGATTTATATTGACTCACCATTTAATTACGCGAGATGCCCTTCAAGACGCACCTTCATGTTCCAAGGGTGCCACTCGCCTTTGACTAGTTTGGAAGTTTGTCTGACACTTGGAGTCAACACTCCACTCGGTCAACCTTGTGAGAGACTAAGGTTTTTCTAAGGAATGAATATTTTGCCTTGTTGGCCCTTGGTTATGGAAGGTTGTGAATATTAAGGAAAGAAGCGTGAAGTGTGAACTGCACAGAAGACAAGTTGACTGAGATCGGGTCGAAGTGACCAAAAGAGCCGAAAAGACGGAGCGAAGTAAGAGAAAACAAGTCGTTGGATGGGGACAACGAGGAAGACAGATCAGCAAGGAAGATGTAATGATCCCAAGCCATTATGCAAGGATCATCACTGTTTTTGTGTCTTTTTAAAACTTTTTCTGAGTGAGGTATTTCGTCAAACACTTTGTTGATCTACCTTTTAGATGTGTTTATATGTGTGTATGAAGCAAATAACAGAAAGAGATAACCATGGAACATACCTCAACCATATGCAATAAGATAGACAAGCCAAAAACATCTCAATTCTTCTTTATTCATAAAATAGAGAAACCTGCTACAATGAAGATGTCGATCTGGAATGCTCAACAGATGGCCAAGAAGATAGACAATAGATAAGAGCTGATACAAAATTCTCCTGCTAATACAAAAGATGCCTCCAAAGGCTGAATAAGAAATGAAGATCAATACAAGCAGATCTGAATGCCAAACTCTCCAGCTGAAGAATACCACGCTCCAATAGAAGGCTGAAACCCTCAATAGCTCGGCCCTGCTGCCAAAAGTGTCCAATAACCCTAATAAATATGCCAATTGATAGATCGGGTGATGGTAAGAACAACCCAGGTGACTGAATCTCCAAGATCCCTCTCAATCTCTATAGATTTGAAATCCCCCACTGAATGGTGCGCCCCACTGGATGACTGAAACATTAGATAATTCGGCCCTGCTGCCAAAAGTGTCCAATCACCCTAATAAATATGCCAACTGATATATCGGGTGATGGTAAGAACAACCCAAGTGACCAAATCTCCAAGATCCCTCTCAATCTCTGTAGATCCGAAATCCCCCACTAAATGGTGTGCCCCACTGGATGACTGAAACCCTAGATAATTCGGCCCTGCTAAAGGAGGCCTCCAAATGCTCTGAAACTCTCCAGAAATATAGATCAGGACACTGCAAGTCACTAGGTAAAGTCTTAGGGTCAGATTTGAAGTGTAACCCCTCCAAACGGACTAGATCTGGATCTCAAAAACACCATCCTTCTCTTCAATTCGCCCCACTGGTCAAGAAATAATCTGAGCCATAAAACTGTCTCAGAAAGCACTAGATCTGATTTCCAAGGCCTTGCAATGAAAACCCAAGTGATAGAATCCTCAACGGCCCTGCCAATCTCCTACAACGAATCTCTCTCCAAAGATGGTGCGCCCCTCTTGCTGAAAACCCCCAATGGTGCACCCTCCTCCTCTTCCTGTGCATGTGGTTGTGTAGAACATCCTGCACTGATGTAGATCTGACTAGAATGGTGTGGGAGAGTATTGTCTCTCCGAGACCAAGTTGGGACAAGCTAGGTGGAATCTTTCACCACCGAATCGTCCTCTAGGGTTTGTTAAGTCAAAACCCTCAAAACCCCCAATGTTGGGCTCACTAGCTAGAAGCCAGAAATCAAAAGATAAACATACATGAATGAATGAGAAGAG
>ML791782.1:216419-234178 GCA_009831015.1 Picea engelmannii | reverse complement strand
TATGCCAACTGATAGATTGGGTGATGGTAAGAACAACCCAAGTGACCGAATCTCCAAGATGCCTCTCAATCTCTGTAGATCCGAAATCCCCCACTAAATGGTGTGCCCCACTTGATGACTGAAACCCTAGATAATTCGGCCCTGCTGAAGGGGGCCTTGAAATTCTTTGAAACTCTCCAGAAATATAGATCAGGACACTGCAAGTCACTAGGTAAAGTCTTAGGGTCAGATCTGAAGTGTAACCCCTCCAAACGGACTAGATCTGGATCTCAAAAACACCCTCCTTCTCTTCAATTCGCCCCACTGGTCAAGAAATAATCTGAGCCATAAAGTTGTCGCAGAAAGCACTAGATCTGATGTCCAAGGCCTTGCAATGAAAACCCAAGTGATAGAATCCTCAACGGCCCTGCCAATCTCCTACAACGAATCTCTCTCCAAAGATGGTGTGCCCCTCTTGCTGAAAACCCCCAATGGTGCACCCTCCATCTCTTCCTGTGCTTGTGGTTGTGTAGAACCTCCTGCACTGATGTAGATCTGACTAGAATGGTGTGGGAGAGTATTTCCTCTCCGAGACCAAGCTTGGGACAAGCTAGGTGGAATCTTTCACCACCGAATTGTCCTCTAGGGTTTGTTAAGTCAAAACCCCCAATGTTGGGCTCACTAGCTAGAAGCCAGAAATCAAAATATAAACATACATGAATGAATGAGAAGAGGCCCTTGCCTTTCCTTTATACTTTTGGCTCACCTTGTCCCTCCAAAGTGACTTTCATTTTATTAATATTTAATTAATTAATTAAATCACTTTAATTAATTAATTAACCTTTTTACCTTTGAAAATCTCCTTTTCTCTCCTTGTGGCTTCCCTGACCACTAAAAGTCACTTCTAGCCATCCCATCATGTAGTTTTTCTCCTCTCGATTCCAATGAGCTATTACACTGAGAGGTTCCTCCAAGTAATGTGCCCAAAATGACCTCTTAAGTGAATTCCATTGACTTATAGCTCAAAATAGTCAAAATCATGGAAATCGTCGGAATGCAACGAAACCAAAGACAACCTGTGCGGAATGGTTCATAATGATGGAATATGATCATCAATGCAAGTTGGACCCCACAATGCCTCTCAAATACCCTTGTACTCACTATAGCATCCATCTGGCTACTCTGGTCATCATAAATCTATGCTCTGTGATGATGTCCCAAAGTGGGGACATTACAGAAGATGGATCGTGGACAACTCAACAAGCAAAAAAAACCACCAATAGATGATTTGGAGCACCTCGCAAGAAAGAAGAACAGACATCTTGGTGAAGCCCTAAAAATGCAGGTCAAGTTGACCTAGGGTTTTAGACACCTAGGGTTTTGGTATTTAGAGTTTTGACACCTAGGTTTCGGGCTAAGGATGTACGAGAATCATTGTAATGTATAAATAAAGGTCAAGAGGACCTGGTGTGAATCAGAGAGATTATGTATGATGAGTGATTGTTGTTATTGGTGAGAGAGAAGTATTGTGTGGTGAGGGAAGTCTATGTTGTAAGATCTTCAGCTGGGTGTGAAGATCAACCCTATAGCTGGGAGGGGAGAGAGGAGAAGGGAACGAAAGAGAGAGATATGCAAGCTAAGTGCAGATAGAACTGTATGCTTTCATATAATGTATTATAAAGTGCAGTTATGTGTACGTAGCCCTAGGGAGAGGGTGAACCACGTATATCATGTGTTATGTGTGATTGATGTTGTGTTGTTTTGATCTTTGATATACTGTTAATGAAATATTGTGTTAGATCTGAGATATAGTTCGCGTAGTAGGCTTAAGAAAGATAAAGAATAACTAGATCTGTGTGAGTGTGTTTCCCTAGATCCTCTTTGTATTTCCTCTGGTTGTAAACACATGTGTCCTACAACCCCCCTATAGCTACTTCAGGTGAGACTGCATCTACTTTGTAGGTGTTGCCGAAAGGGCTAGTAGTTAGGGCTTGTTGGTGTGTTGTTAGAACTGAACCCTGAGTCTGCCCTTGTGCCAACAAATGGTTCTGTTGTCGGGATCAGGATCTTCTTGAGGAAATGTCAAGGTGGTTTCCATCGAAGACAGAGATTCATAAATGGATAGAAGAACAAGAGAAGGACTTCGTTGAAGCTCAAAATAAGAATCCTAATCTTAGTACAGCGGATTGGTTGGGAAGGTATATTTTTACTGATATACACAAGATTTTCTTTGGAGGAATTCATAAGGAGATATACGAGTGGCTAGCCAAATTAGCAGATACCCAGTTTGAGATTAGACTCAGACTACCTATGGGTTGGACGTTGACGTTGATAAAGAAGGTTGAGAGAGTTCATAACGTTGTGTCAAGAGAAGTAGATCATTGGTTTGATAGTACCATTGGAGGGTATATCACTGCATTTGCTATTGATAGAGTAGAATCATATAGCCAAGAAAAGAGATATTTCTTTAAGGGACTGAGAGGAAAATTTTTACACTTCTTGAAGTTGAATATCAAGATGCTATTGCATGAGAAGAACATCCTGAAGATACAATAGTGGGTCAGATTGAAAAATCTAATGTTCAAGAATTTAGACAATGGCATCGACACAGAGGTCGGACACATGCACAGTAGGATAAATTCCAGAGAAGTTCCTCTGGTGGACTTGTTTGAGTAGAATCATGAACCACCAGCATAGGAAGAAGGGTTCTACAGTGGAGAAGAAGAATATATACTAAATGAGGAACATTCAGAGTCTGCTAGGGAAGAAGAAGGGAAGGCTGAAGAACCCCACCGAGGAGAGTCAAAAACTTCAGGAACTACGCAGACTATTGAAGTAAGTACCGTTACACCTCCTGTTGTTTTAATAGCATTAAATAACTAGAGTAACCTAAGTTATCAGAACACTCAGAGCACTGGTACAAGAGGTTCAATGCATACTTAGTTAGGAACCCTAGGAAGATCTATGGCAGATGAGATGAGGTTACCCACCTTTAGGGGATATGGATCTGAAGATCCTGATCAGCATTGGTTCCAATGCGAAGTTGTATGGATTATTAAGAATGTCACTGACGAAGCTATTAAGAGAGCTCAGTTTAGTACTACCCTAAGAGACCGCGTACTGAGTTGGTACATGAAGTTTGTTCAAGGAGTTGTCCAACCGAAACCACTAAACGAGATCAAGACTGCACTGATTGTAGAATTCAAGAAACCCAAGTCGGATTTGCAGTGCATCACAGAGTTGAAAGAAATCAAGTAGAATTAGTGGAACCTTTTTGGGAGTTTGATTAGAGATTTAAGACCCTGATAGGTCATTTGATTTTTCAAATTCCGAACGAACAGAATAAATAATGGTTCACTGATTCCCTCTTACCACACATTAGATTCCCTCTGATGCAACAGAACGTTGCTTCACTAGGTGAGGCACTAGAGATTGCCATGAAACTAGAATCAACCCCTATGGGACAGTCTAGTTCAGGTATGAGTCAAATTTTGAGTCAGCGAACTAGCTTATCACTGCAGGTCGAAGATATGAAAAGGGAAAAGGGAAAATATAAAAGAGAAGATATTTGGTGTATCATATGCAAATTAGAAGGTCATGATAAGGAGCATTTTCCTCTATTCCATGAGTACATGGATTCAGGAGCCCTGAGCCCTTTGAAGCAAGTTACTCTACCTTGGTGCAAGGTATGTATAAATACACATTTCCCTGGAGAATGCTATTACATGAAAACATATGTCCAAATACCTACCAACCTTTACTACACATTCTGTAAATCTGTGGGGCATGATGAGAAATATTGTAGGGCTTATGACCTCTTACATGAAATATCGAGAGACACATATAGAATTCAAGGCGAAGTACAACAAGAAGGAAATACTACGCAATTTAACACCCCTGGAAGAGGAAACTTCAACCCTCGTGGTGGATTCATAGGAAGAGGAGGAGGCATGGGATGAGGTCGAGGACAGATCATTTGTTATAACAGTACACAACCAGGTCACTTGGCAAGGAACTGTCAGAACTCTTGTACCACTTACAGTTACTGCAACTCATTTGAACATGTTATAGAAGATTGTTTTACGTTGTTATCCAAACTTCAGGAAAGATGAGGAGGGAACCAACAAGTACAACTAATCTCAGCATAACCTCGCGAAGTGGATCCTAGAGCTGTTGTTATCACTAGAGGAGGTGTTGCTACATGCGAAGACAGGGTGACTCCATGGAAGATTACAAAAGAATCGGGAGTTAGAAGAGCTAAGGAAAAAACATGGGAGTTTGATCCAAAGAAAGAGAAGCAAACATTTGAAGAGGAAAAAAAAGAGTTTTTAAGAGATTAAGCTTCTTCATCAAATGCACAACCAAAAGTGAGAGAATGTGGAATGCCCCTGTCCTTTGATCAGTTTGCTTTTCCTAGAGAAGGAAAAGAGGTAAGCAGACTTATGGAATTCTTATGTACTTGCATTAGTTTGATTAAGGATGAAAAAGCCATACACGAATTACAAAATTTGATCAAACAGTATGAGATAGGAAGGGTATACCCTCTACTGAATAAAGAAGTACATCAACTATCCAAAAAGAGAAGGAAAAATAAGGAACTACACCTTAATGCCCAAATTGGAGATTATGATATAGATTATGTGGTCCTCGACTTAGGGTTGGAGGTCAATGTTATGACAAAACAGACTTGGGCACTGATGGGAAAACCTAAATTGATCTATTCCCCTATCATTCTAAGGATGGATAATCAACATGAAGTAAGCCACTTCGGTAGGTTGGAACATGTCTCTATGGACATCGACAGGGTAAGAACATTTGTGGACTTCGAGGTGATTAAGATAGTTGATGATAGTTGTCCTTATCCTACGTTGTTAGGAATTGATCGGGATTTCAACAATTCCACTGTTGTTGACTTAAAGAAAATAAGAATGACATTTGAAGGTGATGGCCTTAGGGTCATTGCACCTTTGTATCCTGATGAAGGTTGAAGATACACAGAACCTATCAGAGAAGAAGACCGTGCATATGAGCGAGAGAATATATATAAATTGATGGCAAGACAACATGATTACATTAACCCTACAACTGACGGGAATTTAAGCTGGCAAAGTGACAGTGCATGCTCATCAAACTCAGAAGAAGCACTGGAGAACTGGTAGAACAAATTGTATGAATTTTTTATGCAGAGATGTACCAGATTGACCATATAAGTTCACTGGATCGACACAATGGTAAGTAACTTGCCCACCTTTGATGGTTTGAATCACTTAGAAACTTTCTTACTGGAATTTGAAGAAGTTGTACTAGTACAACAGAGATTTTTGGCATTGGACGAGGCTTTGAAAACTCCTCCGACAAGATGCTGGGGGACACATAAAAAGAACATTACGGACTGGATACGATGTCGCACTTTGATGACAACGCGATTTTTAGACAACATTGAAGGATGTGAAGTTATATACACAGGTGAAAGCTGTCTGAAGGACCATGTGCGAGGTTGTGAGGAGGCCTGGAGAAGCATTCCTCAATAACAGTGGGTGCATAAATTCATCAATACTCTAGACACAACGCCTATCAATTGGTATCTTCAAGAATAATTTCACCTCACCACTTCAGATTGGTACGGTATGACTCATAAATTTATAGCTACATTTTCATTTGAAAGCTAGTACCCTTCAGTAGATCAATCTCTACAAGTTGTCAGACAGAAATTCTTTTAGCAGGAACCTATCCTCCCTATGGATAAAGAAGAGGATGAATGGACTGCACCTCTTCAGAAACTGCAAGGATGTTACAATATCAATGTCGATGAAGACGATGATCCTAGGAATGTGAACATCGCGAAAATAGAAGGACAGAGAGACGTAGAAGGACCAAGAGTCGAACTACCTTTCATTGGACAGCTAATCAAAATCAAGAAATTTAATATTGGAACAGAGCAAGCACCTAATCTTTCTAATGTTGGGGATTACAGGGATGATGCCACCATTGATAAGATCACAGAATTACTGTGTGAATATCAGGACTTGTTCCCAACTAAGTTCACTGATATAAAGGGCATAAAAGGGCCCATGGGAGAGATGAATATCCCCTTGAAACCAGATGCAAGGCCAGTCAAGCAGAGACCCTCCAGATTGAATCTCAAATATAAGGACAAAGTGAAGATCGAATTAGACAAAATGTTGGAAGCATGATTCATAGAACCTGTTGAAGAGTCAGATTTGATTAGTCCTATGGTGGTACAAGATAAGAAGACATGAGAGATCAGGATCTGTGTAGGCCTGAGGAAGCCGAACTATGCATGTTTGCATGACCCATTCCCTACACCGTTTACAGATGAAGTGTTAGATAATGTAGGAGGACAGGAGGTATATTCCTTTATAGATGGATTTTCAAGTTATCACTGGATTAGGATTGCCAAGGAAAAACGCCATAAGACCTCATTTGCAACAAAATGGGGTTCCTACCAATATAGAGTGATGCCTTTCAGATTGAAGAATGCACTAGCCATCTTTTCCAGGGTGGTGGTCGAAGCATTCAAGGAGTTTTTACATAAATTTTTGGAAGCCTATTTTGATGATTGGATTGTTTTTAACTTATTACAAAATCATATTGAATGTTTAAGAATAATGTTGGATAAGTGCAGGAAATGTCAAATTTCCCTAGATCTGAAGAAGTGCAGCTTATTTTCCCCCTTTGGAGTGTTGCTAGGTCATATTGTGTGTAAGCAGGGGTTGTTGGTAGATCCATCCAAGATTGTCATTTTTTTTTATCTACCCCCTCCTACTTCAGTTAGATAGTTGTGCACTGCGTTGGGACATACTTGTTGGCCCTTGGTTATGGAAGAAAGAGAATATTACAGAAGAAAAGGTGAAACACGAACTACGCAAAATGAAGGTTGATTGAGATCAGGTCGAAGTGGTTAAAGAAGTAGAAAAGATGGAGCGAAGTCTGAGAGAGTAATTCATTGGATGAGGAGATCGAGGAAGATAGATTCTAAAGGAAGGTGGATCGTGGACAACTCAACAAGCGGAAAAAGCCACCGGTAGATGCTTTGGAGAACCTTGCAGGAAGGAAGGAAAGACAGGCTAGCAAAGAACTGAAAACATGGGTCAAGTTGACCTAGGGTTTTAGACACCTAGGGTTTTGGTATATAGGGTTTTGACACCTAGGCCTCGGCCTAAGGCTATCAGTGAGCTATTTTAATGTATAAATAAATGTCAAAAGGACCTGGGATGGGCTAGATAGACAAGGAGATATTATGTATGTGGATTGATTGTTGTTACTGAGACAGAAGTATGTATTGTAAGATCTTCAGTTGGGTGCGAAGATCAACCCTGCAACTGGGTACACAGGGAAGGGATATAGAGAGAAGAGAGAAAAAGAGGGATCTGCAAGATAAGAGTGCATATAGAACTATAATATTTCAACGAATATATTATAAAGCGCAGTTCTGTGGACATAGCCCTGGGGAGAGGGTGGACCATGTATATCATGTTGTGTGTGTGATTGATGTTGTGTTCTTTACTTCTATTACTCTGAGGATGCATTAGTATGTTAGATATGCTATATAATTGTGTGAAGTAATTTTTTTCTTAAGAAGAATAATTTATTCTTCGTGTGTGGTTGTCTTGATTCCACTTACATTTCCTCTAGTTGTAGACACTTGTGTCCTGCAACCCCCTATTGCTACTTCGGGTGAGACTGCATCTGCTTCATAGGTGTTGCCGAAAGGACTAGTAATGAGGGCTTGTTGGTGCGTATTAGAGTTGAATCCTGGGTCTACCCCTGTGACAACAAATGTTTTCATTGTTGGGACCAGGATCTTCTTGAGGGAATGTCAAGGTGGTTTCCATCGAAGACAGAGATTCAGAAGTGGATAGAAGAGTAAGAGAAGAACTTCGCAAAAGCTCAGAATAAGAACCCTAATATTAGCATAGAAGACTGGTTGGGAAGGTATATATTTACTTATATACACAATATTTTCTTTGGAGGTATTAATAAGAAGCTATATGAATGGTTGGCCATATTAGCAGATACCCAGTTTGAAATCAGATCTAGACCGTTTGTGGTTTGGATGTCGGTACTGATCAATAAGATCAAGAGAGTTAATAATGTTGTGTCGAGATCAGTAGATCACTGGTTTGATAGTACCATCAAAGGGTATATCACAGAGTTTGTTATTGATAGGGTAGAATCATATAGCCAAGCAGAGAGACATTTCTTTAAGAGACCTAAAGGAAACTTTTTACACTTCTTGAAGTTGAAGATCAAGATGCTATTGCATGAGAAGAACATCTTGAAGATAGAGTAGTGGGTAAGACTGAAAAATCTAATGTTCAAGAATTCAGAAAGCGACAATGACACAGAGGTCGGGCACACGCGCATTGGGAGGACCTTCAGAGAATTTCCTTTGGTGAACTTGTTCGAGAAGAGTCACGAACCAGCACAGGAAGAAGGGTTCTACAGTGGAGAAGAAGAAGAGCTTCTGAACGAGGAACATTCAAAGTCCGCTAGGGAAGAATAAGAGAAGACTGAAGAACCTTGCTAACAAGAGTAAGAAACTTTAGGGACTGCGTAGACTATTGAATTAAGTGTTATTACACCCCTTGTTGTTTTAACAGCATTAACTAGCCAGAGTAACCTAAGTTATTAGAACACTCAGAGCACTGGTACAAGTGGTTCAGTGCATACTCAGTCAGGAACCTTAGGAAGATATATGGAGGATGAGATGAGGTTACCCACCTTTAGAGGACACGGATCTGAAGATCCTGATCAACAATGGTTCCTATGTGAAGTTGTATGGAGTATTAAGAATTTCATCGGTGATATTAAGATTGTGTTGATTGTTGATTTCAAGAAACCCAAGTTGTAATTGCAGTGCATCACAGAGTTGAAAGAAATCAAGAAAAAAGTAGCTTAACCGGTTTGGGAGTTTGATCAGAGGTTTAAGACCTTGACAGGTCATTTTAGTTTTCATATCCCAGACGAGAAGAACAAATAATGGTTCATTTTTTCCCTCCTACCACACATCAGAGTCCCTCTGATGTAGTAGAAGATTTCTTCGCAGGCTGAGGCATTGGAGATCGCCATGAAACTTGAATCAACTCCTATGGCAGAATCCATCTCAGGTATGAGTAAAATTTTGAGTCAGCTAACTAGCTTATCACTACAGGTCGAAGATATGAAAAAATATAAGGGAAAAGATAAGAGATAATACATATGGTGCATTAGATGCAAATCAGAAGGTCGTGAAAAGGAGCATTGTCCCCTGTTTCATGAATGTTTGGCTTCTGGAGCTCCGAGCCCTTTGAAGCAAGTTACTCTACCTTGGTGCGAGGTATGTAGAAATAGACATCGCCCTGGAGAATGATATTACATGAAAAAGTATGTTCAGACACCTACAAACCTCTACTGCACATTCTATAAATCTGTGGGTCATGATGAGAAGGACTGTAGAGCTTACGACCTCTTGCATGAAAGATCAAGGGACATATACAAAATTCAAGGTGAAGTACAACAAGAAGAGAACACTACGTAGTATAATTCCCCTAGAAGAGGAAACTTTAACCCTCATGGTGGATTCAGAGGAAGAGGACGATGAGGAGGCATGGTTCGAGGTAGAGGTCAGATCTTTTGGCATAACTTAACATAGTTAGGTCATTTGGAAAGGGACTGTCAAAACCCTTGTACCACTTGCAGTTACTGCAATTCATTTGAACATGTCATAGAAGATTGTCCTGCTTTGTTAGCCAAACTTTAGGAATGATGAAGAGGAAACCAACAAGTACAGATAATCACAGTAGAACCTCATGGAGTAGATCCCAAAGTCGTTGTTATCACTAGGGAGGCGCTGCTACAGGAGAAGGCAGGGTGATTCCAGGGAAGATTACAGAACAATCAGGAGTCAGAAAAGTTGTAGAGAAGACACAAGAGTTTGATCCAAAGAGAGAGAAAAATACATTTGAAGAGGCAAGTAAAGATTTTAGAAGAGATCAGGCTTCTTCATCAAAAGCACAACCAGAAGTGAGAGAATGTGGAATGCCTCTCGCCTTTGATCATTCTTCTTCGACTGGAGAGGGAAAAGAGGTAAGTAAGCTCATGGAATTCTTATGCACTTTCATTAATTTGATAAAGGATGAGAGCATTGTACAAGAGATACAAAATTTTATTGGACAGTATGAGATAGGAAGGGTAGATCCTCTACTAAATAAAAAAGTACATCAACTATCCAAAAAGAGAAGTACAAATAAGGAACTACAGCTTAATGCTCAAATTAGATATTTTGATATAGATTATGTGGTCCTCGACTTAAGATCGGAAGTCAATGTTATGATGAAGCAGACCTGGGCACTGATGGGAAAACCTAAGTTGATATATTCCCCCATCAGCCTTAGGATGGCCAATCAACAGGCCGTGAGCCCATTCGGAAGACTGGAACATGTCCCTGTGGGCATCCATGGGGTTAGAACATTTGTGGACTTCGAGGTGATTGAGATAGTTGATGATAGTTGTCCTTACCTTGTGTTGTTAGGAATTGATTGGGATTTCAACAATTCTACTGTTGTTGACTTGAATAAAAGAAGAATGACGTTTGAAGGTGATGGCCTTAGGGTCATCGCACCTTTGCATCTTGATGAAGGTCCTAAATACACAGATCCCATCAGAAAACAAGACCACGCATATGAGTTGGAGAATATATACAAACTGACAGCAAGACGGGAGGATTACATTAATTCTATAGCAGATGGGAATTTAAGCTAGTGAAGTGACAATGCATGTTCATCAGACTCAAAAGAAGCACTGGAGAACTGGAAGAATAAAAGGTATGAAGTATCTACACAGAGATGTGCTAGACTGACCAAAGAAGTTCGTTGGATCGGCACAACAGTAAGTAATTTACCCACATCTGATGGTTTGAATCACTTAGAAACTTTCTTATTGGAATTTGAAGAAATTGTACCAGTACAATAGAGATTGTTGGCACTGGACGAGGCTTTGAAAGCTACTCCAGCAATATGGTGGGGAACACATAAAAGTAACATCCCGAACTGGATACAATGTCACACTTTGATGACAACGCACTTTTTAGAACAATTCGAAGGATGTGAAGTTAGGTACACAGGTCAAAGTTGTCTAACAAACCATGTGCGAGCTTGTGAGGAGGCTTGGAGTTACATTCCTCAAGAAATGTGGTTGCATAAATTCATCAGTACTCTAGACACAATGCCTATCAACTAGTACCTTGAAGCGGAACTACGCCTCACCACTGCAGATTGGCAAGGTATGACTCAGAATTTTGTAGCTACATTTTTATTTGAAAGTAAACACCCTCTAGTAGATCAAGCTTTACAAGTTGTAAGATAGAAAGTAATTAAGGAAGCACCTAGCCTCCCTGTGGAGAAAGAAGAGGATGAATGGACTGCACCTCTTCAGAAATTGCAAGGATGTTACAATATCAATGTCGATGAAGACAATGATCCTAAGAATGTGAACATCGCAAAAATGGAAGGACAGAGAGACATAGAAGGACCAGGATTCAAAATACATTTTATTGGACAACCAATCAAAATCAATAAAGTTAATATTGCAACAGAGCAAGCACCTAATCTTGTTAATGTTGGATATTACTGGGATGATTCCACTATTGATAAGATCACAGAGTTATTGCACAAATATTAGGACTTGTTTCCAACCAAGTTCACTGATAGGAAGGGCATTAAAGGGCCCATGGGAGAGATGAACATCCCCTTGAAACCATATGCAAGGCCAATTAGACAAAGACCCTACAGATTGAACCCTAAATATAAGGAGAAAGTGAAGATTGAATTAGATAGAATGATGGAAGCAGGAATCATAAAACTTGTTGAAGAATCGAATGGATTAGCCCTATGGTGGTTCAGGATAAGAAAATAGGAGAGATCAAAATCTATATAGATCTCAGGAAGCTGAATGATGCATGTCTACAGTATCCATTCCCTACACCATTGATTGACGAAGTGTGTTGTTCCTGAGTTTATGTTTTAAGGCTATAAAACATACCGTAAAGGCATCCGTAAATGATTTAAAGAAATGATTTGGGAAAAAGGAATCAAAGAAAGATCAGAGCAGATTCAGTTTCTCAACTTCCTCTATCTTGCTTCCTGTTGTTCTTGGATGCTAATGTCTCGCTCAATAGCAGCCCATGATCTTTCTAACTCAACTTGGTTAGTTGTTGTTTGTAAAATAATATTAAATAAACTCGGGGCAATACTAGTTTGATCCTGAAGGCCTGGTTCTACATTGGGTTGTCTGCTACTAGGGACAGTCATGGATGATAAAATTTTAATGGTTTATAAAGGGTTTTTAATCAGTTTGTTACTTCAGATTTCCAGAAATGAGATCAAGGAAAACAATTTTAAAATCTAAAACAGTAATGTGAACACATTCAAGGTTGTTTCCTGGTTTTGTAACACTTTCGAGAATTGTAAACAACAAATAAACACTACAGAGAAATATAAGGCTTTTATCAAGAAAGAACCTTATATTTCAATAGACAATGATGAAAGAAAAAACGAGGTTTCTAACAAGAGTTAAATATTAAGGAACAAAATTTTTACAGGTCTTAAAATTACTAAAGTGATTTCAGAGGAAAAACTGTAAATCATTTGACATCCTAACCAATCTGAAATATAAATAGACGATGTATATAAATTCAAATTGATTACTTGTTAGAGAAAACATTAAAGGAAAAATTCAACAAAGTATACTAAATAGGGAGAAGACACATAGCTACAAAGTTGTAGGATCCAGAATCTCGTTTGTGATCTATATTCTGATATATTTCAAAACTGATATTACAAAATGGCTCTCTCCAAAATTTCTAAAGCCTCTTCTCAGCCTTTTGAAACTTTATTTATACATTTTCATCAAAGTTTCTCCTTGGTGATTAACCAACTTCCTAATATTTCGGTTACATAAAAACAATGTCAACCGTTTACAATTTCTTTTAAAATTCTAATTATAAAAACATTTAAAAGGGTTTTAAGTTTGCGTTGACGAACTTCCTTTTTCTGCATTAATACACTGAACGCATTTCTCTAAAAACTTCACAAAGATCTTGGGATCATTGGGTATCTCATTCGCTTCGAATGAGAAAAATCTCCTCTGCAATTCGGGTAACCGACTTTCTATCATCATTTCTGTGAATTTAACAGTTTTCAACTTTAGATTTTAAGTCACCATCCACTTTTTGATCTTTGTAATGTTGATCAATTTGATGTTTGAAATCTCTGCTTTCTTTTCCTCCAGCTCTTCTCTAAACCTCAGCTGGTGCTTGGCAATATTGACTTCACCTAACAATCCAGAACAACCATTTGTTCCAATATTCAATGAATCTCTTTCAAAGAGATCAAAGATTCCTTGGCAATATTCATTAACTTCTCTTGTGATTCGTTTATATTCAGCCAATTTTGATTCCCACACTTTAATCATTATATCTCCTTTAACCTGTTCAGAAATAGATAATTTATGAGTCTTTCCAATTTCTTCCTTTGATGAGGAAGCCACTGCTTTCTGAAAAGTTGTCCTAGCTGCTTTCACCTCCCTTTCTTTCTGGAACACATTCTCCAAAGACTTATTTGATTCCTGAAAATAATTCTGGATTACTTCCAGATTCGAGAACACTTTATGTTGTTCCTCCTCTATTCTTACATATATTTCTAATGCCTGTGTCCTGAAATTTTCAAGTTCTACTACCTGGTTAGCAATAGATATAATCTTATCTTGCAAATTTTTGTTTTCTTCTCCTAGTTTTCGAACATGTTCCTGTGTGACCTCTATTAAGTGTTTTGCCTCATCCAAGTCTTTATTCAATTTCTAAATTTCTTGCATATCCTTTAGTCTATCTTGTTCTAGACCCTTATGTATTCCCCAACTAACATTTCTTTCATTTTCCTTTAGTTTGTCTTGCAACTGGATTATTGTTTGGTCCTTTTGTTCAAGCATAGTTGTTAAATTTCCCACAGAATACATATTAGCTGATGCTATAGCACCCATTGTTCATGCTAATTCTGTAGAAAAGTCTCCATCCTTGAGTTTCTTTCCATCTATGATAACTCTATGCTTCTTAATCATTCCTTCTCCTCTTGGATGAATTTCCTGTTTCAAGACTGCTCTTCGCTTTTTGCTGAAAAAGTAATCTGATGAGGGGATTTCATCTCTTGAAATTGGCTCTAGATCACTGACATATAGAACTCCTTCATGGGGGGTTCTGAAAGTAGACTGTAATGGAGTTAAAGAGGTGATAGGACTACCAAGTTCTTTTCAAGTTGTTCCTCCTATCTTTTCTGAAACATTCTTCATGATTTATGGAATTGTTTCTGGTTCTTTTCCCTTATTCATTCCCGATTCTTTTGTTTGAGAACCCTCTACGTCTTGAGAAGGTATCTCAGTATTCTTCAACGTACCTTTGTCATTTACTTTACCCTGAGTATTAGTCTCAAATCCTGGAGGGGATTCTTCCTGTTCTTGCAATGAGGTCGAAATTTCACCCTGTAAAATCTTAGGTAGGCAGCTTTGGCTATGGCTTTGAAAAGATGCAAACCCAGCCTGTGATTTAGGTGGCAAGGCCTGGACTCTGTTCAGCACTTCTGCATAAGACTTAACATCTTTAAAAATATCATCATAAACAGAAACTTCATGTTCATATGCCTTTAAATTACTATGTATGTAATGCCTACTTATTATTTGGTAGGGGTCATATTTTCTGTGTTCAATATTTACTAGCTTCACTTCTTCCAATGAAATGGCCTCTACCTTAGAATGGTTTAAATTTGATAAAGGAAATTTCCTGACATGAACAGGGAAAGATGGCCATGCTTTTTTCTGAAGTGCTTTCAATTCCAACCCAATACCACCCTTGGCTATTTGATGAGCTACTTCTCTGCATACCAATCTGTCTGGTAAGAATTTCGGGAGTGCATGAGGGGGAATGGAACAGCCATAAACCCTAATATAGGAAAAATTTTCTTCAATAAACCAGTCGACAACTGATTTAAGACTTTCTATGACTGCATCAGAAATGCGAGGGGGTTTGCATCCAAAAAATAATTTGTGCATAGGAATAATGACAAAATGACAAACCTCGTAAAATGCTTCTTTAGCATTTTCTTCCTAGAGGGCTGAGTGGTATTTATGAATAGGCTCTGGGCAGGAAGAATTCCAACTCCAATTCATTAATGGAAAGGGGGTCCTAAAATAGATCGCATCCATAATATATGCAGACATATAAAAAGACATTGGTTGGCCCTTTGACTTGGCTGCTTTGTAATTTAAAATTTCTTGCATTAGGTTATCCGATAAAATTTTATGCCAGTTAAAACCATTTCCTTCTGAAACTTCCTCTAAGAAGGGTACCCAATCTGCATGAAAGTGACAGGGATCTTTTCTCCCGAAAAGTCTGCATAACATCATGGCTATATAAACCATATATTCGTTTAAGGAGGCTGTGGCATAAATCCCATGAGTATCATCCCTAAACTTTGTTTCAGACCTCGCCCAACCTTTAATCATGTCGGGATATGTCTGGTCTACCTCAATACATTCCTTTCTTTGAAACTCGGCTAAAAATTCAACATTAAAGGTGTGTTTATAATTCTACGAGAGTTTATACATTACTTGAATTTGCTCAGGCCTGAATGAGCCAACGATAGCTCCTTGCTCGTTCTGAATGCTCCTTGTTGGGATATCTACCTTATCCATAGCCCAGCCGATCATATCAGTATATGCCACCAGCCTCGGACACGTAGCAACCTTATGTAGCTCAGACTCAGCAATGTCCCGGAGATGATTTTCGGAATCAGGGTCAGCATTCTTTAGCTCGTCCTCCAGCAATTCGGAAATTTGAGTCCATGATTTGATGGAGTGTATGGCATGTGGAGTAGTATCAGAGATAATATCACCTTCGTGTGAGTCTTCGTTTTTCTTCAGTGCTTTTTTAGGTGCCATAGCTCTGTGTTTGACTTGAAAACCTGTCACAGAAAGTGGATGAATAAGCTCATCTTTAAAATGAAAATCCAGACGTTCGAACGTTTATTTTGAATATATCATAAAAATAATGAGATTTGTACATCTGTCACGAAATTAAAGCTCTTAATGAAAAATATATTTTCGGAGATATGCATTTAATGTCCGTACTTAGGCATTCTTGGCTTTTCAAATAAAAGAGAAACTTACTTAATCGGACAACGAAGCATTAATGAACACTTTAAGAAAGATTAACTTTAAACCTATTTTAGAAAGAGTATTTATTAATGTTAATTATGGATTAAATCTGAAAACATCACTTTTCAGGGTTTCGGAAGTCTTGATGTCGAAAGGTATGTCGTCGAAGAAACCCGAAATTGTCGAAATCGTGAAATCGTGATGTTTCAATTAAAATTTAAACGTTTTTTATTACTTTAATTAATTGAGATTAGACACTATCGGGGTTTCAGAAATCCTGATGTCGAGATGTATGTTATCAAAGAAGTCTGATCCCTGAAATCGCGAAATTGCGACGGCGTGTTTGTTTTAAACAGGACTTAACTTATCTTAATTAACTAAAAAATCATGATTAGGGCCATAACATAATTAGTTTAATCTAATGTGATTTATGAATCGGGATTTCGGGAAACATAATGACAAGAGACGCGCTCTCATAGAACCACGAATCCCTAAATCGCGACGTAATTATATTAATTTTAAACCTTTCTTATAAGAGGTTAAACTAATTCATGTTTTAATTAATATTTAAATGTATCAGGAAATCGGGAATCGAGGTTTCGGAATTCAATTTGCATTAAACATTTGTTTGCAAAAAACCCTGAATCCCGATTCCTTTAACGTTTAAATTAAAAACTCGCAAATTTTAAAATTACAACCCGTTTAAAATATTTTTTCAAAGAGCATTGGAAAACTTATTTTTTGTAAATTTGTATCCATTCGTTATCCAAAAATAATCAATAAAAAGGTATCGCGAATTAAGAAATGACGAAAATCTTATTTTCAGAAAGCCGAAACCCGAAAGATAAAAATCTAGGCCTTAAGGACGAAAAATTTAAGCTTTGTTTCAACATAGGCTCCAACTAGGGACCTCGTCTCCCTATGGGACGAGGAGAACATGTAGACTTAGTGCCTTCATTGGGTAAATGGTGTCAAGGGTTTATCATTGTTACACTGCTAAAGGAGAGGAAAAAGAGAGATTTTATAAAACCTTAGAAAAACTTTTCAAAACTTCTTATTTGCTTGAAACTCAGTTGTAATCTTCTTCATAATATTCTCCTTCCCGTTCTAAATTTAAGTTAGTATTAAGATGATTAGAAAAATCTTAGGAAACTCAACAGATTATTGTAAATTTCAGCTTGCATCAATCGAAATAAAAATTATAATTTAATTGGGGAGCTCTATTTTGACTTAAGACGAATATCCAGTTTTGAAAAACTAATAACTAGAACAGAGTTATAGATAAGTATGACAACCTTACAGACACCTCATATATTGCTTCACTGCCAGCGGGCCTGTTCAGTACCCCGGTGAAGTTATATGTCCCTTTTTACTGAATTTCCTTTCACCACTTTGAGTGCTAATTTTATGTTCAGATATTGCTTCACTGCCAGCAGGCCTGTTCAGTACCCCGGTGAAGTTATCTGTTTCTTTTATATTTAGACGAGGGCAATCATTTAAATGAATTTCCTTTCATCGTCTGTGGGACTAGATGGGGGCAATCAAATATGAATTTCCTTTCACCATCTGTCTTATAG
>ML791782.1:167468-216369 GCA_009831015.1 Picea engelmannii | reverse complement strand
CCTGTTCAGTACCCCGGTGAAGTTATCTGTTTCTTTTATATTTAGACGAGGGCAATCATTTAAATGAATTTCCTTTCATCGTCTGTGGGACTAGATGGGGGCAATCAAATATGAATTTCCTTTCACCATCTGTCTTATAGTTATCCTGTACATACGAAAAGGGGGCAATCAGTGATACTTAAAATATCAGGGGTGGTTATCTGTGTAAAAATTTATAATAGAGGTTTGTCAACTGTTTTGATTATTCTAGACCATTTTTTCTCAACTTTCAAAACTCCTCAGTCTGTAGAGAAAAAGGGAAAGATTATTTTCAGGGGTTTCTTTTGAGCAAGCTTAAATCTTCAGACAAACTGTTAAGAAACTTAAGAGAGTCAAAATCAACCTAAACATAACCACTTTTAGTTAGAGAATAAGAACTATGAAGACTGACCTTACTGATTTTAATCATTTGTTGATCTCAAATGTTATTACATAATCTTTCCTACTTTGATGAGAAAGTCCGAAAAACGTGAAAGACAGTATCGAGGGTATAAAAGGAGATTTTCAACAATCTATAAGCCAGACAACCTAGGTTATGTTTTCAAAAATAACTTTTAGGACTTTTTTTTAAATAAATAAATAAATATATATATATATATATATATATATATATATTTCTTTTTGGTAAAAACTTAATGAATTTTTATTTTATTTACAAAATGAGAATGGATTTTCAAAAAATTTAAAACAAGACAGTATATACAATGAAATTTTCTGTAAATTAATTATTTCATATAATGCTTTAAAAAACGCCCATTAACAGGGGCATTCAAGATCTTACCATCCAAATTTTCAAGCAGAAATGAATTTTTTCCTTCAGAAGATGCTACCTTAAATGGTCCATACCAAATATGATCAAATTTACCATTTTTTCCTGAATCTTCTTTTCGAGCATCCCACCTCAAAACCAGATCTTTGGGGAGAAAATTCATGTCCTTGGCTTTACGATCAAATAATATATTCATGTCATCCTGGTACTTATACAAATTTTCATCCACTGCATCCCTGTGTTATTGAACTTCAATCAGCTGATTTATCCTTCTTGTGAGAGGGTTTGGTTCTTCCTTCTCGTCTTGCCATAGTTTCATCACAGGAAGTGCTAGATTTATGGGCAACACTACATCTGTTCCATAAACCATTTGAAAGGGAGAAGTTCCGATAGACTTTTTTGTGCCTATCCGATTTGCCCACAGAGCATATTTTAAATGTAAATGCCAAGATTTGTTATTATCATTTAAGACTTTCTTGATTATACTGATTAAGCTCTTGTTAGAAGATTCTGCCAGACCATTTCCTTGAGGATAGTATGTTGTAGAATGACCGAGTACAATATTATATTTCTGGAAAAAGCTAACCATTTCCATAGATTTAAAAGCCTGTGAATTTTCTGTGACTATCTTTCTAGGACAGTCGAACCTAGTGGTCAGAATCCATCTATGTTGGGCACTTGAATGAGGATTTATCTCACCTATGAAGTCAACTCCCCATTGTTGAAAAGGAGCTTATGTCTTGACTGGGACTAATGGCATCGCTGGTATCTTATGTTTTCCTGTAAAAAAATGGCAAGGGCTGCAAGCTCGTACCTTAGCATTGACATCTGGGAAAACTTTACACCAGTAATAACCAGCCCTCGGGATTTTATATGCCGTATCTCTCCAAGCATGGTGTCCTTCATATACTCCTTCATGAAATTGACTTACAACGTCTTCTGTTTCTGATTCGACCAAACAGACCAAGAGGAAACCAAGCGGGTCTTTCCAGTATAATCATTTTTCTGAAATACAGTATTTAACTGCATGCAGCTTTAGCGTTCTAGCTTTGGATGGAGACAAGTCAGTTGGACATTTCAAAGTTAATAAGTATGTTACTATGTCCTTGTACCAATTCGACAACGCGAATTTCTCTTCGATCCTGTTTTCGACCATTTGATCCTCAAGTTCATTCACGTCTACCCATCCTTCATCCTCCTGAGAACTGTTTATCCCAAGAGCCCTGAAATTAGATTCAGCTAAAATTTTAGCTAAACCCTGTCCCTTTACCAATTTGGTCGGCTTAATCTCCAAGTCAAACTCTTGAATTTTTACAAGCCATCTTCCTCTTTTACCATCATTGTCTTCTTGAACCAAGATATCTTTTACAGCACTAGTGGGTACATATGCAATCACTTTAGAGTGTAAAACATAAGTTCTGAAAGATTTCAATGCTTTTACCATAGCATACGCTTGCTTTTCCATTATATTATATTTAAGTTCAGCATCTCAGAGAATTTTGCTAAAGAAGGCTATCGATTGCTCGAAACCTTCTCCGTTCTTCTGAAGGAGTACAGCAGCAAATGTGTGTTCAGAGGGAAATGAAAAAATAAGAAAATCTTTAAGATAATCTTGGCTTGCTAGTACTTGTGCCTCACTTATGACCTTTTTAATATGGGCAAAGGATGCCTTAGCTTCTGCTGTCCATTTTACTTCACTGTTTTTTCTGAGCATATCTGTAATCAATTTAACAATTTCAGCGAAGTTAGGAATAAATCTTCTCAAGAAATTTATTTTTCCTAAAAATGATTGAATTTTTTTCACATTCCTAGGAATAGCTATTGTATATATAGCCTCTACTCTTTTAGGATCAATCCTGATTCCATTTCGGGATACGATATGACCCAACAACTTTCCTTCTTGCATAGCGAAATGATATTTTTTAGGATTTAAGGATAGACCAAACCTACGACATTTTTCAAATGTTTGTTTGAGATGAATCATATGGTCTTCATCCGATTTAGAAAAAATAGTAAGATCATCCAAATAGATGACTACAAACTTGTCCCGTTCGTCGACGAAAGCAATATCCATTGCGCGTTGAAAAGTAGCTCCTGCATTCATTAGTCCAAACGACATTTTATCGTACATAAACGTGCCCCAAGGAGTAGTAAATGCAGTTTTTTCTTTATCAAGATCACTGACGGCAATCTGATTATAACTTGAAAATCCGTCAATCATGGACATTCTATTAGCCCCTACTACTTTTTCAAGAACATGGTTCATTTTAGGTAGAGGATAATTATCTTTGAGAGAAGATTTATTAAGATTCCTAAAATCAACACATAATCTGATTTCCCCATTTTTCTTTCTAACTGGGACCAGATTAGCTACCCAATCAGAATATCTTAGGGGAACAATTATCTTAGCGTCCAGAAGTTTTTTGACTTCTCGTTCGATAACAAGTAATAAACTAGGGTTAAATTGTCGGAGTTTTTGTTTAAAAGGTTTGACACCTGGTTTGAGAGGAATTTTATGTTCTATCACAGAAGTGTCATATGTTTTCAGTTCTTCGTATGACCATGTGAAAACATCTTTATATTTTCTTAACAACTCTATGTATTTACTTTTGTTTTCTATTGATAAATATTTGGATATTTTAACCATTCGGGGGTTATCTTCAGTTCCTATATTACAATCTTCAACCTCCTCTGGTTGGGGTTGTAGAGTAGTTTTAGAAGGGATATCATCTTTATTAAAAAGTATTTCCAAAGGGATTAGACCCTTGGGGATTTGGTTGTTCTTGAGAACAAGCATTCGGTGGTTTGAAATTTTATCGTGAAATTCTTTAGAATCCTCCCCTTCTTGCATGATCCAAATAGGATCATTTTGATTTTCTTGATTGGTATGTGTTTCTGCAAATTCATCTAACGATTCTAGAAATTTTTTAAGCTGCTCATCGTCTTCAAAAACCTGCCAATGTTATATGTTATTTGGTATTGAAGGGCGATGTCTCAATTTTATATGATATTTTAAGTTAAAAGCAGTTGGGGGTGAAAATGTTGATGCAGCTTTGGCTAAAGCATCATCCTGTCGATTCTCAGATCTTGGGACAAAATGAAAATTCACATATGTAAAGAATTTCTCGATTAAATCTCAGACACAATTCCTATAGGACCGTAATCTAGGATGCTTAGCATGATACTGTCGATTTACCTGTTTTATAATTAACTCTGCATCACCAAAGACTTCGAGTTTCTTAGTTTTCATCCTTCTAGCAGCTTCTAATCCTAGCACTAAAGCTTCATATTCGCATACATTGTTTGTACAATCTACATTCCACTGGAGCCTATATAAAAAAGGAATAACAAATTGATCATCGGGAGCCATAAGAAGTGCTCCTGCACCAGATCCAAGATAGGAGGAAGCACCATCAAAATACATTTTCCATACTCCAATACTATATACATCTTTCTCTATTTCTTTTTTTTCATTTTTTTCTTCTATACATTTATCATCTACATCTACTTCAAAATCGTCATCTAAAGATAATATACAATTTCCTAAATCTTGGTCGGAAATATAAATTGGATGATTATTGGGGTTATTTGGGTCACCTACAGTAAATGCCAACCTAGTCTCCCTGTAAAGACGAGTGAATTGCCCTCCGAAAACTGGAATTGTAGCATATGTCATATCTAGTTGGAGAGATCCTCCAAGCTTGGCACCCCATGATCTAGATAATAACATGCCATACTTTGGGGGAATGTCAGCGACTACTACATCCATAAGAATACTTTTAGAAAGTATTTGAGCCAAACCTACCACTAGGTCTTTAATCATACCTATGCATTTTACCTTCCTCGAATCGAAAGAATATAAATCACCATAGGGTCTTGTGAATTCGAGACCAAGTTTTTCCATTATTGCCTTTGGCATAACATTTTGGGAAGCTCCTAAATCCAACATACAGTTATGGAGAAGGTGGTCAGACAGGGTTAATGTAATATAAAAAGGAGCCACTGTATCTCTTGCACCCTCGACGTGTGGACCGAAAACTAAAATAGGTTTTTCATCCTCTAAGTTAATAGCGTCGGTCTGGCTTTCATCTTCGAAAAAATTAATCATTTTGGTGATTTGTTTTTTGTATACGGGATTTTTAGCTAACTCAACAAGGGGAATAGGAATTTTGATTTTATTTATTTCGTTTTCTAAATTAAAATTTCCTAGAGCCTTGTCATTTTCGATGTTCGGGGCTTCCATACCTTTCTTCTCAGTTTTACGTTGAGATGTGACCTTGTTTTCTTTTATAGGATCTTGTGTCTTCACAGGGGGTGTTCCTACTGGTTCCGACTGTACAGGTAGTGTATCAGCTGTGTTTCTTTTTGCAGACTATTTATCTGCAACCTTTGGAGTCACCTCATCGGCTTCGTTTCTTGGCAAACTCTTTTTTGTCGGAACATTTGGGAGATTTTTATTTCTTGGTCTCAAATTATATTTTCCCTATAATTCAGCAATAATATCATATGCAACATTTTGATATGTGAAATCATAAGTCATATTTTTGCTAACATGTTCTTTCGATGTACTTTCTTTACTTAAAGATGCTTCGTAATCCTGTCTTGATAAATAAGGGGATTTATTATCATCGCCAAGGTTACTAATATCTTCATCGATTTCTTCAAAATCTCCTAAATCTTCCTCTCCAATATAGTTTTCACTTTTAAAAGGTGTTTGAATTTTTTTATCTTCATTTTTAATTGTTTTCTGTGGTCCCTGAGGTTCAGGATTTATTCGAAAGTCTTTTCTAGCGAAATTATCTCTTTTCGATTTCTCTAGTTCCATTTTCGAGATCTTGTTTGAAAGTTCTCGAATGACTCTAGCCATCTCTTCTATTCTATCTCCCGAGGATTTTCCTGACCCTGAAGGTCCACCTTGCTCTTTAAATTTTTTATTTTCTTTGTTTCCAGTTTCAGTCTTTGCTTTAAGTTTCCCTGATGCCATCATATTTGATTCAATTTCAAGCACATCATCCTGCATTTTTGTAAGATCTATTGATCTCCTCTCTCTTAATAATAAGGCAAAGTCGGGGTCAAAAGCACCAGAAAAATTCACCTTTGCTGCAGGTTGTGAAGGTTTAACTTCAACTGGAATTTTATTATACAACTTATTGAACCTCTGTGTGAATTCTAGAACTGACTCAGAGTTTTTCTTTCTAAGGGCTCCGAATTTAGTTAAGTAGTAAAGGTGATCCTTTCTCTCTCCCCAATGTCTAATAAATGCACTTTTAAGTTCTTCATAGGATCTTAATGATCCAGCTGCTAAGGATCAGAACCAAGTCCTCACCTGTCCCTCAAAAGTTTGAACAAGGAGTCTAGAATAAACATCTTCATGTTCTATTCCGAGTATGTCTGCAAATTGATCAAAAAAGTTTATATGTTCTTGGGCAGTCAAATCACCCTCCCTTGTAAATTTCGGAAGGCTTTTCATATAATTCTCGGGGAGATAATGAAGAGGAACAGGCAGAACAAGGGGAGCATATCTAGCAGCCACTTTAGCAAAAATCCCAGGAAGCGGTACTTGACCACCTCCAGGGGCACCACCTCCATCTCCAACCCCTCCTTGTGAAACCATGGTTAGATTTGGAACTGAAGTTTGGACAGTGTGAGGAGAAGATTCTCGGAAAACTGGAGAAGAAACTTCAGGAAATGAGAAAGTATCAAATGAGGGGGGAAGTGAAAGTGATATTTCAAAAGTTTATGACGAGCGTGATTGCGTAAAGTCAAGTTGATCTATAGTATATGTGGACAAAAAGACTTGTTTAAGTGATTTTCTATATTTTAAAATTTTTTCCGGATCAGAGACTGGCGATGTCTGTTTGCTATCTGGGTTTTTTCTGGTGTTCTTTCGGAAAATAGCCAGTTTAATTAGTGTGGAGTCGCCAAGTGAAAAATAATAGCCTTAGAAGGTTTTCTGTTCTTGTTCACTATCAATAACAGAAAATGTCAATGTCGTTCTTCCCAAGGAAAAGATTCGTTTCTTCGTTCCCCAGCAACGGTGCCAAAAAGATGTTGTTCCTGAGTTTATGTTTTAAGGCTATAAAACATACCGTCAAGGCATCTGTAAATGATTTAAAGAAATGATTTTGGAATAAGTAATGAAAGAAAGATCAGAGAAGATTCAGTTTCTCAACTACCTCTGTCTTGCTTCCTGTTGTTCTTGGATGCTAATGTCTCACTCAATAGCAGCCCATGATCTTTCTAACTCAACTCGATTAGTTGTTGTTTGTAAAATAATATTAAATAAACTCAGGGTAATATTGGTTTGATCCTGAAGGCCTAGTTCTACGCTGGGTTGTCTTCTACTAGGGACAGTCATGGATAATAAAAGTTTAATGGTTTATAAAGGGATTTTAATCAGTTTGTTACTTCAGATTTCAAGAAATGAGATCAAGGAAAACAATTTTAAAATCTAAAATAGTAATGTGAACACATTCAAGGCCGTTTCCTGTTTTTGTAACACTTTCGAGAATTGTAAACAACAAATAAACACTACAGAGAAATATAAGGCTTTTATCAAGAAAGAATCTTATATTTCAATAGACAATGGTGAATGAAAAAATGAGGTTTCTAACAAGAGTTAAATATTAAGGAACAAAATTTTTACAGGTCTTAAAATTACTAAAGTGATTTCAGAGGAAAAACTATAAATCATTTGACATCCTAACCAATCTGAAATATAAATCCACGATGTATATAACTTCAAATTGATTACTTGTTAGAGAAAAAATTAAAGGAAAAATTCAACAAAGTATACAAAATAGGGAGAAGACACATAGCTACAAAGTTGCAGGATCCAGAATCTTGTTTATGATCTATATTCTAATATATTTCAAAACTGACATTACAAAATGGCTCTCTCCAAAATTTCTGAAACCTCTTCTCAGCCTTTTGAAACTTTATTTATACATTTTCATCAAAGTTTCTCGTTGGTGATTAACCAACTTCCTAATATTTTGGTTACATAAAAGCAATGTCAACCGTTTACAATTTCTTTTAAAATTCTAATTATAAAAACATTTAAAAGGGTTTTAAGTTTGCATTGACGAACTTCCTTTTTCCGCATTAATAGACTGAACGCATTTCTCTAAAAACTTCACAAAGATCCTGGGAGCATTGGGTATCTCATTCGCTTCGAATGATAAAAATCTCCTCTGCAATTCGAGTAACCGACTTTCTATCATCCTTTCTGTGAATTTAACAGTTTTCAACTTTAGATTTGAAGTCACCATCCACTTGTTGATCTCTGTAATGTTGATCAATTTGATGTTTGAAATCTTTGCTTTCTTTTCCTCCATCTCTTCTCTAAACCTCAGCTGGTGCTTGGCAATATTGACTTCACCTAACAATCTAGAACAACCATATGTTCCGATATTCAATGAATCTCTTTCAAAGAGATCGAAGATTCCTTGGCAATCTTCATTAACTTCTCTTGTGATTCGTTTATATTCAGCCAATTTTGACTCCCGCACTTTAATCATTATATCTCCTTTAACCTGTTCAGAAATAGATAATTTTTTAGTCTTTCCAATTTCTTCCTTTGACGAGGAAGCCACTGCTTTCTAAAAAGTTGTCCTAGCTACTTTTGCCTCCCTTTCTTTCTGGAACACATTCTCCAAAGACTTATTTGATTCCTGAAAATATTTTTCGATTACTTCCAGATTCAAGAACACTTTCTGTTGTTCCTCCTCTATTCTTACATATATTTCTAATGCCTGTGTCCTTAAATTTTCAAGTTCTACTACCTAGTTAGCAATAGATATAATCGTATCTTGCAAATTTTTGTTTTCTTCTCCCAGTTTTTTAACCTGTTCCTTTGTGACCTGTATTAAGTGTTTTCCCTCTTCCAAGTCTTTATTCAATTTCTGAATTTCTTGCATATCCTTTAGTCTATCTTTTTCTAGACCCTTCTATATTCCCCAACTAACATTTCTTTCATTTTCCTTTAGTTTGTCTTGCAACTGGATTATTGTTTGGTCCTTTTGTTCAAGCATAGTTGTTAAATTTCCCACAGAATACATATTAGCTGATGCTATAGCACCCATTGTTCATGCTAATTCTACCTTAGAAATGGCCTCTACCTTAGAATGGTTTAAATTTGATAAAGGAAATTTCCTGACATGAACAGGGAAAGATGGCCATGCTTTTTTTTGAAGTGCTTTCAATTCCAACCCAATACCACCCTTGGCTATCTGATGAGCTACTTCTCTGCATACCAATCTGTCTGGTAAGAATTTTGGGAGTACATGAGGGGGAATGGAATAGCCATAAACCCTAATATAGGAAAAAGTTTCCTCAATAAACTAGTCGGCAATTGATTTAAGACTTTCTATGACAGCATCATAAATGCGAGGGGGTTCGCATCCAAAAAATAATTTGTGCATAGGAATAATGACAAAATGACAAACCTCGTAAAATGCTTCTTTAGCATTTTCTTCCCAGAGGGATGAGTGGTATTTATGAACAGGCTCTGGGCAGGAAGAATTCCAACTCCAATTCATTAATGGAAAGGGGGTCATAAAACAGATCGCATCCATAATATATCCAGACATATAAAAAGACACTGGTTGGCCCTTTGACTTAGCTGCTTTGTAATTTAAAATTTCTTGTGTTAGGTTATCCGATAAAATTTTATGCCAGTTAAAACAATTTCCTTCTGAAACTTCCTCTAAGAAGGGTACCCAATCTGCATGAAAGTGACAGGGATCTTTTCTCCTGAAAAGTCTGCATAACATCATGGCTATATAAACCATATATTTGTTTAAGGAGGTTGTAGAATAAATACCATGAGTATTAGCCCTAAAGTTTGCTTCAGACCTCACCCAACCTTTAATCATGTCAGAATATGTCTGGTCTGCCTCAATACATTCCTTTCTTTGAAACTTGGCTAAAAATTCAGCATTAAAGGTGTGTTTATAATTTGGCGAGAGTTTATACATTACTTGAATGTGCTCAGGCATGAATGAGCCAACGATAGCTCCTTGATTGTTCTGAATGCTCCTTGTTGGGATATCTACCTTATCCAGAGCCCAGTCGAACATATCAGTATATGCCACCAGCCTCGAACGTGCAGCAACCTTATGTAGCTCAGACTCAGCAATGTCCCGGAGATGATTTTCGGAATCAGGGTCAGCATTCTTTAGCTCGTCCTCCAACAATTCGAAAATTTGAGTCCATGATTTGATGGAGTGTATGGCGTGTGGAGTAGTATCAGAGATAATATCACCTTCCTGTGAGTCTTAGTTTTTCTTCGGCACTTCTTTAGGTGCCATAGCTCTGCGTTTGACTTGAAAACCTGTCACATAAAGTGGATGAATAAGCTCATCTTTAAAATGAAAATACAGACGTTCAAACGTTTATTTTGAATATATCATAAAAATAATGATATTTGTACATCTGTCACGAAATTAAAGCTCTTAATGCAAAAGATATTTTCGGAGATATGCATTCAATGTATGTACTTAGGCGTTCTTGGCTTTTCAAATAAAAGAGAAACTTACTTAATCGGACAACGAAGCATTAATGAACACTTTAAGAAAGATTAACTTTAAACATGTTTTAGAAAGAGGATTTATTAATGTTAATTATGGATTAAATCTGAAAACATCACTTTTCAGGGTTTCGGAAGTCTTGATGTCGAAAGGTATGTCGTCGAAGAAACCCGAATTTGCCGAAATCGCGATGTTTTAATTAAAATTTAAACGTTTTTTATTACTTTAATTAATTGAGATTAGACACTATTGGGGTTTCGGAAATCCTGATGTCGAGATGTATGTTATCAAAGAAGTTTGATCCCCGAAATCGCGAAATTGCGACGGATTGTTTGTTTTAAACAGGACTTAACATATCTTAATTAACTGAAAAATCATGATTAGGGACAAAACATAATTAGTTTAATCTAACGTGATTTATGAATCAGGATTTCGGAAATCGGGATTTCAGGAAACATAATGACAAGAGACGCGCTCTCATAGAACCGTGAATCCCGAAATCGTGACTTAATTATATTAATTTTAAACCTTTCTTATAAGAGATTAAACTAATTCATGTTTTAATTAAGATTTAAATGTATCGGGAATCGGGGTTTCAGAATTCAATTTGCATTAAAGATTTGTTTGCAGAAAATCCCGAATCCCGATTCCTTTAACGTTTAAATTAAAAACTCGCAAATTTTAAAATTACAACCCGTTTTAAATATTTTTTCAAAGAGCATTGGAAAACTTATTTTTTGTAAATTTTTATCCATTCGTTATCCAAAAATAATCAATAAAAAGGTATCGCGAATTAAGAAATGACGAAAATCTTATTTTCAAAAAGCCAAAACCCAAAAGATAAAAATCTAGGCCTTAAGGACGAAAAATTTAAGCTTTGTTTCAACAAAGTGTTAGATAACGTGGGAGGACAAGAAGTTTAATCTTTCACCGATGGATTCTCAGGATACCATCAGATCAAGATTTCCAAGGAAGATCTCCATAAGACTACATTTGCAACAGAATGGGGATCCTACCAATACACAGTGATGCCTTTTGGATTGAATAATGCACCAGCCATCTTTTCTAGGGTGGTGGTTGAAGCATTCAAGGAGTTTTTACATAAATTTATGGAAGCATATTTTGATGATTGGATTGTTTTTATCTTATTACAAAACCATATTGAATTCTTAAGACTAATGTTGGATAAGTGCAGGAAATGTCAGATTTCCCTGAACCTGAAGAAATGCATTTTCTTTTCACCCTTTGGAGTACTATTAGGACATATTGTGTGTAAGCAGGGGTTACTGGTAGATCCATCTAAGATTGCTATTATTGTTGATTTAGCCCCTTCTACATCAGTCAAACAGTTGTGCACTGTGTTAGGAAATACTGGATACTATAGGAAGTTCATTAAGGGATATGCACAGATTACATCACCTATGGAGAAGCTTCTGAAGAAAGATTGTCAGTTTCAATGGACAAAAGAATGTCAGCAGAGCTTTGACACACTGAAACAGAAAATAGTTATTGCGCCTATTCTGGTTTTTCTAGATTGGAGCAAGGAATTTCATGTGCATGTCGATACATATTCTATTGCACTAGGAGCAGTGTTAGCACAACCAAGAGAAGAATATATTGACCACCCGTTAGCCTTTGCTAGCAGGAAGCTCTCAATAGCTGAGATAAATTACACCACCAGTGAGAGAGAAGGTTTATCCATGGTGTATACGATGCAGAAGTTTCATCACTACTTGTTAGGATGACACTTTAAGATGTTCATTGATCACTCCATGCTGAAATACTTAGTCAACAAGCCAGTGTTGGGGGGAAGGATATGCATATGGCCTCTATTGTTTCAGGAATATGATTTTAAAATTGTGATAAAGACAGGAAGGATGAACAAGGGACCCGACCACTTGTCTAGGTTGGAACATGGAGACGAACCTATGACCACTTGTCTAGGTTGGAACATGGAGAGGAACCTACTAGTTTGGAGGATACGTTGTCAGATGCATAGTTGTTGGCCATTACAAAGATTGATGATCACTTCGTCGAGATAGTTCAGTTCCTATCAACCGGAATAACACCCCACGAATACACAGTCATTCAGAAGAAACAGTTGGTAGTGTGCGTTGTATATTTTTCGCTTATAGTTGGACAGTTATATAATATGGGACCTTATGAAATCCTGAGAAGATGTGTTATTGAGGCAGAATGACCATTGATTTTAGTAGAATATCATGAAGGCATCGCAGGAGGACACTACGCAAGAAAATAAACAACGTAGAAGGTTCTTAGAGCTGGCCTCTGGTGGCCCACTTTACACAGAGATGCTAAATAATACTACAGAGCCTGTGATGTATGCCAACGAGTTGGGAAACCATCCAGAAGCGATGAGATTCCTTTAGCACCCCAACTAACTTTACAAGCATTTGAGAAATGGTCCATTGACTTCCTGGGACCTATAAACCCACCAGCGAAGCGCACAGGAGCTAGATACATCATCACTGCAACAAAGTATTTGACCAGATGGGCAGAAGTAAGAGTAGTTAAGGAATGTAGTGCAACTACAGCTGCAAGTTTCATATTTGATGATATCATCACCAGGTTTGGATGCCCAAAGATCCTCATGATTGATCAAGGTACACATTTTATTAATAAGACTATTGAAGCCTTGACTCAGGAATTTGAAGTTCACCATCAAAAGAGCACCCCATACCACCCGCAACCGAATGGTATGGTTGAATCCTTCAACAAGATCTTGGAGACAGCATTGATGAATATTTGCAGTGTAAACATAGATGAATGGGATTTGAGAGTACCAGTAGTGTCATGGGCCTATCGAATTACCTGTAAGAAGATGACAATGCAGACCCCCTTTAAGTTGGTTTATGGCCTAGAAGCAGTTGTTCAAATGGAATATTTAGTTCTTAGCTTAAGAATTTCAGCCTTTACAGATATGGATGACATTGGAACTATTCAAGAGAGGCTCGGATAGTTGGTCGAACTAGAAGAAGACATATTTATTGCAGGATTCCATCAGCAGGTTCAGAAGGAACAAGAAAAGACCTACCATGACAAGCACATCAAGAAGAAAGCATTTAAGCAAGGAGATTTGGTATTGGTATATGATAGAAAGTTCATGAAGCATCCAGGGAAGTTCATAACACATTGGTTGGGGCCATATGAGGTTGCCTATGGAACATAAGGAGGAGATGCACAACTGAAGACTTTGAATGGGGAGTGGAAGGAAGGATTGGTGAATGGGAGCTAGTTGAAATTGTACTATGACAACCACTTGTCTCACAGTTCTCGGTAAAAATAGAAGGAGAAGGGTCTAGGTACCAGGTGTAGTTGAGACTGGGTACCAGACACAAGAAAGATAGCCTACACACCGGGTGGAGGAACAGAGTAGGAAGCACAGGATGTGCTACGCAGTATGAATTCGACATACATCAAAATATTAAAATCATAGTGCCTCGGGATGAGTCACAGTTGAGTGTTGGGGGCCTATTGGCCCTTGGTTATGGAAGAAAGAAAACATTATATAAGAAAAGGTGAAACACAAACTGCGTGAAAGGAAGGTTGACTAAGATCATGTCGAAGTGGTTAAAGAAGAAGAAAAGATGGAGCGAAGTCTGAGAGAGTAATCCATTAGACAAGGAGATTGAGGAAGACAGATCAGCAAGGAAGGTGGATTGTGGACAACTCAGCTAGCGAAAAAAACCACTGGTAGATGCTTTGGAGAACCTTGCAGGAAGGAAGGAAGGACAGGCTGGCGAAGCCCTGAAAACGTAGGTCAAGTTGACCTAGGGTTTTGGTATCTAGGGTTTTGACACCTAGGCCTTGGCCTAAGGATGTCGGTGAGCTATTGTAATGTATAAATAAAGGTCAAGAGGACCTGGGATGGGTTAGAGAGACGAGGAAAGATTATGTATGTGGATTGATTGTTGTTACTGAGAGAGAAGTATGTATTGTAAGATCTTCAGTTGGGTGCGAAGATAAACCCTCCAGCTGGGTGCGCAGGGAATCAAGATAGAGAGAAGAGAGAAAGAGAAAGATCTGCAAGCTAAGAGTGAAGATAGAACTGTAATCTTTCATCGAATATATTATAAATCATAGTTTTGTGGACGTATCCCTAGGGAGAGGGTGAACCACATATATCTTGTTGAGTGTGTGATTGATGTTGTGTTCTTTACTTATGTTACTCTAAGGATGCATTAGAATGTTAGATCTATTATATAACTGTGCGAAGTAGGTTTGTACTTAAGAAGAATAATTTGTTCTCCATGTGTGGTTGCCTTGATTCTACTTTCATTTCCTCTGATTGTAGACACATGTGTCCTACAACCCCTTATTACTACTTCGGGTGAGACGGCACTCCCCTGCAGGTGTTGCCGAAAGGGCCAGTAGTGAGGTCTTGTTGGTGCGCTATTAGAGTTGAACCCTAGGTCTGCCCCTGTGCCAACAATACTAGATACTACAAGAAGTTCATTAAGGGCTATGCGCATATTATAGCACCTATGGAGAAGCTTCTGAATAAATATTGCCAGTTTCAATGGACAGAAGAATGTTAGCAGAGCTTTGACACACTGAAACAGAAAATGGTTACTACGCCTATTCTGGTTTTCCCATATTGGAACAAGGAATTTCATGTGCATGTCGATGCATCTTCTATTGCACTAGGAGCAGTGTTAGCACAACCAAGAATAGGAGATATTGACCACCTGTTAGCCTTTGCTAGCAGGAACCTCTCAAGAGCTGAGATAAATTACACCACCACTGAGAGAAGGTTTAGCCATGGTGTACCCATTGTAGAAGTTTTGTCACTACTTGTTGGGAGGCCACTTTAATATGTTCACTGATCACTCTGCGTTGAAATACCTAGTCAAAAATACAATGTTGGGGGGGAGAATATGCATATGGCTACTATTATTCCAAGAATATGATTTTGATATTGTGGTCAACCAAGGAGAATGAAAAAGGGACCTAATCATTTGTCTAGGTTGGAGCATAGAGAGGAACCTACTAGTTTGGCGGATACACTACTAGATGCACAGTTGTTGGCCATCATAAGGGTTGATGACCACTTCCTCGAGATAGACTAGCTCATATCAATGGCAATGGCACCTAGTGAATATACAATCATCCAGAAGAAACAGTTGGTAGTGTGCGCTGCAGATTTTTCAGTTATAGTTGGATAGCTATACAAGATCGGACTTGATGAGATCTTGAGGAGATGCATTATTGTTACACATGATTTTGGTCACTCTAGTGGTGTCTCTACTAGTGATGTACTTAGGCTCCCACAAGGACTTCTTGCTTGAGAAAAGTGACTATTGTCTTCTTCCAAAAACACATTTTTAAGATGAGTTTGCAGGCTGCCTATATTACAGGGTGAAAAAATCCTCCATTCTCATAGGCAACCCACACTTGGGGTGCGAACTGTTCACAGTCTTCTCTATAGATAGGGTTTGAACCTGTTTTTAAGCTTGAAAAGGAGAAGAGGTCACGAAGGTTCTAGAAGGGGATCTTCTAGAAAATGAGTTTGCATTCGCATGGTTGGCATCCTACTGACTTCTCAGATTTAGTGGGATCATCCTCACCCATGTAACCATCTCTCCTTCTCCTATATGTTGAAAGGATTCTCATGGAAAAGGTTAAGCAAGATTGAATGAAGAATTGGCGAAAGGATTGTGTGAAGAAACCCGTTTGGACAGAAGCTTGAAGACTCCATTTGGTCTTTTAAGTTGTGTTGGACATTCTTCATGAAAGTGTAGATTAAGTGTGTGTGTTGGAACCAAGGGTCATTGAAAGGAAGCTTGTGATATCAAGGCGATTCGGTTGTATCTTCTACTTTCATTTAATATAATACATCGGCATGTCCCTTTCCCATAAAATATCTCCTATTTTATTGCATAACTCCTTGATCATATGCATAGGTTGACATTGAATATACTTTGCTATCTTCACTTTGGTTGGTTTGTGTTGTCTTGGACTTGATTTCACAAGAGCACCAGAGCGAAGCGGGAACAACAGAGACCTAAGGAAGTGATATAAAGGTATGTCACTCATTCCTTCTTATTAGTAGATTCAATGACTACAACTTAGGGAAAGAGTTGTTTCATGTCCTGTTTTGTTCTAGATCTAGGTGGATCTAGGGAGATATGTTAGTGTCTGCACCTACCAATTTATCCGATAACAAAATTGGCGACTCCACTGGGGAGACAACCCATTTTAGTGGTTTTTTCTTGGCCATTTTCTCTTAACCTACCATTTTTCATTCTCAATCAATCTCTGAGTCTTAAGGAGACCCTTACAGACTCCCTGGATCCAGAAGTTCCCTCAGAAGTTTTGTCTTTTTTCCAAAATTTGCTTGATTACAAACCTTCTCACACTGCACCCTCCTGTAGCCTGCGAGAATCACTAAAGTTCACACCCTGGTGTTCAGTTTAGTTCAAACTTCTCACAGTCTTCCTGTGTCTAACCTGCGAGAATCCTTGATTCTCGTACTATACCCCACTCCCAGTCTGCGAACTCACTTGTGAAAATTTTGGATTAAGCCTTTTGTGTCCTCAAATGCCCAGATTTGTTTTTGTGTCTAGGAAGAACTTCTCTAGCCAGTGATTGAATTCTTCTTGACTTCAAATCTCGTGAATGATTAGTTTTCGGAAATCGAAATCTCTTCTTGATCATTTTTTCTCAATTTTTACCTCTTGACCTTTTCTTAACAAGGGTATAATCTCTGGTTTTGAAATCTGAGTGCTTGTTTGGTCGGGAGCCTTTAATTGGTTTAAAAGTTGAGATTCATTGTCCTTTTCAATTGCTTATTACTTGGAAAATTGTTACCCATGTGCATTTGAAGAGACTGGTCTTGTCAGTTTGTTATTTTTATCTTTAATGAAAGATTGGTTTGGGTGTTTGTTGTGTATTTCTTTTTCGTTGGTTGCTTGTTTTTCTTAGTTCCATCCATGTTGTTTGGTTCCTAATAAAAAATTAAAGACATTTTATTTTTTAAGCACCCTTGTATTCGAAAAATATTGGCATTCAAGTATTGAAAGAGAACAAATAGGGAATTTTCATTGTTCATAGTTGTTTGATATTACATTTCACAGAAGATCATACATCGTAGTTCACATTGTTCTAGAAAACTCCTCTTTCCCTCCTGTAAATAGGATTCATCGAACAAAATTTGTATCATTCATTCCTATTTATGCATTGTTGTGTCAGAGTCTCACACAACATCGGTTTCATTTCCGTCTCCTTTTGAGTAACAACAGCCTTTAATAATATTGTGCAATTTTAAAATTCAACTAGTAACTTTTTCTAGGGCTCTTTTACACCAACACTAGCTAGGCTAGAGATTTGGAATAGGTAGTGAGACACACTCTCCAAAGCACAAAACACACAATAGCATCTTGTGATAAGGAGTGTCAAATTCCATTGGCAGCATTTTGTCCTGGGAAGCCCTTCTCACACAAGGGTCAAACCTGAGGTCGCCTTGAGATTGACAGAGTTACTCACCATGCTTTGTTGATATCGATGTAGAGATTGCACGTATTACGGGGGTCACTTGAAGGTATACCCACAATTATGAGTGGAAGCCTCTCAAGCTGATTTCGGGCTAGATACCCTTTCCTTGCATGTGGATCGAACTGTCGATTGTTCCCCCAGGCATCATTGTTGTTGGTGGTAACCTTAGTAGCCTATCTTCTTAGGGTCTTACACAAGGTGACTGTGAAGAGGTAATTCTTCATGGTACCTAGAATGACAGTGGCCAGACTCACTCGATCTCCTTGGAGGGTATACCCTTGATTATGTGTCAGATCTTGCACCAGGGTGTAAGTTCGTTAAGCAGGTCATCAACGTAACTTTTCTTCCCTAGCCCAGCCCCTTCTTGTCTTTTCGTCGCGACGTTGGATTTCATCACCAACTAGTGACTTTGAAATTGGAAGGTCTTGTTTGCTTGGTTTTTCTTCCTAGATTTTACTAGCGCATGTTGTTTGTTTACCCAAGTTGGCCATAGAATTTCTTTCGTAAGATTCTAACTCGATCATAATTGACCCTCCACGTCATTCACGTAGAATACAAGGATTACCCCCAGAAGATATAGAAGGTCCTCAACCCTTTCCTACCAACTCACCGAAGGGATCTTCTCAACAGAGTGAAGTCCAAGACATTGACACTCCACAAGTGGAAAGAAATAAATCTCTAGAATGGTTCCAAATTACCAATTCTCGAGAGGACTTTTGACTTCCTCCCAACTCCGGGAGACATATTGTGTGAGTGAATTCTTCCGGATATCTAGTTGTTCAGTCTTATTAATCACCAACCTGACCTTTCATAAGACTTGAGGGTCAAGATCCTTTTTGGACTACTGGCATTTTTAGACGGGATCTCTTTGGCTCAGGAGAAGGCATTGATATCACTGTCGCACCTGAGCTACTTGAAACATCTGATCCAGACGTAGTACCTTTTACTACTGCATATTATTTTCCTGGTATAGATGCTCCACCATCCGACCACATCTTGACTATCCCCCTACAAATGGTCCATCACACAATGGTCCCAGATACTATGAGTCCTCGCACCGGGACTATAGTAGCCAGCCAAGCCCCCATTGGCACACCGATTTAGCCCAAGTTAACCCCAACGCTTCCCCCTGGATATCATGCGTTGAATGCTTCTATTCTCACTCCTACATAACTCACATCCGGGACTCCCGGCGGTTCAACTCCTTTTGGGTACCATCTTCCCGGTCTCATTCTGACACTTCCTCCAACCCCTTTTAGAGGACCTCTTTCATCCTCTATCAGAGGCACTGATCCTATTGGCACCATCCCATCTTTTACACCTAATTATCAGGTTCCTATTGGTGCACAATTTCACCAAGGAGGCCAAACTCAACCCCCTTTTGCAGGACAAATCCCAATTGGGCCGCAACCCCTGATTGGAGGGAAACCCCCACCTACCCCACCCTATGGACAAAACATACCTCCATCCTTGGCCTAGTATTGGAATTATCTTATTCAACATAATCCTCACTCGACTGGGGGACAATAGCCTCAATCTAGCTCCAACATACCCCCTAGTACAGGCCAACCCTATCCAGGTACGTCTAATCCTATTTGGGACTTGAATGCTCAACCCCACGCCCCTGTTCAAGGGTACAACCCTATGAATTACTTTCCTCCACACCAACAACCGAATCTACCTAAATATTTTCATTATATGAAAACTTCTTATGGTCCCACTGGTCTACCAATGAGACTCCCTCCCCAAATTAACTAGTACCCACATGTGAATAGACAGTTACCCTTCTTAGCCACCCTGGACCTCTCGGATCTGTCGAGAATTTTAAATCATCTGATCTGTCACTCTCCTCAATCGCCTGCCATACCATCCAAACTACCATCTGACATCCCTGAATTCGATGGTAAACCAGGAGAGGACCCGAACATTCATGTAATGACTTTTCACCTCTGGTGCTCATCCAACTCCTTGATGGATGACTCTATTCATTTGCACCTTTTTTATCGATTCCTCACAGGTTCCGCCGCGAAGTGGTATATAGAATTACCACGAGGCTTCTTCACCCACTTCAACACCCTTGCTATGGCTTTCCTCATCCACTACCAGTTACCGATCTACTACAAAATGGGAACTGAAATTTTGAGTTCTTTCAAACAAACCAAAGCCACTCATATCTCTGATCACATTCATGGGTGGCGACAGAGACGACGTCTCATCAAACTCAAACTTCCCGATCAGTTGCCGGTAGAGTGGTTCACGAAATCATTCATGAATGACATCGCTCATGACATCGCCATGGGTGGAGTTGTCATAGAAGAATAGGCAATCAGTTGTGCCCAATACCTAGACCTCATTTACTCACAAATAGGTACTCTTTACAACTTACTCCCTGACGCACCTAGTCCTTCTACTTCTGCTACTTCAACACTCTCATTGCTTATCATGCAGCTGACGATGTGATTGGAACTTTCCATGCCCAACCACATTCCGTCCAAACCTCTAACAACAACCCCAAATCCATTTATTCTCATGTTCAAAATGATTTGTCTCCTACCCCTCCCACCAGCAAGACTTCTGAGGTAAACTCTGATCAATCTACCCCCACCAGCAAAAATAAATCCAAAAAAGGAAAGGGTAAGAACAAGGAGGATAAAAATAATCGGCAAACTGAGAAAACCAAAACACCACATGTTGACGATAGAGATAAGCACAAACCCTGATACCCTTGTCTTATCTGTGGTGATGATCACTACACTAAGGATTGTCCAAGATGAGCCAAGGTTACTAAGTTCCTTCAAGGGACCCAAAAACCTCCCACTCTGACCATCTTGTCACAACCCTTACACTCTCAAAAACATGCCCAATTGGTCATTCATGACCAACCTTCCCCCTCCAATACATCCTATGTCTTAATGTGTACAGGTGATTCAAAGAAGAATGACATCACACTTACCACTCAAGCCAAAGATTATTTTTCCTCCAAAGAGAAGGTTGATGTAATACCTCCTTCGTTGGTCCAACCATCTCCCACGACTCCACCTACCAACGGTCCTCTACATATCGAACGATCAATTCTAGATACAGTCCTTTGCCCTCCTCCAAATGGTGTCATTTGAAAATCGGCTTTCAATCCTCATGCCCAGGCTGCCCAGAACTACAGTATTGGCGAAGATTTGGCCTAAGCATTGTCCACGATGTCAGCCCCCGAAGTCCTTCAGAGTTGTCCTATACAAAGGAAGGCACTATTGAAAGCTATTGGTGGAATTGACCCTACGGATACAAATTTAATAATTTTTGACTTGGAAGATCACATTCCAAGGCTACCCCCTCAACTTGCATTCCAAATACAAGTTATTGTCTCCGACAAAAACATTTGTAGAACAGTTATTGGTGAGGGTGCATCGACGTGTGTCATGTCTATTACCTGCTGGAAATCCATCGGCTCTCCTCCTTTAACTGAATCCCACAACATGCTCAAAGCATTCAATGGATCTGGTTTTAATCCTTACGGTGTACTCCCTTCATTTCCTATTATGTTAGAAGGAAAAATGGTCAATGTTGAAGTGGAGGTCTTTGACGCTCCTCTCCATTACAACCTTCTACTTGGTCGTAGCTGGATCGATTCCATGCGTGCAGTTGTGTCCACTATTTTATGTGTCGTGTGTTTCCCACATCAAGGAAAAGTAGTTACTATCGACCAATTGGCCTTCTTTCACTCTGATGCACATACCGGTAATGTACCATTCATTGCAAAAACCCCCCTAGATACGAGAACGTCGATGTGGGTCTTCTTAAAGATTCCTCATTGATGGGTACTTTCCCCATCCCACCACTCGATGTTCCACATCCATTTTTCGCCTCAGTCAACATGATCTCCACCTCTATTCACGGAACCCCTACATCTTACGACCCATGGATGGTACCCAACCCCGGTGATCATCTTCGATATGGCAACGAAATGCCTTTGAGTCCGGTCAAATCCGCTTATCAAGCCATTCAATCGGGAACCCTTTCAACCCCCTCTCTTGGTGATTTATCTCCAGATCCATTCCGCGTCATTTTTCCCACAGATGAGATGATTATGTCTATTATTTCCATGGAAGACACCCCTTGGGATGATGGACATCATCGTTCCATACTCTTCCTAGAACAACACACCATCAAGGTTTACCAACGTATCTTGACCTCATTGACCGTTGTCGTCATTTCTACCGTTCCCGAGTCTACACATGATTTGTTCTACGAAGGGAACTTAAGTAACATCTCACCCACCCTCCCCCTCGACATATCCATAAAACCTGGAATTGTCGAAAATATGCATACCGGAGCTTCGTGTTCCCATGACGAAGTGGTCACCTACAAGTCTCTATTCCAAGAATTTTGTGACATCTTCACGTGGAGCTATGAAGAAATTTCAGGTATTGACCTTGACATTGTGTTACATGAAATTAAGACATACCCGGGTGCTAAACTCGTCCGGCAATGACTTCATCCGATCCACCCATGCAAAGCAGCCGCTATCAAGCTTGAAGTTGAGAAACTTCTTAAGGTTGGATTCATTTAACCGGTGTCTCTAACTGACTGGGTTTCTAGTCTTGTTCTGATTGACAAGAAACAAGGCACAATCTACATGTGCATTGATTATAGGGACATTAACAATGCTTGTCCTAAATACAACTTTCCTACCCCCTTCATTGACCAGATCATCGATGATTGTGCCAGAAGTGAAATCTTCTCTCTGATGGATGGTTTCTCCGGATATAATCAAATCAATATCGTACTAGTAGACCAACACAAGACTGTTTTTATTTGTCCTTGGGGCACTTTCACCTATCGAAAACTTCCATTTGGTTTAAAGAATGTCGGTGCAACTTTTCAACGTGTTATGTCTTACGCCTTTCATGAAATAAATCACATAGTGCAGCCATATCTTGATGACTTACTCGCTCATTCCATGCGCCATGTAGATCATCTGATACACCTCCGCGCCATTTTCCTTCGATGTCAGTTTTACCATATATGCTTGAATCCCCACAAATGTGTTTTCTGCATAGAATCCGGCCGAATTCTGGGCTTTATTGTTTCATGTCAAGAGATCAGGGTAGATCCTTTGAAGGTCAAGGTGATTCTCAATCTCCCTCCTCCTTCCTCACTTCTCTAGTTACAAAGTTTGCAAGGGAAGGCAAACTTTCTCCGTCATTTCATCCCGAACTATGCTGAGCTCACTCTTGGATTTACGCGACTGCTCAATAAAGGTTCTGAGTTCATATGGGATACCACTACCAACAAATATTTTGAAGATTTGAAACTGTCTTTGACATGTACCCCACTACTCTTCCCACCTGATTACAGTCGGGATTATTTCCTATACCTCGCAGCCTCGGACTATACCATCGTTATGGTTCTCGTCCAGGAGGATGACTCTCATGACTAACATGTCATTTATTACTTGAGTCGGAGTCTCATGACTACCGAAACCAAGTATTTACATGTTGAAAAATTGGCCTTGGCAGTCGTCCAAGTAGTTCAACGTTTTCGGCACTATATCCTTTTACGCAAAACTACGGTGATTTCTAACTGCAACCCTATGCAACACATCGTTACATGTCAATTGCTAGAGGGAAAATACTCCAAATGGATCGTAATACTCCAGGAGTTTGACTTAGAATTCGAACGCGCTAATTCCAAGAAATCTTTGGTGTTTGTCGAGTTGATATGCGACCTTCCCTGATCTAAGACGGAAAATGTAGCAGAAGATTCACTACCCGATGAATCCCTTTTCCTGATCAATTATGATGAACTTTGGTACAGAGATATCATCATATATCTCCAGACCCAGACTCTCTGGACTAATTTGTCTAGCACTGACCGTCATCGAATACGCTACCAAGCACGTCAGTATACTATCCTTGGTGATACCCTTTATCGTTGTGGGATTGACTCCGTTTTTCGACGTTGCCTCACATTTGACGAAGTTGAGAAAGCCCTGAATGACTACCATTCTGGAGCCTATGGTGGTCACATGTCTGGGTATGCTACTACCTAGAGGATCTTATGGGCAGGGTATTTTTGGCCTTCTTTATTCAACAATTGTGTAATTGTTGTCCAAAAATGCCACGCTTGCCAAACCTACAACAATAAAATACGGTCACACCCTACTCCTCTACACCCTATGGTCTAGGTTGGTTCTTTTGCAAAATGGGGTATTGATTTCATGACGTTTCACCCTCACTCGACCAGGGGGCATGGATACATTATTATAGCCGTAGATTATTTTACGAAATGGGTCGAGGTGATGCCAACATTTGACAATACTGGAAGGAATACAGAATTATTCATATTCAATCACATCATTGCTCGTTTTGGTGTTCCTCAAGCTATCGTTACTAATCATGGTAGCCACTTTAGAAACTTCATGATGCCTGAACTCACTGAAAAGTTGGCTCTTTGCCATGAAAAATCAACACCCTATTACCCACAAGCCAACGGCCAAGTTGAATCAATAAACAAGGTCCTCATTACCATGCTTCGACGAATGATAGGGATTCACAAAACGAGTTGGCACACGATGTTTTTTTCAGCATTGTGGGCATACAGGACATCTGTTAAGTATGCTACCGGGTTTACACCATTCCAGTTAGTCTATGGTCTAGAAGCCATCTTACCGATTGAATGTGAGATACCCTCCCTAAAAATGGTCGTCAAACTTCTCCCAAACACTTCTGCCAAACAAGAACGTCTATTGTATCTTATGCAAATAGATGAAACCTGTCACGATGCCACCCTAGTTATAGAAGCCCAGAAGAAACGTGTCAAAGCCCAATATGACAAACATGTCAGGTCACGCGTTTTCTATGAAGGTGATCAGGTTCTCCTTTACGAACAAGATCGGGATATGCTAGGAGCCGAAAAATTTGAAGCTGTGTAGCGAGGTCCTTATATCATCATACGTGTTTTGGAGAAAGGAGCTTACGAGTTGGTGGACTATGACGGTATTCCTTTGAGTGAACCTAGAAATGGGTTGTACTTAAAGAAGTACTCTGCCTAAGATCACTTGTGCATGAGTGCTTGTATTTTATTGTATCATACTTTTTGGGTGTTACTTTAGTATGCTTTTTTCGTTATTTAGTCTCTACCCCTTACTGCTTATCTTACATTGTGCTTGGTTTTCAGATGTTGGAGTCTTCGCTACTCTACATTGGCTTTGTCAATGGCGCTAGTCATAGTACTTGGAACTTTGCTTCTGTTGCATGGAAATTTATGCACCTACAAACGAACTTATCAATCTGCGAGGTGTGTGCCTTGGTCGTGCGACCAATAATATTGCGGAATACAACGTCGTCATCGAATTGTTGATTGATGCTATTTTTCTCAATATCTCCCACCTGGTTATATGACTTGATTTGCAGCTAGTAGTACTACAACTAAGTAATGTCTATGTTATTTGAAGTCCTACTTTATTACAGGTATATTTATGAATTCGCCTCTTGGAATGTCATTTTGATTATATTGAGTATCAACACATTCCTAGATGTCTAAATACATTGACTGATGCATTATCCAACTATGTGTTAAATAGACATTTGGGACATTTATAAACCAATCACACATTACATGTATAACACAACATAAGATAAGCAATAGAAGCCATATATATGTATATAATGATCAAAAGTTTTTGTCCAAGGACCAAAATCTCAAAAATACGAAGCCCATAGCTTCTACAAAATAGTGTCCCAGATGACGCTCATGATAACACACAACTTCTTGGGCCACCCTATGAAGCAGTTGACTGAGAGACTCGGACACGCCCATAGTATGGCACTGATAATGTCTCAGAATCTCCCCAATAGCAATGTCTGGGACATCCGCGGTCAACCCCTCCAAGTTCTTCTCCACTGCCTTGTAGTCTTCAGCATCCCATCTCGCTACTAGAGCTACTTCTCCTCACCATTGAATAGGAGACATCACTGGAGGTCGATATGGCCCCACATCTGTGTCATCAAAAAGAGATTTTTGGATTAGTTCTTGGATAAACACAAAAACATTTCATATGATAAAATTTGCAAAAACATTTAAAAAGAACAAAATGTGTACTTCTTACCTAAGTCACCCCACTGAGCATCCTCAGGTAAGGCCAAATCCAGATCCCCTCAAAAATCCAAACAACGTATGCATAGTAGTCAATCATCAATATCTAGGGTCGCAACCAGTTGAAAAATGAATCATTACACTTGATGATAGGCCCAGTTATGTGTCGATCCATGAGGTTGCACCACCTCAACATCCTCGGATCCTGTGGGGCCGGTAAACCCCAATCAACCTGTAATCGTAGCAGTGGGACCCTCTCGAGGAAGAAGGACACCAAAAGTGATCCGTGCCCAAACTGCTTCAAATCACCCTTTCTACACTTCGTCAATTGCCTCTTCATACTGTGGAGAACTGCATCCTACCAATTGAAGACCTGAGGCTTTGTGCACTCTATGGCGTATTGGAAATACCTCTGGAGAGCCATGTGCAGAGCCCCGCTCCCAGCCATGCATGAAATAGTGAACAAAATGGTCCGTAGGGTCAAATATTGGACCCCCCAAATAGCAACCTTACCATTGCTTCTCTCTGCCTCAGGAACACAATACTGGCGACAATACTCACTCACAGGGAGTCCTCCACCTATCCACCGTTCAAAGTAGCATGGTATCCACGCCATGACAACCCCATTAGAAAATAGATATCCTCAATATCTAGGGTCAACATATGGAATCCCACGTGAAATAATTGTTGGTCCATGTCCCACACATGGACCAGGTATTCCAACAATCTAAGTTGGACTCTCATGCTCGGAATCCTGAATAATTTCAATAGCCCACAGTCCCAGAGCGCAGTGACTGTACCTGGGTCATTCTCAGCAATGGAATCCTCCTCCTCATGTTCTCTTTCTCGCCACTCCAACATTGTGATGGTCAAACACCTGCACAAGAGCCATGAGAGAAGAGTCAGCAACTTGTTTCAAACTTTTGCATAATTTTTATTGAGAAAAACTTAATTTTAAAATCCATGTTTCGGCCCTCGCAGGTGAGCCTTTCGCACATTGCGAGATTCTTGCAGGTGCCCTAAAGGCCACCTGTGATAATCTTAGATTCTTGCAGGTCCCGCAAAGCCCACCTGCGAGAGTGCTAAAGCGCATGGTCGGCCCTAAAATGGACTTAAAAACACAAAAAAATGCCAATAAAAACCAAAAATAAACCATGGAAAAGTTGAGGGATCAAGAGCTTACCTCATTTCCTGAAACAGCTCGCCGAGTGATCTCTTGTGCTTCCCGCAATCGAGCAAAGAAATTTGGGGGAAAATGAGGTATGTTGGACAAGTTTTTGGCAAAATCACAATGAAATGGTAAAAAGCCATTTTTACCCATATTTATTCACTTTTTACTATTTTTTATATATTATTTTCATTTTTCTTATAAAACCTAATGTTCTAATAGCCTTGTAAGTATGGTTTTCCGTAGATATGGAAACTTTGAAGTCCGAATGAGGGGGTATGGGTGTTTTTTTCTTTTTGTCACATGTACAACTATTTTTTTAGGGTTTTTGTAGAAAAAACCTCAAGCTCAGTCTTCGTCCATTCTCGCCCTCGAAAATATATGAGAACGTAACCGAATATACTTTTTCTCGTCTTTTCATACTCATCATGGTAACATGAAAATGATGAACCTAAGGGAGTATCCTTTAATCTCTTTTCACGCTCCATAAAGACGAAAATATTGTCGAGCGATCTTGTTCTCTTCACGCTCGTTACAGTATCTGAAGAAAACATTTGACGGGCGATATTTTATCACTTTTTCGGTCTCGTCGAACTTATTTACGAAAAAGGAACTCGGAGAATTCTCTTCAAGTGTTTTTCAGACTCTCAAAATATGAAAAACTCCCGAGTTTTCTTTCTTTGGACTCGTAAAACAAACATCAAAAGGCCCATATGGGACCGAGCCACTCTTTCCTAGAGTTCATTAAATATACTCTGAGGAACTCATCTGAAGGATGAGTTTACATCAACAAGCATATGTTATCCTCCTCAAGCTTGTGTAAGAATAAAGTGGTACTCGCCAGAAATTGTGGGGGAAATTTTGGGAAAGGGATGTGTTTTCGTATTCATATTAATGGCAGTAAGCGTTTCTCTTGAACATGACACCCCCTATTCGTCATTTGAATCCGGGTTGGGAAATCCACTTGTCTCTCATTCAAGTTGCTACAAGGTCATATCTTGGGCCGTCTTTGAGTCAGTGCTTCCAAGTCCTTGTTCATGTCGTTCATATGTTCAAGAGAAGTTCAAACGAGCCCTCTATTGAGTCGGCCATATGCAGTTGTCCATTATTACCATGTCAGCCTTCCCTGTGTCTGTTTCAACCCTTTTTCATACTTCGATTCACCCTAAAAATATGTTACTTGTTTCTTGTCATTGATGGGGGATACATCAAGGCCCTCCTGCGACGAGTGTTGCTCCGTCGACTCCAACTCATTATCTAGAAATAATACTTAGAAATCATTTAGTACCTTGGAACCTGCATGCCTTAATGGCAGATCTCTTCTCTTTTGACGGGGGTTTCACATCATTGATTATGGTCATCGAGAGACTCCTTAGAGTGCTCGATGTTAGCTCATTCATTCACATTCATTTGGATTATACTTCGGTATCTTGGGAGTCATCAACATCAATAGTGATTTCCCTCGCACTTGTTAACGGTTTTCGTCAATGACCAGTAATCAAGTGGTTTCTACCATGTTCGACTTCAGCACATGTAATTGCATGGTTATATTCATGCTTTCAGGTGATGGGATTGAAGACCTTGGGTCTCATATTTTTTATCCAGGCTGCGGTGGAGTATGTATGATTTGTATCAACACATAGATCCACTTTGTATGTCACGTGGCTATGTCATTATTAAAGTCTTATCACATAGATCCATAGTGTATTCCTGGTGGCTATGTAGCATGTTTGTCAACATGGATCCACGATGTATGATTGGTGGCCATGACCTGCGTTTATGATTCCACTCATTTTTTATCTGAGCATGGGAATGCCTACCTCAGAACTGGTATAATATTCTGCAAATACTTGGTTGTTTACAGGTTTCCAATTAGGTGTGCTCCTTGCTTTCTGACAAACACACGCAGTTTACAAAGTATTTTGGCTCTCACAAGTTCCAACCTCATACTTTGGGGGGCATTCTGTTACATATGATTTTGGTCACTCTGGTGGTGTCTCTACTAGTGATGTACTCAGGCTCCCACAAGGACTTCTTGCTTGAGAAAAGTGACTGTTGTCTTCTTCCAAAACCACATTTTTAAGATGAGTTCACAGGCTGCCTATATTATAGGGTGCGAAAATCCTCCATTATAGCAGGCAACCCACACTTGGAGTGCAAATTGTTTGCAGTCTACTCTATAGATAGGGTGCGAACCTGTTTTTAAGATTGAAAAAGAGAAGAGGTCACGAAGGTTCTAGAAGAGGATCTTCTAGAAAATGAGTTGACATTTGCATGGTTGGCATCCTACTGACTTCTCAGATTTAGTGGGATCATCCTCATCCATGTAATCATCTCTCCTTCTCCTATATATTGAAAGGATTCTCATGGAAAAGGTTAAGCAAGATTAAATGAATAATTGGCGAAAGGATTGTTTGAAGAACCCTGTTTGGACAGAAGCTTGAAGACTGCATTTGGTCTTTCAAGTTGTGTTGGACCTTCTTCATGCAAGTGCTGAGTAAGTGTGTGTGTTGGAACCAAGGGTCACTGAAATGAAGCTTGCGACATCAAGGCGATCCGTTTGTATCTTCTACTTTCATTTAATATAATACAACGACATGTCCCTTTCCCATAAAATCTCTCCTATTTTATTGCATAACTCCTTGATCATATGCATAGGTTGACATTGAATATACTTTGCTATCTTCACTTTGGTTGGTTTGTGTTGTCTTGGACCTGATTTCACAAGAGCACCAGAGCAAAGTGGGAACAACAGAGACCTAAGGAAGTGATATAAAGGTATGTCACTCATTCCTTCTTATTAGTAGATTCAATGACTACAACTTAGGGAAAGAGTCGTGTCCTGTCCTATTTTTTTCTAGATACAGGTGGATCTAGGGAGATCTGTTAGTGTTCGCACCTACTGATTTATCCGATAACAGTTATGGAGGCAGAAATACCATTGATTTTAGTAGAAGCACATGAAGGCATTGCAGGAGGACACTACACAGGGAAAGTAACAGTGCAGAAGGTTCTTAGAGATGGCCTCTGGTGGCCTACTTTACATAAAGATGATAAGGAATACTATAAAGCCTGCGATGTATGCCAAAGAGTTGGGAATCCTTCCCGAAGAAATGAGATGTCTTTAGCACCACAAATGACTTTACAGGCATTTGAGAAATGGGAAATTTATTTCGTGGGACTTATAAACCCACCAGGGAAGCGCACAAGAGCTACAAACATCATCACTGTGACAGAGTATTTGACAAGATGGGAAAAAGCAAGAGCAGTTAAGGATTGTAGTGAAACTACAACTGCGCGATTTATATTTGAGTATATCATAACCAGGTTTGGATGTCCAAAGACCCTGATGAGTGATCAAGGCACACACTTTATTAATAAGGCTATTAAAGCTTTGACTCAAGAATTTGAAGTCCACCATCAAAAGAGTACTACATACCATCCACAAGCGAATTGGATGATTGAAGCTTTCAACAAGATCTTGTTGAAAGCACTGACGAATATTTGCAGTGTGAACAGGGATGACTGGGATCTGAGAGTACCAGTAATATTATGGGCCTATAGAACTACTTGTAAGAAGCTAACAATGCAGACTTCCTTTAAGTTGGTGTATGTCCTAGAAGCAGTTGTCCCTATGGAATATTTGTTAGGATATTTAGACACTTAGGAGTTAGTTAAGAACTACTTGGTCTATTGTGTCATTAGGTAAAATTGTGTTTTATAATGTGTTTCTTAAGTATACATTTGTAGTTAGGAAATCCGACGGTCACGATATGTTCCCGACATAGAGTGATCTGACAGTTCATATTCTCCTTGATCTTAACGACCATTGATTCGTGGCTTAACAGCTGATTGGTCCATGATATATATTTAAAGAGCATGGAGGGTCATTTGCCGATGATAAATTGTGAGAAACTCTCTTGTAAAATCTCTATGTAATCTTTTTATTTGCATTAATAAACTGCTCCAAGTGGTCACATTGGTTGGGGTCGTAGATGTTTCCCCGTAGGGGTTTTACCACATGAAAACATTGGTGTGTTGATATTTGATCTGGTTATGTGATTGGTTACTGAAGTTGTTCATCCTTTGTTCGAATACTTTTGTTGTCAAACATGGTATAAAGCATGTTTGAAGACCCGCTCCTATTGTAGATCGAGATCGTGAAGCTGAATTGACTCATCTCCATTTTCTATCATTTTCATACATTTATGGGATGCGAGGACTATTCCATGGTGTCCATAGCACTCTTTTCAGTTAGGAACATTTTTTGTTTCACTTGAAAAGGTTTTCTTTTGCCCAAGATACGGCCATTACAGTCAGATCTGGAGGTATAAAGCCTGAATATGCATTTTTTTAATTTCTGCAAAGTTTTATTTTGGTTTTATTTCGGTTTGTATTTTTTAATTTCTGGGTTGCTACTATTTTAGATCTAAGTATTCTCTTTTCCCCACGCCTTGTGTGATCTCAGAAAATCCGAAATAGATAGGAAAAGGTGCATCTTCTGGGTAAGCTAATCGAAATCTAACCCATTGTTGTCATCGAGAAGCGAAACTTTTTTCTTGTGTGAAAAGAGATTTTTTTTAGCATGCTCTCCAACAACAACAACAACCCCAATCCTCCTTATGAACATTAAAATATGTTTGACTAGACCATTTGGTTAAAACTTGCCTTATTAAGTAAGAGGTCTTGAGTTCAAGTCTCTCTTTTGTTACTTTTTGAAAAAGTTCATGCTAAAATTGTAAATTGTATTCACTTCAAGTATAAACGTGAATCACTATAAGTAGCTTTAATATTTTATTTTAGAGTTATTTATTTTGCATGCAGTTTTTTTGTTATAAAGTAACTTCATTGTAAAAGTGATTCCCACTTCTCTTTATAAAAGTGGGTCACTTCATAAAAGCAATTTACACTATCACGTGGTCAGTTGGTTACCATTTATGATTTTTATAAAAGTGCATAACTCTCACATCGAAAGTCCGTTTTCAGTGTCGTTTTTTTTAAAACTGCATAACTTTTCAATATATTTCCATATAGATCATCAGTTTCAATTTTTAAATACACATTATATGCATATTTAATATGGTTTCTACAAATAATGTCTTTCTTAACAACATAACTACTTTCAATGGAAATCTCATATGGAAAATTTATTAAGAAGTAAAGGCTTGTACTGGATTACCTTGGGAAACGAAAAAAAACCCACTGATGATGATAAGAAATCCAAATGGGCTAATAGGAGTGATGAAGCACGTGGACTAATCGGAATTTACATCTCTCCTGATTTAAGATACCAACTCCAAGAAATTGATGACCCCAAAGAAGCTTGGGACAAGATTGAATCTGTGTTTAGTAAACTCAATATTATTCGGGTACAATAGTTAGAAAATCAAGTACTGACCTTGAGTCCAACTGATTTTTCTTATCTTGGATATTGTCTATCTTATTCTTTCTAAGTTAGGTAGTGCATATTCTATGTTTGTATCTACCTTCTATGCCATGAGAGAGGCTCTAAGGAAAGCTTATGAAAAAACCCACTCTTGAGTCCTTTTGTGTTTCTTTGATTAGAGAGGAAGATAAGATTGTACAACTTGGAGTGATCAACACTGCAGGTACCTCCAACAAAGCCTTAGTTTCCCAATAGAAAGATAAACCCAAGAATCCAAAGAAGAAACATCCTCACCACAACAACAAGCAATATAAGGGTCTCAAACCCACTCAGATAGCTTTTTCTCCGAATGGAGACAAAGGAGAAAAATATTAAAATAAGAAGACTGACAGACATTGCAATTTTTGTGATAAATATGGTCCTGATGAGTCCAAATGTTTCAAGAACATGGCAGCTTTAGAAGCATCAATGAATAAGCACAACATCAGTATTGATCTTACTTCTTCTTCGTATTCTCATGGACATGCACTTTCTGCTTCTGGTTTCTCCTTCAATACACCTTCTACTTCTACTTCTGATAAGTGGCTTATTGATTTTGTAGCATCTTATCATATGGCTAAGGATATAGACATATTTTCTACTCTAAATGAATGTAACACCAAGAAAATATTTGTTGGTGATGATAGATCTCTTAGTGTTGAAGGATCTGGAACAATACAAGTAGAAAATGGTCATTTCAATGATGTATTATGTGTTCCAAGTCTTTCTTGTAACCTTCTATCAGTATATCAAATCACTCATTTAGGTGAAGGTAAAACCGTAGAGTTTTCACCTCACCAAGTTGTAATCAAGGATCTATAATCTCCTAATCATGTTCTTGAAACTTGAATTGTTGATGATATTGCCAGGTTGTACAAGTTTGACAACTTTGGGTCATCATCTTTTTCATCAGTTTTTATTGCTCATAGCTATGACTTGAGCAAACTTTGGCATGAGTCGTTTGGTCATCTAAAATATCGCTCATTGCAACAACTATGTAATCAATAGATGGTGACTGGTCTTCCTCTTGTTTCATGCAGAGATGATGCTTGTGTCGGTTGTGTTCTCGGAAAACATCATCGGGACAGTTTTGAAAAACGTTCCTCTTGGCACACCTTGGGTCCTTTGTAGCTTGTTCACAGTGATTTGTGTGGTCCACTTTCTTCTCCTTCTTTTTCTAGGTGCAAGTATTTCTTTACTTTCATTGATGACTTTTCCAGACGTACTTGGGTTTACTTCTTAAAACTTAAGAGCAAAGTTTTTGACAATTTTTTGGCTTACAAGGCCCTTGTAGAAAAGCAATCTGGACATCAAATTTAAAGGTTAAGAATAGATAATGGAGGTGAATATGTGAACAATAATTTTACAAATTACTGCACTACACAAGGAATCCAAATGCAACACATTGTTCCATATACACCACAACAAAATGGTGTTGCTGAGAGAAAGAACTGCACATTAAAACAAATGGCTAATTGTATGATCCAATCTAAGGGATTAAGTCTAAAGTATTGGGTGGAAGCCATCAAATGTGCAAATTACATGGTAAATCACACTCCCACAAAGGCTCTTGAAAATATAACACTGGAAGAAGATTGGACTAAAATTAAACCAGATGTAAGTCACTTACGTGTATTTGGCAGTATAGTATGAGCTCACATTCTTGATGAGAAAAGGAAAGCTTTATAGCCTAAAAGTGAGAAGTGTATATTTGTTGGTTATTCTTAAGATGTCAATGGTTACAGACTTCTTCAATCACATTGTAATGAAATTATTGTTAGAATAGATGTTAAATTTGATGAAAATCTCTTGGCTTGTGAGCCTAATTTGACGTTTGTTCCTTCTTTGGCCTGCAAGCCTAATTCGACAGTTGTGCCTTCTTCAGCCTATGAGCCATCTTCGACGTTTGTGCCTTCTTCTGATCTGGTTTCTTTTTCAAATGATGACAGTGAGGATGAAAATCCACCTCCACCTGCTCACCCTCCTCCGGATGAGTACTTTGAACTTGTACCAACACCAGCTCCACCGCTTCCTAGATTGGTCCATTCAACACGAGAAGAAGCTGGTGATCTTGTCGCTGATGCTTCAGATCAACGTCGGACACGTTCACAGTTCCAGCAAGTCTCTTCTCTTTTGGCTCAATTTTCAAAAAATCATGATCCAGAGACATTTGCAGAAGATTCAGGTCATCCAGATTGGGATACAGAAATGAATGAAGAGTATCATTCTTTAATGGCAAACAATACTTGGGATCTTGTACCTCTTCCAAAAGGAATAAAACTTGTCAGATGTAAATGGGTCTACAAAACTAAGTATGCATCAGATCGAAGTGTTGAAAGACACAAGGATCATTTAGTTCCCAAATGATTTTCCCAAGTTGAAGGAATTGACTATCATGAAACCTTTGCCCTTGTAGACAAAATGAATTACATCCTCCTTGTTCTTGCCCTTATTGCCTCACATAAATGGGAGGTCCATCAGATGGATGTTAAATCTTCCTTCTTGCATGGAGATTTGCAAGAAGAAATATACATGGAAAAACCTCCTGGATATGTCCAGAATGACTCTAGCCTTGTTTGTCGCCTTAAGAAATCTCTTTATGGTCTCAAGCAAGCTCCTCGAGCTTGGTATGCCAAAATGGACACCTTTCTTATTGCCACTGGATTCTCTAGATGTCATTCTGATCCTAATGTCCATACCATGAAAGTAGGAATCCATCTCATAATCCTTGTCCTTTATGTTGATTACCTTATCCTTACTGGTAATGACTCAAAACTTTTAAACCATGTGAAAACCAGCCTTAAGAAGAAATTTAAAATGACAAACTTAGGCTTTTTGCACTATTTCCTTGGCCTCCAAGTTTTGCAAACCAATGAAGGAATTTTTCTTTCCCAATCTAAGTATGATTGAGACCTTCTTCGTCGCTTTCACATGGACGATTGTAAACCAACCCCTTATCCCTTCCAGTCTGGAATCAATCTTATAGCCACCTGTACTTCTAATGAAGTTGATGCCACCATGTACCGTCAGTTAGTTGGTAGCCTCTTATACTTGACTCATACCCATCCTGATATTTCATCTGTTGTTGGTCTTGTTGCCCGGTATATGCAAACACCCCATGAAATCCACTGGAAAGAATCTAAAAGGATACTTCTCTATGTTCGTGGTACAGTTCAGTTCAGGATACATTATAGTTCAAGGGGGCTCCTTTATTGGTTGGTTTCACTGATTCAGATTAGGTCGGTGACCCTGATGATAGGAGGTCTACTGAAGGTTATGTTTTTAGCCTTGGCTCAGGACCTGTCACTTGGGCATGTAAGAAAAAATAAGCTATTTCACTTTCTTTAGCAGAAGTAGTTAGAAAATCAAGTACTGACCTTGAGTCCAAGTGATTTTTCTTGCCTTGGATACTGTCTATATTATTCTTTCTAAGCTAGTTAGTGCATATTCTTTGTTTGTATCTACCTTTTATGCCATGAGAGAGGCTCTCAGGAAAGATTATGAAAAACCCACTCTTGAGTCCTTTTGTGTTGCTTTGATTAGAGAGGAAGATAAGATTGTACAACTTGGAGTGATCAACACTACAGATACCTTCAACAAAGCCTTAGTTTTATAGAAGAAAGATAAACCCAAGAATCCAAAGAAGCAACATCCTCTCCACAACAACAAGCAATATAAGGGTCCCAAACCCACTCAGATAGTTTTTTCTCCGAATGGAGACAAAGGAGAAAAATATAAAAATAAGAAGACTGACAGACATTGCAATTTTTGTGATACATATGGTCATGATGAGTCCAAATGTTTCAAGAATATGGAAGATTTAGAAGCAGTGATGACGAGTTACAACATTGATATTGATCTTACTTCTTCTTCTTATTCTCCTGGACATGCACTTCCTGCTTCTGGTTTCTCCTTCAATACACCTTCTACTTCTACTTCTGATAAGTGGCTTATTGATTTTGGAGCATCTTATCATATGGCTAAGGATATAGACATATTTTCTACTTTAAATGAATTTAACACCAAGAAAATGTTTGTTGGTGATGATAGATCTCTTAGTGTTGAAGGATCTGGAACAGTACAAGTAGAAAATGGTCATTTCAATGATGTATTATGTGTTCCAAGTATTTCTTGTAACCTTCTATCAGTATATCAAATCACTCATTTAGGTGAAGGTAAAACCGTAGAGTTTTCACCTAACCAAGTTGTAATCAGGTATCTAAAATCTCCTAATCATGTTCTTGCAACTTGAATTGTTGATGATATTGCCAGGTTGTACAAGTTTGACAACTTTGGGTCATCATCTTTTTCATCAGTTTTTATTGCTCATAGCGATGATTTGAGAAAACTTTGGCATGAGTAGTTTGGTCATCTAAAATATCGCTCATTGCAGCAACTATGTAATCAACAGATGGTAATTGGTCTTCCTCTTGTTTCATGCAGAGATGGTGTTTGTGTCAGTTGTGTTCTCAGAAAACATCATCGGGACAGTTTTGAAAAATGTGCCTCTTAACATGCCTTGGGTCCTTTGTAGCTTGTTCACAATGATTTGTGTGGTCCACTTTCTTCTCCTTCTTTTTCTGGGTGTAAGTATTTCTTAACTTTCATTGATGACTTTTCCAGACGTACTTGGGTTTACTTCTTAAAAATTAAGAGAAAAGTTTTTGACAATTTTTTGGCCTACAAGGCCCTTGTAGAAAAGCAATCTGGACATCAAATTCAAAGGTTAAGAACAAATAATGGAGGCAAATATGTGAACAATAATTTTACAAATTTATACACTACACAGGGAATCCAAATGCAACACATTGTTCTGTATACACCACAACAAAATGGTGTTGTTGAGAGAAAGATCCACAGATTAAAACAAATGGCTAATTGTATGATCCAATTTAAGGGATTAAGTCTAAAGTATTGGGTGGAAGCCATCAAATGTGAAATTTACACGGTAAATCGCACTCCCACAAAGGCTCTTAAAAATATAACACCGAAAGAAGATTGGACTAAAATTAAACCATATGTAGGTCACTTCCGTGTATTTGGCAGTATAGCATGGGCTCACATTCTTGATGAGAAAAGGAAAGCATTGTAGCCTAAAAGTGAGAAGTTTTATATTTGTTGGTTATTTTTAAGATGTCAAAGGTTACAAACTTCTTAAATCACATTGTAATGAAATTATTATTAGAAGAGATGTTAAATTTGATGAAAATATCTTGGCCTGTGAGCCTAATTCGACATTTGTTCCTTCTTTGGCCTGTGAGCCTAATTCGACAGTTGTGCCTTCTTCGGCCTGTGATCCATCTTCGGCATTTGTGCCTTCTTCTAATCTGGTTTCTTTTTTAGATGATGACAGTGAGGATGGAAATCCACCTCTTCCTACTCACCCTCCTCCAGATGAGTAATTTGAACTTGAACCAACACCAGCTCCACCGCTTCCTATATGGGTCCATTCAACATGAGAAGCAGTCGGTGATCTTGTCATTGATGCTTCAGATCAATGTCGAACATGTTCACAGTTCCAGGGAGCCTCTTATCTTTTGGCTCAATTTTCAGAAACTCATGATCTAGAGACATTTGCAGAAGCTTCAGGTCATCCAAATTGGGATAAATAAATGAATGAAGAGTATCATTCTTTAATTGCAAACAATACTTGGGATCTTGTACCTTTTCCAAAAGGAAGAAAACTTGTCATATGTAAATGGGTCTATAGAACTAAGTATGCATCAGATCGAAGTGTTGAAAGACACAAGGCTCATTTAGTTGCCAAATGATTTTCCCAAGTTGAAGGAATTGACTATCATGAAACCTTTGCCCCTGTAGACAAAATGAATTCCATCCTCCTTGTTCTTGCCCTTGTTGCCTCACATAAATGGGAGGTCCATCAGATGGATGTTAAATCCGCTTTCTTGCATGGAGATTTGCAAGAAGAAATATACATGGAACAACCTCTTGGATATGTCCAGAATGACTCTAGCCTTATTTGTCACCTTAAGAAATCTCTTTATGGTCTCAAGCAAGCTCCCCGAGCTTGGTATGCCAAAATGGACACGTTTCTTATTGCCACTGGATTCTCTAGATGTCATTCTGATCCTAATGTCTATACCAAGAAAGTAGGAAGCCACCTCATAATCCTTGTCCTTTATGTTGATGGCCTTATCCTTACTGGTAGTGACTCAAAACTTTTAAAGCATGTGAAACCAGCCTTAAGAAGAAATTTGAAATGACAGACTTAGGCCTTTTGCACTATTTCCTTGGCCTCCAAGTTTTGCAAACCAATGAAGGAATTTTTCTTTCCCAGTCTAAGTATGCTTGTGACCTTCTTCATCGCTTTCACATGGATGATTTTAAACCAACCCCTTCTCCCTTACAATCTAGAGTCAATCTTACAGCCACCTATACTTCTAATGAAGTTGATGCCACCACGTACCGTCAGTTAGTTGGTAGCCTCTTATACTTGACTCATACCCGTCCTGATATTTCATCTGTTGTTGGTCTTGTTGCCCGGTATATGCAAACACCCCATGAAAGCCATTGGAAAGCATCTAAAAGGATACTTCTCTATGTTCTTGGTACAGTTCAGTTCAGAATACATTACAGTTCAGGGGGAACTCATTTATTGGTTGGTTTCACTGATTCAAATTGGGCTGGTGACCCTGATGATCAGAAGTCTACTGTAGGTTATGTTTTTAGCCTTGGTTCAGGACCAGTCACTTGGGCCTATAAGAAACAATAAGCTATTTCACTTTCTTTAGCAGAATTAGAGTACCAAGAAACGCTAAATGAAAGTCAGGAATCCTTGTGGCTTCGACAGATCCTTTCAGAGTTTGGATTCCAACACCAACATCCGACCAGCCGTTGGTGTGATAATTAGAGTGTCGTCAAACACACCAAAGACCCAGTGCAACATCAATGTAGAAAACACATCAAGCTACACATGCACTTCATCAGAAAGCTCATTCATGATCAAGTTATTGAAGTGATCTTTTTCCCTACAGAAGATCAAGTTGCAGACATTTTCACAAAGTCTCTTACAAAAGCAAAGTTTTCCAAAATTTGATCTATGTTAGGAGTTCAGGAAGTTGTAATCAAGGAGGGATAGGCTCTAATGCCTCCTTGCTTCTCCTATTGTGTCACTATTGTAAATCCTTCAATCGTATCCCAAGTTGTTCTTAAGGGGGGATGTTAGGACATTTAGACACTATATGTTCTAGTGTTTATTTAGTATGCAGTAGTATGCATTTGTAGTTACGAAATCTGAAGGTCACGATATGTTCCCAACATAGAATGATTTGGTGGTTCATACTCTCCTCGATCTTAATGGCCATTGATCTGTGGCTTAACACCCGATTGTTCCATGATATCTATTTAAAGAGAATGGAGGGTCATTTGTTGATGATCGATTGTGAGAAACTCTCTTGTAAAATCTCTCTGTAATCTTTTTCTTTCCATTAATAAACTGCTCCAAGTGGTCTCATTGGCTAGGGACATGGATGTTTCCCCATAGGGGTTTTACCATGTGAAAACATTGGTGTGTTGATCTTTGATCTATTTATGTGAGTGGTTACTGAAGGTGTTCGTCCTCTATTGGAATACTTGTGTTGTCAAACAATATTTGGTTCCTAGTCTCAGAATTGCAGAATTCACAGATATGGATGACACTGACGCTATTCAAGAGAGGCTTGCACAGTTGGTAGAACTAGAAGAAGAATGATTTGTTGCATGATTCCATTAGAAGGTACAGAAGGAACGAGAAAAGGCCTATCATGATAGGCACATCAAGAAGAAATCCTTCAAGCAAGGAGATATAGTATTGGTATATGATAGCAAGTTCATGAAGCATCCAAGGAAGTTCAGGACATATTGGCTTGGGCCATATGAGGTTGTTTACATTACAGAAGGAGGAGCTACACATTTGAAAACTTTGAATGGAGAATGGATGGAAGTTTTGGTGAATGAGAGCCGGTTAAAATTGTACTACAACAACCAGCTGCCTCGCAGCTCCCAATAGAAGCATGAGAAAAAAAAAGGTCTAGGTACCAAGTGTTGTTGAAAATGGGTACCAGACACAGAAAAGACAGTCTACACACAATGGGGAGGGACAGAGCATGAAGCACAGGCTGCCCCATGCAACTTGAAGTCGAAGTGAAATAGAATATTCAGACCTGAAGTGCCTCGAGACGATTCACATGTGAGTGTTGGGGGCCTGTTGGACCTTGGTTATGGAAGGATGCGAAGATTAAGGAAAGAAGCATAAAGTGTGAACTGCGTAGAAGACAAGTTGACTGAGATTGGGTTGAAGTGACCAAAAGAGCAGAAAAGATGGAGCGAAGTAAGAGAAAAGAAGTTGTTGGATGGGGAGAGCGAGGAAGATAGATCAGCAAGGAATATGGATTGTGGACGACTCAGCAAGAGAAAAAATCCACCAATAGATGCTTTGGAGCACCTTGCAAGAAAGAAGGAAAGACAAGCTGGCGAAGCCCTGAAAACGTGGGTCAAGTTGACCTAGGGTTTTGGTATTTAAGTTTTTGACACCTAGGTTTTGGCCTAAGGATGTCAGAGATTCATTGTAATGTATAAATAAAGGTCAAGAGGACATAGGGTGGGTTGGAGAGATTATGTATGATGAGTTATTTTTGTTATTGTTGAGAGAGAAGTATTATGTGGTGAGGAAAGTCCATGTTGTAAGATCTTCAGCTGGGTGTGAAGATCAACCCTGTAGTTGGGTGCGTAGGGAGGGGAGGGAGGAAAAGAGAAAGAAAAAGAGAGATATACAAGCTAAGTGCAGATAGAACTATATGCTTTCATCTAATATATTATAAAGAAAAGTTCTATGGATGTATCCCTAGGGATAGGGTGAACCACGTATATCCTGTGTTATATGTGATTTATGTTGTGTTCTTCTGATCTCTGATATATTGTTAATGCAATATTGTGTTATATATGAGATATAGTTCGCACAGTAGGCTTAATAAAGATAAAGAATAACTAGATCTGTGTGAGTTTGTTTCCCTAGATCCTCTTTGCATTTCCTCTGGTTGTAGACACCTGTGTCCTGCAACCCCCCTATAGCTACTTCAGGTGACACTGCATCTTCTTTGCAGTTGTTTCTGAAAGGGCCAGTAGTTAGGGCTTGTTGGTGTGTTGTTAGAATTGAACCCTGGGTTTGCGCCTGTGCCAACATGTCTTATTATGCACCCCTTAGAATTATTTATGAGTAATTGTCTCAGTCTGAACTCGCAACATCGTCGACCTCTCGAACTAGATAATCGTTAACCTACAATTTAGGTCGTTGTGGGAGTGCTAGTAGATTGTGACAGGGACATTTCCACACCTCTCCCTCATCTGTTTGGTTTCTTTGTATGGCCCCTTTACTCCATATGTGATTCGTATTAGAAAGTGTCACCATGCTTGCATCCACTACCAAAGAGAATTTCAAATATCCATATACATAAATCCATACTAAAATCATCACATAAATCACATGCATGTAAATCAAATACTCAAACCAAATACAGTTCCACTCCATGACTTAGTCTGGGGACCAAGGGAGCTTGTTGATTCCATCAGCATCATCAACCTGTCATGTATAATGTACACTCATGGAAACGAATGCAGGAGCATCGATATCACATCAAAAGGAAGCGGGCGTGGAAGCAAAGTCAACACCTCAATGCATTGAGGGAGCCAAAACCGACCTTAACCAATTTGGTAGAGGTGTGGAGATATTTTTTATTTTCTCATTAATTAAATTAGAGTATGTAAATTCGAGCCACCATTTGAAACGACGGAACAATTGTAAATCCTTTACAAGATTGTAATATATTACAGGTGTAGGATAATTTCCCTAATTATTCATTAGGTTGCATTTAATTGAGTAGGTAACCACCAGAGTAAAATGTGATAGGATTTAGATAGGAGGAAGAAGAGCGAAGAGGAAGCTCTGGGTCCTTAGACAAGTTTTTCATTGTTTTTGTGTCTGTAGGAAATAACAACTGTAATTATGGTTTTTCTTTGAAATGAATAGAATAGAGAAAAATGACCAAAATTATACAGTGTTGATACTGTTTAACTGTTCATATGTATTCTGTGAATGTATGAGGGTCATAGTGAATGAATGAATAATTGAATAAGTTTCAATTGGTTCTCTTCTATAAGTTATGAAAGGAGTGCATATTGAGTGTAAGGAGTGTGTGAGAGAGAGTCTTTTTCGAATCGAAGCTCATAAGAGATAGTGTGGGACTTTCTTATGCACAGTGTGCATATTGAACGCAAGGAGTGTGTGTAGAGAAAAACTTATTTTAAGTTTGAAAGCTCAGGAAGTTGAGCGCAGAGTGTGCCAGGAGGGCATTAGAAAGTCTTTTTAAAAAGACGCATAGTGAAAGTGTGCACCAGGGAAGAGGTTTAAATTTCATTTGCTAGAAGCTCAGGAGGAGTAGTGGTTCTAAGATTCGAGAGGAAACACTTAGAAAAATTTCTAAGTTCTGAAGAGTTGAAGAGTTCAAAGGTGGAGCGCAGAAATTGAAAGTTCGAAGGAAGAACAAGTATGGAGGACTGAGTGGGAGAAATCCTTAAGAGTGAAATTCGTGAAATCCAAAATAATGAAATGATCATGGTCATTCATTGAGATAGGAAATGTGGCGACAAATCAGCATTTTGCTGATTCGTAAGTCGGGAAATTGGAGGTAGGAGTTGTGAAAACTCGTGAAAAGAGAAATCGCGATTTAATCATAGTCATTGAACCGTGGAAATTTTTGAATTGTCGATTCAACGCAAGTGGAGTTCAAAGAATTCACAATTTCATCACTTGAAGAGAAGGGGGGTATGCACTAAGTGGTATCAAAGCCTAAAAAAAGCTTAAAGTTGAACTCAGTGTGTTAGGAATAGTTGAAGCGATGTTGTCGAGAGTACGCAAAGGACCACCTATAGAAAACCATTTTGTAGGAAGAGAAGTGAGAGAAATTCACGCAAGGTTGGAAGTGATGGAAGCAATGTAAAGGAGAACACCTATCGTTGAATATGTCAGTGATGCAAAAAGTGAAGAAGTAGAATGTGAAGAAGCTATAGGGGAAGATGTGGTTGAAGAACGCTTATTGAAAGTTGTTGTGAAGTTGGGAGCTAGAGAAAATATGGATGTCCCAATGTATGAGGTAACTTGGATGCTGAAGAGTTATTGGACTGGATAAGGTCCCAGGATAAGTATTTTGAATATGAAGATGTCGAGGAAGGAAGGAAGGTGAGACATGTTGTCACCAAATTAAAGGGACACGTAGCACTGTGGTGGGATGAACTGCAGGCATAAATAAGGAGCAACGGCAAACAGAAGATAAAGAATTGGGACAAGATGGTAGAAAAATTGAAGGCTAAATTCATACCTAGGGATTACCAAATAGATTTGTTCAAAAAATTGTAGAACCTAAGACAGAGGGGTATGATAGTGAAAGAGTATACAGAAGAATTTTATAGGCTGAATATTAGGACTGGACAAAGAGAGAAGGATGATGAAAATTTTTCCAAGTATATAAATGGTTTGAGTTATGAAATTCAGGATGAAATCAGCATGATGACTGTGAGGACAATGGAAGATGCTTATCGGATTGCACTGAAGGTAGAAGAAAAGTTGGCCAGAAACCAGAGTCAGCGGAACAGAAGCAAAGGCTTAAATAGAGGTAAGGGATTTGTCTATGATAAGGCACCGAAATCTAAGGATGAGAATGAGAAATCATATGGTCATTTTGAAAGAGGAGGAAGATCCCAAAGAAGACCATTTGTTGGGAGAAATTATTTTCCTCGAGGAAGAGGAAGAGGTAGAAGAGGTGGATTTAAATGCTATGTCTGTGGAAATACAGGAAATATGTCTTGGGAATGTCCCAAGAGGAAGAGAGAAGGAGGAGGAGAAGCACACATTTTTGAATCCCAGAAGAATGTGGAAGCAGAGGTAGCAGAAGGAAGACAAAATATTATGATGAGTAAATTTCTTCTAAAGCCAGAGAAATAAATAGAAGACTCAGTTCAGCGAACGAGGTTGTTCAAGACTTCTTGTAAAACAAAAGATAAAGTTTGTAAGATGATTATAGATAGTGGGAGTACTGATAATTTAGTATCTATAGAAATGGTGGAGAAGCTAGAGCTGGATACAACTGCACACCCAAGTCCATACAAAGTATCGTGGTTGCAGAAAGGACATCAAGTAATGGTAAGTCAACAATGCAAAGTTGAATTTAAAATAGGAGGCTATAAATATGAGATTCTGTGTGATGTAATTCCTATAGATGTTTGTCATTTTTTGGGGGGGAGACCATGGCAGTTTGATAGGAATGTTATTCATGGTGGGAGGAAAAACACTTATACTCTGGAGAAAAATGGTAGAACCCACATGTTACTGCCAATGAAGAGAAGAAAGGAAAGGAAGAAGCCAACACAAGAATACTTCTCATGAGTGGGAAGGAACTCTTGAAGGAGATCAAGAAAGATCAAGAGATGAAATTTGTTGTATTAAGGAATCCAAGAGTTATCCTTACCAATACTTCTGTGGATTATTTACCTGAAGAAATTCAAGAATTGTTGGATACTTTTGTTGGCATAGTAGTGGATGAGTTGCCTCACTCATTACCACCCATTAGGAGTATTAACCACCATATTGACTTGATTCCAGGAGGAATTTTTTCAAACAAAGAAGCATATAAGTTGACACCTAGAGAGAATGAAGAAGTTAAGAATCAAGTTCAGGAGTTGTTGGATAAAGGTTTAGTCAGGGAAAGTCTAAGCCCATGTGCAGTGCCAACTGTATTGAGTCCAAAGAAATATGGGGGATGGAGAATGTGTACAGATTCTAGAGACATCAAAAAGATTACCATCAGGTATAGATTTCCTTTACCCAGGATGGATGACTTGATGGATTGTTTGAGTGGAGCAAGCTATTTTTCAAAAATATACTTGAAGAGTGGATATCATCAAATAAGAATGAGAGGGGGAGATGAATGGAAGACAACATTTAAGACAAATGAAGGTTTGTTTGAATGGCTAATCATGCCATTTGGATTGACAAATGCTCCAAGTACATTTATGAGGTTGATGAATGAAGTATTGAAGGACTTTATAGGTAAATTTGTCATTGTATATCTGGATGATATATTAGTTTTCAGCAAAATAGAGGAAGAACATTTAAATCACTTGACATTAGTGATGAGGAAATTGCAGCAAGAAAAGTTGTTAATAAACTTGAAGAAAAGTTATTTTATGAAGACAAAGCTCATATATTTGGGTTTTGTGATCTCTTCAAATGAATTGAAGATGGATCCAGAGAAGGTGAGAGCAATCAAAGAATGGTCTTCACTCAGGAGCATATTTGAGGTAACAATTTTCCATGGTTTAGCATCTTTTTATAGAAAGTTTATCAGAAATTTTAGTTGTATATGTGCACCCATGATGGACACTGTGAAGAAGAAACATAAGTATTTTAATTGGACAGAGGAGGATCAGAAAAGCTTCAGATTGTTGAAAAAGAAGATAACAGAACAACCAGTTCTGGTTTTACCATATTTTGGAAAGACATTTTAGGTAAGGTGTGATGCAAGTGGAATACCCATTGGAGCAGTTTTGAGCCAAGATAATAGGCCAGTTGCTTATTTTAGTCAAAATTTGAATGATGTTAAGGAGAAATATTCTACATATGATAAGGAATTTTATGCAGTGATTCAAGCTTTGAAGAAATGGAGACATTATTTAATTCCGAACGAGTTTGTCTTGTATAGTGATAATCAAGCTTTGCAATTTATTACTAAGCAAGAAAAGTTGAATCAGAGGCATGCTAAGTGGGTAGAATTCATGCAGAATTTTACTTTTGTCATTAAACATATTTCTGGAAGCGCTAATAAATTTGTGGATGCTTTGAGCAGGAGAAGTTTGGTCATACAGGAATTTCAAGTGAAGACCTTAGGGTTTGAGCACCTTAAGGAAATGTATCAGGAAGATTCAGATTTTAAGGAGGCTTACAAAGCATATGAAAATCCTTTCTTGAGGGACAACAAATCATGGTCAGAATATTTGATCCAAGATGGATTGTTATTTAAAGGAAGCCAATTGTGCATACCAAGATGTTCAATGAGAGATAATGTGTTGAAAGAAAAACACAGTGGAGGTTTAGCCGGACACTTCGGTCATGACAAAAACTTTTCACAACTGATTAGTTTGTATTATTGGCCAGGTATGAGGGAAGATGTGAAGAAATTTGTAGACCGATGTAATATTTTTCAACATGAAAAAGGGAAGAGACAAAACATTGGTTTGTATCAGCCATTGTCTATTCCAGAAAGGCCTTGGGGTGAAATTAGTATGGATTTTATATTGGGATTACCTAGAACCCAGAAGGGAAGTGATTCCATATTTGTTGTGGTCGATAGACTTTCCAAGATGGCACATTTCATACCCTTCTAGAAAACAAATGATGCTACACACATAGCCAATTTGTTTTTCAGAGAAGTTGTGAGAATACATGGATTCCCCAAAAGCATAGTTTCAGACAGGGACACTAAGTTTGTGGGAAACTTTTGGAGGACTCTATGGAAGAGGTTGGGAACTAATTTATCCTTTAGTTCAGCATATCACCCTCAGACAAACGGACAGACTAAAGTGGTGAACATGAGTCTGGGAAATTTGTTGAGTTTAGTCACTGAACAAGGTCGTCAGTGGGATCAGATTCTAGCACAAGAAGAATTTGCATTTAAAAATTCAATTAATAGAAGCACTAGAAAAAGTCCATTCGAGATAGTATATGGAAGACAACTGAGAGGGGTTGCAGAATTGAGATAATTGAAACAAGATGAATTCAGGAGCACTGGAGTAGAATATTTTTCTACAGAAATGCAAAGACTTCATGATCAAGTTAAGAGGCAGATACAGGATAGTAATCAAAAGTATAAAGACGGAGTTGATCAAAAAAGAAGGGAAGTTCAATTTGAAGTGGGAGATGGATTTTTAGCTCATTTGAGTGATCAAAATCTAGACCAGGGGTCAAAATTTAGCTCAAAAATCAAAGTTCTCGGAATTTCCTCAAAATGAACAAGAGCATAGCCCTCATCGTCAAGAACCCAACGCAACTCATTTGGGTTCAAACAAACATTAGGAGCGAGAGATATCGCGATCTGTTCGAATCGCCAAACAGGGAAAAAAATTGTGTTGACTGTACAGTCTGTACAGGCTGACGTGGAAGCGGTCGTACGGTGACATGGAAGTCGATGATGTGACAGTTTCAGATTGGAAGATTTGGGTGAATGGTGTTTCGACACGTGGCAGTTTTTGGTTAGTGGTTTGGTGCCACGTGGCCCAGTCATGGGCTGCCACGTGGCACCATTGTATTGGTTATTGGTTCAAAATTTATGGAGTCCATGGGGATCGAACCCCGAACCTCCTCCCTCTTTTGGCAGCGCTTTGGTAGTGTGTGGGCTACCACTATCCCACACGGTGGTCCTTGTTTAAACTATGGTTTTAATTATATTTAAATTGCATTGAAATATGATATGGGGCGCGTCCGGGCTGGGGCTTAGCCCCAGCCCCGGTCGCATACATTTAAACCATATATGACCACCGATTTATACACGAAGCACGTGGGAATTTTAAAACATATTCACAGCCCCGGTCGCATAGACTTTAATCATATGACCTTAACATATATTCTGTGCGCGGGTTTTGGTATTCCAACGGAGTTAGCCCCCGATTTTATGTGTAATTATATGACCTGCCACCATATGTGCACGGAATTTTTTTGGTTTTAGTTTGGTTTTCAAACGGTTACATCCAACCACATGCCCACCACTTATCACCCATATATTTGTTCTTGGAACCGAGCTCTTTTGTGTAGGGTTGTGGTCACATGTGTTATCACTGAAATTTCGTCTGCACATGGCGACAAGAACTCCACATCATCTGCACATAGCGACAAGAACTCTACATCATCAAAACAGCAATGAAGTCATTCATGGCACTATTCACAGCATTCCAGAAGGGTCAAATACTATACAAAAATTGAAAGACACTTCACATCAGTAAGGTGTGCACGTATGCGCGGGATAAGAACGTGTTGTGCGCGCTTAAGCGCCCGATGCGCGACTGTCCACATAAAAAGCCGCGCATCTGCTAATACGGCACATTAAATGCTTAAGTCGGCCTCCCGACCGCCAATAGACCTTCGCCCGAGATGATTTGACATTCAGATCAGGGTCGGTTCTGCAAAAACGGCGAATTTATGGCTTAAGCGAACCCTAAACTAGCCTGTGTCTACACCGGGAACTAGTTACGTGACCGCCTGGAAATGGCTATAAAAAGCAATGAAGGCTCATTGTTTCAGCAGGGAATTCAGAGTAGAGTTA
>ML791782.1:117385-143851 GCA_009831015.1 Picea engelmannii | reverse complement strand
TTATGATTAAAGTGAGGGTGAGTGAAGAGACACCAAATCTCAGCCACCCATATAATCTAATCCCAGCCGTTAGATTAGAAAACTCCTCACCTTCCCTCATGAGGTTGATTAAGGCAAGTGGGCGCACCCTTTCTTGGGTAAGAACAAGAAGAAAAAGAAATCTTGGTGAGAGGCCAAGAGGCTCTTGGTGAGATTCCAAGAGCAAGAGGAGCTGAAGCATTCTTGTTGAGAGAACAAGAGGAGCTGAAGCATTCTTGTTGAGAGAACAAGAGGAGCTCAAGAATTCTTGTTGAGAGAACAAGAGAGAGCAAGAGAGAGGTTGAGCTGAGAAAAGAGACATCATTTGCCGAAGGAGAGAACGCATCCCAAAGAAAAGAGAAGTATGGATTTCAGACAGCAAGGAAGAACAGGTTGTACCGTACGGATTTGTGGATGTCATACAGCATGTAATGTGCACAGAAATTGAGGAGGACAGCAACTACAATTTCTGAGAGTATTGGCATGCATTCCAAGTCTACCATACAACATTTGTTGGCACAGAAATTGAGGTAACTGCTGTAATATATTTCTGAGTGTATTTCCATACAGTCCATACAGTCTTAGCAGAGTTTTGGCACAAATTTTGTGACAGTCCGTACAGCATTAATTGTCGTACAGTTGTACGAATTTCTGGTTCAGAAATTGAAGAGAAAAGCTACAGGAATGTCCAGACAAGTTTGTGTAAATATTTGAAGATGAATATGTTGTAAAAGAATTTCTCAGAAGCTCATAAATAATACAAATCCCTCTCTAATTGGTTTTCCCCTTGTGGGTTTTTCTAGGGTCGAAGTTAGACCAAAATTATGTGTCTATATTTTCTGAGTTTTGCATATTGCTGATATTTTATTTCTGCATTGAAAACGATGTTCAGAATCCTCATGTTTCAGTTCTGAAATTTATTTTCTGTTAAGCTTGTATATGCTGAAACACCAGGCTGTAGATTATGCTGAAACACCAGGCTGTAGCTTATGTTGAAACACCAGGCTGTAGTATATGCTGAAACACCAGGTTGTAGTATATGTTGAAACACCAGGTTGTATTATATGTTGAAACACAGTGCTGAGTCATATGCTGAAACACCGTTGTGAGTATATGCTGAAACACCAAGCTGTAGCTTATGCTGAAACACCAGGATGTTGTATATGTTGAAACACCAGGCTGTAACATATGTTGAAACAGTGATGAAACTGAGTTTGGCATTTAAATTTGACTAAAAAAAATCAGCGAGACTGAAACTGGGTTGGGATTCTGAAAAAATTAACAGATCTTTGATCTATTTATGTGAGTGGTTACTGAAGGTGTTCGTCCTCTATTGGAATACTTGTGTTGTCAAACAATATTTGGCTCCTAGTCTCAGAATTGCAGAATTCACAGATATGGATGACACTGACGCTATTCAAGAGAGGCTTGCACAGTTGGTAGAACTAGAAGAAGATTGATTTGTTGCAGGATTCCATTAGCAGGTACAGAAGGAACGAGAAAAGGCCTATCATGATAGGCACATCAAGAAGAAAGCCTTCAAGCAAGGAGATCTAGTATTGGTATATGACAGCAAGTTCATGAAGCATCCAAGGAAGTTCAGGACATATTGGCTTGGGCCATATGAGGTTGTTTACATTTTAGAAGGAGGAGCTACACATTTGAAAACTTTGAATGGAGAATGGAAGGAAGGTTTGGTGAATGAGAGTCGGTTGAAATTGTACTACGACAACCAGTTGCCTCGCAGTTCCCAGTAGAAGCATGAGAAAAAAAAAAGGTCTAGGTACCAGGTGTTGTTGAAACTGGGTACCAGACACAGAAAAGACAATCTGCACACAATGGGGAGGGACAAAGCACAAAGCATAGGCTGCCCCACGCAGTCTGAAGTCGAAGTGAAACAGAAGATTCAGACCTGAAGTGCCTCAGGATGAGTCACATGTGAGTGTTGGGGGCATGTTGGACCTTGGTTATGGAAGGATGTGAAGATTAAGGAAAGAAGCGTAAAGTGTGAACTGCGTAGAAGACAAGTTGACTGAGATTGGGTCGAAGTGACCAAAAGAGTAGAAAAGACAGATCGAAGTAAGAGAAACGAAGTCGTTGGATGGGGAGAGTGAGGAAGATAGATCAGCAAGGAATATGGATAGTGGATGACTCAGCAAGCGGAAAAAGCCACCAATAGATTCTTTGGAGCACCTCGCAAGAAAGAAGGAAAGACAAGTTGGCGAAGCCCTGAAAACGTGGGTCAAGTTGACCTAGGGTTTTGGTATTTAAGTTTTTGACACCTAGGTTTTGGCCTAAGGATGTCCGAGATTCATTGTAATGTATAAATAAAGGTCAAGAGGACATGGGGTGGGTTGGAGAGATTATGTATGATGAGTGATTTTTGTTATTGTTGAGAGAGAAGTATTGTGTGGTGAGGAAATTCCATGTTGTAAGATCTTCAGCTGGGTGCGAAGATCAACCCTGCAGTTGGGTGCGTAGGGAGGGGAGAGAGGAAAAGAGAAAGAAAAAGAGATATATACAAGCTATGTGCAGATATAATTGTATGCTTTCATCTAATATATTATAAAGAACAGTTCTATGGATGTATCCCTAGGGATAGGGTGAACCACATATATCCTGTGTTATATGTGATTGATGTTGTGTTCTTCTAATCTCTAATATACTGTTAATGCAATATTGTGTTAGATATGAGATATAGTTCGCATAGTAGGCTTAAGAAAGATAAAGAATAACTAGATCTGTGTGAGTTTGTTTCCCTAGATCCTCTTTGCATTTCCTCTGGTTGTAGACACATGTGTCCTGCAACCCCCCTATAGCTACTTCAGGTGAGACTGCATCTTCTTTGCAGTTGTTTCTGAAAGGGCCAGTAGTTAGGGCTTGTTGGTGTGTTGTTAGAATTGAACCCTGGGTTTTCCCCTGTGCCAACATGTCTTATTGTGCACCCCTTATAATTCTTTATGAGCAATTGTCTCAGTCTGACCTCGCAACATCGTCGACCTCTCGAACTAGATAATCGTTAACCTACAATTTAGGTCATTGTGGGAGTGCTAGTAGATTGTGACAGGGACATTTCCACACCTCTCCCTCATCTGTCTAGTTTCTGTGTATGGCCCCTTTACTCCATATGTGATTCGTATTAGAAAGTGTCACCATGCTTGCATCCACTACCAAAGAGAATTTCAAATATCCATATACATAAATCCATATTAAAATCATCACATAAATCACATGCATGTAAATCAAATACTCAAACCAAATACAATTCCACTCCATGACTTAGTCTGGGGTCCAAGGGAGTTTTTTGATTCCATCAGCATCATCAACCTGTCATGTATAATTTACACTCATGGAAACGGATGCAGGAGCATCGATATCACATCAAAAGGAAGCGGACGTGGAAGCAAAGTCAACATCTCAATGCATTGAGGGAGCCAAAACCGACCTTAACCAATTTGGTAGAGGTGTGGAGATATTTTTTATTTTCTCATTAATTAAATTAGAGTATGTAGATTCGAGCCACCATTTGAAACGACGGAACAATTGTAAATCCTTTACAAGACTGTAATATATTACAGGTGTAGGATAATTTCCCTAATTATTCATTAGGTTGCATTTAATTGAGTAGGTAACCGCCAGAGTAAAATGTGATAGGATTTAGATAGGAGGAAGAAGAGCGAAGAGGAAGCTCTGGGTCCTTAGACAAGTTTTTCATTGTTTTTGTGTCTATAGGAAATAGCAACTGTAATTATGGTTTTTCTTTGAAATGAATAGAACAGAGAAAAATGACCAAAATTATACAGTGTTGATACTGTTTAACTATTCATATGTATTCTGTGAATGTATGAGGGTCATAGTGAATGAATGAATAATTTAATAAGTTTCAATTGGTTCTCTTCTATAAGTTATGCAAGGAGTGCATATTGAGTGCAAGGAGTGTGTGAGAGAGAGTCTTTTTCGACTCGAAGCTCATAAGAGATAGTGTGGGACTTTCTTATGCACAGTGTGCATATTGAACGTAAGGAGTGTGCGTAGAGAAAAACTTATTTTAAGTTTGAAAGCTCAGGAAGTTGAGCGCAGAGTGTGCCAGGAGGGCATTAGAAAGTCTTTTTAAAAAGACACATAGTGCAAGTGTGCACCAGGGAAGAGGTTTAAATTTCATTTGCTAGAAGCTCAGGAGGAGTAGTGGTTCTAAGCTTCGAGAGGAAACACTTAGAAAAATTTCTAAGTTCTGAAGAGTTGAAGAGTTCAAAGGTGGAGCGCAGAAATTGAAAGTTCGAAGGAAGAACAAGTATGGAGGACTGAGTGGGAGAAATCCTTAAGAGTGAAATTCATGAAATCCAAAATAACAAAATGATCATGGTCGTTCGTTGAGATAGGACATGTGGCGAAAAATCGGCATTTTGTTGATTCCTAAGTCGGGAAATTGGAGGTAGGAGTTTTGAAAACTCGTGAAAATATAAATCACGATTTAATCATAGTCATTGAAGTGTGGAAAGTTTTGAACTGTCGATTCAATGCAAGTGGAGTTCAAAGAATTCACAATTTCATCACTTGAAGAGAAGGGGGGTATGCACTAAGTGGTATCAGAGCCTGAAAAAATCTTAAAGTTGAACTCAGTGTGTTAGGAACAGTTGAAGCGATGTTGTTGAGAGTACGCAAAGGACAACCTATAGCAAACCATTTTGTAGGAAGAGAAGTGAGAGAACTTCGCGCAAGGTTGGAAGTGATGGAAGAAATGCAAAGGAGAACACATATCGTTGAATATGTCAGTGATGCAGAAAGTGAAGAAGTAGAATGTGAAGAAGCTATAGGGGAAGATGCGGTTGAAGAACGCTTATTGAAAGTTGTTGTGAAGTTGGGAGCTAGAGAAAATATGGATGTCCCAATGTATGAGGTAACTTGGATGCTGAAGAGTTATTGGACTGGATAAGGTCCCAGGATAAGTATTTTGACTATGAAGATGTCGAGGAAGGAAGGAAGGTGAGACATGTTGTCACAAAATTAAAGGGACATGTAGCACTGTGGTGGGATGAACTGCAGGCATAAAGAAGGAGCAAAGGCAAACAGAAGATAAATAATTGGGACAGGATGGTAGCAAAATTGAAGGCTAAATTCATACCTAGGGATTACCAAATAGATTTTTTCAAAAAATTGTAGAAACTGAGACAAAGGGATATGATAGTGAAAGAGTATACAGAATAATTTTATAGGCTGAATATTAGGACTGGACAAAGAGAGAAGGATGATGAAAAATTTTCCAAGTATATAAATGGTTTGAGTTATGAAATTCAGGATGAAATCAGCATGATGACTGTGAGGACAATGGAAGATGCTTATCAAATTGCACTGAAGGAAGAAGAAAAGTTGGCCAGAAACCAGAGTCAGCGGAACAGAAGTAGAGGCTTAAATAGAGGTAAGGGATTTGTCTATGATAAGGCACCGAAATCTAAGGATGAGAATGAGAAATCATATGGTCATTTTGAAAGAGGAGGAAGATCCCAAAGAAGACCATTTGTTGGGAGAAATTATTTTCCTCGAGGAAGAGGAAGAGGTAGAAGAGGTGGATTTAAATGCTATGTCTGTGGAAATACAGGAAATATGTCTTGGGAATGTCCCAAGAGGAAGAGAGAAGGAGGAGGAGAAGCACACATTTTTGAATCCCAGAAGAATGTGGAAGCAGAGGTAGCAGAAGGAAGACAAAATATTATGATGAGTAAATTTCTTCTAAAGCCAGAGAAATAAATAGAAGACTCAGTTCAGCGAACGAGGTTGTTCAAGACTTCTTGTAAAACAAAAGATAAAGTTTGTAAGATGATTATAGATAGTGGGAGTACTGATAATTTAGTATCTATAGAAATGGTGGAGAAGCTAGAGCTGGATACAACTGCACACCCAAGTCCATACAAAGTATCGTGGTTGCAGAAAGGACATCAAGTAATGGTAAGTCAACAATGCAAAGTTGAATTTAAAATAGGAGGCTATAAATATGAGATTCTGTGTGATGTAATTCCTATAGATGTTTGTCATTTTTTGGGGGGGAGACCATGGCAGTTTGATAGGAATGTTATTCATGGTGGGAGGAAAAACACTTATACTCTGGAGAAAAATGGTAGAACCCACATGTTACTGCCAATGAAGAGAAGAAAGGAAAGGAAGAAGCCAACACAAGAATACTTCTCATGAGTGGGAAGGAACTCTTGAAGGAGATCAAGAAAGATCAAGAGATGAAATTTGTTGTATTAAGGAATCCAAGAGTTATCCTTACCAATACTTCTGTGGATTATTTACCTGAAGAAATTCAAGAATTGTTGGATACTTTTGTTGGCATAGTAGTGGATGAGTTGCCTCACTCATTACCACCCATTAGGAGTATTAACCACCATATTGACTTGATTCCAGGAGGAATTTTTTCAAACAAAGAAGCATATAAGTTGACACCTAGAGAGAATGAAGAAGTTAAGAATCAAGTTCAGGAGTTGTTGGATAAAGGTTTAGTCAGGGAAAGTCTAAGCCCATGTGCAGTGCCAACTGTATTGAGTCCAAAGAAATATGGGGGATGGAGAATGTGTACAGATTCTAGAGACATCAAAAAGATTACCATCAGGTATAGATTTCCTTTACCCAGGATGGATGACTTGATGGATTGTTTGAGTGGAGCAAGCTATTTTTCAAAAATATACTTGAAGAGTGGATATCATCAAATAAGAATGAGAGGGGGAGATGAATGGAAGACAACATTTAAGACAAATGAAGGTTTGTTTGAATGGCTAATCATGCCATTTGGATTGACAAATGCTCCAAGTACATTTATGAGGTTGATGAATGAAGTATTGAAGGACTTTATAGGTAAATTTGTCATTGTATATCTGGATGATATATTAGTTTTCAGCAAAATAGAGGAAGAACATTTAAATCACTTGACATTAGTGATGAAGAAATTGCAGCAAGAAAAGTTGTTAATAAACTTGAAGAAAAGTTATTTATGAAGACAAAGCTCATATATTTGGGTTTTGTGATCTCTTCAAATGAATTGAAGATGGATCCAGAGAAGGTGAGAGCAACCAAAGAATGGTCTTCACTCAGGAGCATATTTGAGGTAACAAGTTTCCATGGTTTAGCATGTTTTTATAGAAAGTTTATCAGAAATTTTAGTGGTATATGTGCACCCATGATGGACACTGTGAAGAAGAAACATAAGTATTTTAATTGGACAGAGGAGGATCAGAAAAGCTTCAGAGTGTTGAAAAAGAAGATAACAGAACAACCAGTTCTGGTTTTACCATATTTTGGAAAGACATTTCAGGTGAGGTGTGATGCAAGTGGAATACCCATTGGAGCAGTTTTGAGTCAAGATAATAGGCTAGTTGCTTATTTTAGTCAAAATTTGAATGATGCTAAGGAGAAATATTCTACATATGATAAGGAATTTTATGCAGTCATTCAAGCTTTGAAGAAATGGAGACATTATTTAATTTCGAACGAGTTTGTCTTGTATAGTGATAATCAAGATTTGCAATTTATTACTAAGCAAGAGAAGTTGAATCAGAGGCATGCTAAGTGGGTAGAATTCATGCAGAATTTTACTTTTGTCATTAAACATATTTCTGGAAGCGCTAATAAATTTGTGGATGCTTTGAGCAGGAGAAGTTTGGTCATATAGGAATTTCAAGTGAAGACCTTAGGGTTTGAGCACCTTAAGGAAATGTATCAGGAAGATTCAAATTTTAAGGAGGCTTACAAAGCATATGAAAATCCTTTCTTGAGGGACAACAACTCATGGTCAGAATATTTGATCCAAGATGGATTGTTATTTAAAGGAAGCCAATTGTGCATACCAAGATGTTCAATGAGAGATAATGTGTTGAAAGAAAAACATAGTGGAGGTTTAGTCGGACACTTTGGTCATGACAAAAACTTTGCACAACTGATTAGTTTGTATTATTGGCCAGGTATGAGGGAAGATGTGAAGAAATTTGTAGACTGATGTAATATTTTTCAACATGAAAAAGGGAAGAGACAAAACATTGGTTTGTATCAGCCATTATCTATTCCAGAAAGGCCTTGGGGTGAAATTAGTATGGATTTTATATTGGGATTACCTAGAACCCAGAAGGGAAGTGATTCCATATTTGTTGTGATCGATAGACTTTCCAAGATGGCACATTTCATACCCTGCCAGAAAACAAATGATGCTACACACATAGCCAATTTGTTTTTCAGAGAAGTTGTGAGATTACATGGATTGCCCAAAAGCATAGTTTCAGACAAGGACACTAAGTTTGTGGGACACTTTTGGAGGACTCTATGGAAGAGGTTGGGAACTAATTTATCCTTTAGTTCAGCGTATCACCCTCAGACAAACGGATAGACTGAAGTGGTGAACATGAGTCTGGGAAATTTGTTAAGGAGTTTAGTCACTGAATAAGGTCGCCAGTGGGATCAGATTCTGGCACAGGAAGAATTTGCATTTAACAATTCAGTTAATAGAAGAACTGGAAAAATTCCATTCTAGATAGTATATGGAAGACAGCTGAGAGGGGTTGCAGAATTGAGATAATTGAAACAAGATGAATTCAGGAGCACTGGAGCAGAATATTTTGCTACAGAAATGCAAAGACTTCATGATCAAGTTAAGAGGCAGATACATGATAGTAATCAAAAGTATAAGGACGGAGTTGATCAGAAAAGAAGGGAAGTTGAATTTGAAGTGGGAGATGGAGTTTTAGCTCATTTGAGTGATCAAAATCTGGACCAGGGGTCAAAATTTAGCTCAAAAAACAAAGTTCTCAGAATTGCCTCAAAATGAACAGGAGCATAGCCCTCGTCGTCACGAACCCAACACAACTCATTTGGGTTCAAATGGATGTCGGGAGGGAGAGATATCGCGATCTGTTCGAATCGCCAAACATGTAAAAAAATTGTGCTGACTGTACAGTCCGTACAGTCCGTACAGGCTGATGTGGCAGTGGTCGTACGGTGACATGGAAGTTGATGATGTGGAAGTTTCAGATTGGTAGATTTAGGTGAATGGTGTTTCGACACGTGGCAGTTTTTGGTTAGTGGTTTGGTGCCACGTGGCATAGTCATGGGCTGCCACATGGCACCATTGTATTGGTTATTGGTTCAAAATTTATGGAGTCCGTGGGGATCGAACCCCGGACCTCCTCCCTCTTTTGGAAGCACTTTGGTAGTGTGTGGGCTACCACTAGCCCACACGGTGGTCCTTGTTTAAACTATGGTTTTAATTATATTCAAATTGCATTGAAATATGATATGGGGCGCGTCCGGGCTGGGGCTTAGCCCCAGCCCCGGTCGCATACATTTAAACCATATATGACCACCGATTTATACATGGATCGTGCGGTAATTTTAAAACATATTCAAAGCCCCGGTCGCATAGACTTTAATCATATGACCTTAACATATATTCTGCGCACGGGTTTTGGTATTACAACGGAGTTAGCCCCCGATTTTATGTGTAATTATATGACTTGCCACCATATGTGCGCAGAATTTTTTTGGTTTTCAAACGGTTACAGCCAACCACACCCCCGCCACTTGTCGCCCATATATTCACTCTTATAACCGAGCTCTTTTGTGTAGGGTCGCGGTCACATGGACCCATGTGCCCACGAGTTTGACGGTTAGGGGCTGGCGCGCCCATAACCATCCTACAGTTTGCACCGTTATGCAGTTTCGCTCGATTTTGGGTTTAAGCACGCGTTTTGGAGTGTGTTCTTGGTTGAGAGCCCAGAGATGCGTTTTGGCAAACCAGAGACAGCAAGCTTGAAGGAAGAGAATGGCAGGAGGCCTATCTTCTTCATTTTTTGGCTGAATGAGGTGTTGTAAAAGCCTAGCTAGGGGTTTTTGGATGTTCTGAATCCATTGGAACTGTTTTCAAAGCCATTTGAAGACTTATTTTGCAGGTTTTTAACCATTAAAGTTTCAGCAAGCTCTAGGGAGCTTGAAGCCCTCATTGATTGAGGTCATGTTTTGGTGAGTCAAAGTTTGTTTTATGTGACTGAATAGTCATTTTTGGCTAATTGTTATTCTTTGAACACATTGGGATAGGTTTTAGAGGCTTTTGAGGAATTTACAGGTTTTTTTACCACAGAGAAGCTCAGGGAAGCTTAAGGCCACATGTAGAAGAGGTCATGCCTGGATGAGCCATGATCCATTTTCAGAGTTCTATTAGTCATTTTTGGGGTTTTTATGTATTCTGATCCCAATGGTACAGCCAGAATTTCCATTGGAGTTGAGCAGAATCTTGTAAAATAATCTTTGACAAATTAATCCCAGAGAGCCAAGTCCATTGATGGAGGCTCGAGGAGATGTAGCCCAGAGAGGGGTGAACTCCTTTATCATCTTGTTATTGTTGTGAGTTTGATGGTTTATTTGATGCAATTTATATTTGTTTTGTATTTATTTAAATTACACATTTAACCATTTAAAAGAACATTTCCTCACACATGAACATTTAAAAGAAGAAGCATAAACTTGGCACATAATCTATCTTGCATATTTTAACACGTGAAGAAAGGTCCTGTAAAGTTTATTTTTAATGAAGTAGAGGGTGTTTGCATAGCATAACAAGTCAGCCTTCTATTTTCAGATCATTGAGGAAGGAAAGGTTTCCCAGAGGAACATATAATAAGTTGAATATGAAAAGGATAGGACCATGCAAGATCCTTAGAAAATTTGCAGCAAATGCTTATGAGATAGAGTTGTCAGAAAATGTTGGGATATCATCGATATTCAATGTTGTAGATTTGTATCCTTATAAAAGAGGTGACACGAGATAATTGTATGACCAGGAAGAGATTCAGTGGGAAGAACAGATGCCCATAGTAAAAAACCCTCAGATGGGGAAAATTTTAGAATAGAGAGTTGGAAGGAAAACCAGAAGAAAAATGTATCATGAATATTTGGTGAAGTGGAAAGATTACCCAGTGGAAGATTCAAGTTCGATAACTGAACCTGATATTTTGAAGCATGGAAAAACAGTGCGAGAGCTCATGGATAAGAATCCATGAATATTTGGCCAGAGGAGTATGATGCAGGAGCATCGCTATCACATCAAAAGGAAGCTGATGTGTAAGCGAAGTTGACAGCTCAATGAATTGAAGGATCCAAAACCGATCTTATCTAGTTTAGTAGAGGTGTGGAGATCTTTTTTATTTTCTCGTTAATTAAATTAGAGTATGTAAAGTCAGGCCACCGTTTGAAACGACAAAACAATTGTAAATCCTTTACATGAGTGTAATATATTACAGGTGTAGGATAATTGCCCTGATTAGTCATTAGGTTGAATTTAATTGAGTAGGTAACCTCTAGAGTAGAATGTGATAGGATTTATATAGGAGGAAGAAGAGCGAAGAGAAAGCTCTGGGTCCTTAGACAATTTTTTCATTATTTATATGTCTGTAGGAGATAGCAACTGTAATTATGGTTTTTCTTTGAAATGAATAGAACAGAGAAAATTGACCAAAATTGTACAGTTTTGATATTGTTTGACTATTGATATGTATTATGTGAATGTATGAGGTTCATAGTGAATGAATGAATAATTGAATAAGTTTCAATTGGTTCTCTTCTGTAAGTTATGCAAGGAGTGCGTGTGAGAGATTCGTTTTCGACTCGAAGCTTAGAAGAGATAGCGTGGGACTTTCGTATGCAGAGTGTGCATATTGAGCGTAAGGAGTCCGCGTAGAGGAAAACTCATTTTAAGTTTGAAAGCTCAGGAAGTTGAGCGCAGAGTGTGCCAGGAGGGCATCATAAAGTCTTTTGAAAAAGACGCAAAGTGCAAGTGTGCACCAGGGAAGAGGTTTAAATTTCATTTGCTAGAAGCTTAGGAGGAGTAGTGGTTCTAAGATTCAAGAGGAAACACTTAGAAAAATTTCTAAGTTCTAAACAGTTGAAGCGTTCAAAGGTGGAGCGCAGAAATTGAAAGTTCGAAGAAAGAACAAGTATGGAGGACTAAGCAGGATAAATCCTTCAGAGTGAAATTCACGAAATCCAAAATCACAAAATGATCGTGGTCGTTCATTGAGGTAGGACACGTGGCGACAAATCAGCGTTTCGCTGATTCATACATTGGGAAGTTGGAGGTAGGAGTTGTGAAAACTCGTGAAAATTGAAATAGCGATTTAATCATAGCTGTTGAACTGTGGAAAGTTGTGAATTGTCGATTCGACGCAAGCGGAGTTCAAAGAATTCATAATTTCATCCCTTGGAGAGAAGGGGGGTCTGCACCAGAAACTCATCAATAATACATGTCAATATATATACATCTAGAAATTAACATATAATCAATGACATCACAATATAACTCATAATCAAAACATAATTATAATGTATCATAACCATATCACTTGCTCACAAGCATCCTCAAATAATAAGTCAGTATAAAGTGTGATCAGTGGAATTGGATGTTACAAAAACAAGGGAGAACACCTCATGTAATGGTATTCCACGTTATTAAAAATTAACCCATGTACCAAGAATCTCTAGTTGTGGGCATCCAAGTACAAAGTGCTCCAAATAAGTCAAAAGTATGCAAAAATACCAGTTGAAAGGGATAGATCCTCCTAAGAAAGAGTGAAAGTAAGAATCCCTCTCTTGAAACCATATTCCAATGAAGTTAGGATGATATATCAATGAAAAATAATCCCATGAAATCTAAGTTGACATTTTTGCAGAAAGACTTCAATCATTATTAGACCATGTCAAATAAACACAAATGAATGTAAAATCGAGTTATAGCAATGGGAGAATTCCAAGTGCGTTGTGCCATTATGAAGCCAATAAAATGAAGATGTCAATACAAGGCTATCTTATCCAAAAAGTGCTAGGGAGTTCCACCAAGAGAATCATGCATCAACATGTATCATAAATCATTCAATGATCATAGGGGTTCCACAACCAAGTCTATTAGCATGAAAGGAAATAAATAACCAAGACAACCAAAGCATAAACATCATCAAGCCATCTATGACTACATCACCAATAGTCTCATCAATTGAAATCACAACCCCTATTCCATCCAAATATCAACTTCTAAACTTTCCTTTGTGATGAAAATCACAAAAGTAGTGAAAAACTGCACTAGTGTATGCCTCATACAAAATGAGGTGTAAAAACTAGCTCCAACTTGGGGACATGTATTCTTCTTGGGAGTGTATGAGAAACTCATAATCTTGTGCATGTACCTATTAGGAATGACCATTAATAAATTAAGTAAAAACATGTGGCGGGATGGATCCACATTCACGTCCATAAATACCACATCACAAATCCAACATAGTCAATTACATCAATAATCGCTTGAAATTGAGTTTACAAATAAGGCATAATACAACAATGCCAAATGAAACATGAAATGAAATCTAATGCTCACATGTTGAACTTATTCTTCCTACTATAATGTGCAAGTGAGTTTATCCTTTCTCCTACCTACTCTAGCATATGAAAAATGAGCATGCTAGGTAAAATCATAAATTCAATGCAACCACCTAAGCATTTCATCAATGCCATGAAATCTTGTTTTGTGTTTGGTCACTAACCAAAATAAAGATACATCAAATTTCAAGTAGATACATATTTAAATTTCCATGAGATGAGGGCTGAAATATGACATGTGCTCATGAATATGGCCAAGAACACCAAACATCATGCCAAGAAGAGCATGCACCATCACAAGACTCATTTCTTCAAGCTTGGATAGGACTAATGTAAACATCATCATGGTTAAAATCATCATAAAGCAATCCCTTATCACCCCTTATAATATCAGCATCACTCTCCTCAAGAAATAAGGGCTTAGAAGGCTCTACAAAACTACTCAAAATGTCGAGGCTATCCACCAAATAAGATGTATATAAGATATGAAAAAATATCATATACTTGGAAAGAAAATATATCTAAATCTAGGGCTTGAAACCCTCTTTTTGATGGCCAACAATTTCAACAATATAGTTCAAAATGATATAATTGATACCCGAAATAATTTACATCATCAAAAATACATTTTCCAACTGAGTGTACATGCAAAAGATGAGAAAAATATGAAGAAATAGATGGTTAGACATTTCTGCAATTAAAACTCCATTGTACCATACAATTCCATCCCCAAAATAATGATGTCCTTCTAAAACATCACAAGAAAACTCATAAAAATTTGAATATGAGAATGGCTGGAAAAATATGCACTTATCCTATCTATGCAATTACCATCCCTAAAAACATAAACATTCTCTATATGATGCCCAAAATCTGCATTATTATTAGGAGCATATGGCTGAAAATTGTCATGCAAATTTTCTAGATTTTCTTCTACCATGTTATGTTCTCTTAGTGGCTCAAAATCTACAATTTCTTCATTAGACGCATCACTACAAGTATCATAGATAGAGTCTTCTTAATTTTCAAAAAAAAATGTGTTCTTAATATGATAAAAAAATTGACAAGTAGTGCCCATAACTTCATGCCCTAGCCTGCCTTCATCCTCATCAAATAGAGAAATGAACACATCTATTATGTTGTCATCATTCAATGGTTTCTATTCTATATTATTCATCATCTCAACATCATCATAAAACATATCATTAAATTTAGAATTTTGGGAGGGTTTATAGATTACCAACCACTTGACTTTGTGTGGAGAAGCGATGGATGCTTAAATGGTCTCATCATCTTCATCAAATTATTATTCATGATATTCAATGGGAACATGAGGTGTTTGTTCATATACTTGGGGTATTTCTTCATCAATGTTTTCTTCTTGTGAGGGAGCAATAGGATTTTCAATTGCCTCATTATCTTTGTATTATTTTAAATATGAAATGTTACACAAAGATGGCTCATGGAAAGAATAAGGGGGATGTTCATCCTCATGTAACTCATCTTCACGCTTTGATGGAGGAGTCTCATCATATTTTTCTTTGATATAATCACATAAGAAAACACGAGCATCACTTCTCCTTTCTGTTTCAACAAAAATATCATTTGAAGGGTTCTCATCATATTCCATTTCCAAATTAATAACATTTTCTTCTATTCTATCTTCAATATCAACAAGAACACACATGCATCTTTGACTTTCTCATAACCATAAATCCAATATTTATAAAATTATTTAACCAAATATGAAAATGAATTTATCTCCTTAGCAATTAAATTACAATACCAATCCCATGAAATTTTTCCTTGCGTTGAATATGCAACATTTTCATCAAAATATCATCATGGACAATGTTAGAATCTACCATATAATTCATAAAAGATGCAAGATATCTTGAATCCATCCAAGGATTTCCATCAAACTTTGGTATATTGGTAGCACATGTATTAATATGAACCTTATGTGGATACCCTAGAATGCATGAAAAATCTAGAGGAGCAAACAAATCTTCCAAAAACTTTCATTTGGTAGGAGCCATACTTCTTTCTTCAAATTGTGAAACATATAAAGCGCTAATATTTTAAATTTAAAAATTGTGTACCAATCATACTTCATACCATATACCAAAATGTGCTCACCTCTACATGCAACAAACCTTAAAAATATACAAGAAACAAGGGCTCCATCTCTTCATGGAGTCACCATGTGAGAAAGGATATTTTTAGTACAACACTCACAAAAATGTCATGAAGCATAGTCTTTAAATTTTCTGATAAATAGACTTTATCCTCGACGCGCCAAAATGTTACCTCCGCAACTCGCACTTAATGACAAAAGATCTAATCTACAAGCTGCAACCCGAGGGGGAACTAATTGAAGGGTCACCATTGTCACTTAATAAAAATATCATTTCACCTTTGTTTAGCTCTTATCCAACTCAAGGGGGTTATCTATAAAAATTAAAATTACTAAATTTATAATAATGAGATGCAAAGGTGATGTGAAGAGATAACTCTAGAAAAACAATATTTTTGTGTCTTTTTTATATTATAAAAAGGTTAAACAATGATGAAGGGATAAAGATATTAGTGTCAATACAACAAGGGTAAAATGGAATCAAAAGCTCCTTCCAAGAGGGAAATCTCAATAAAGGGTTAAGACTACAAGGGTTATAATATTCATACCATGAGAAGAACTTAACATTGCTAAAAAATTATAATATCAACATGTTATGAGGGTTTTGAAGTGCCACATCAAAAATTTTCTAATGAGGTGTCCTTTACCATAGAGTATTAACATAGAATACACTCATGTGGGTGTAATATGAAATATAATAATCCATATACAAGACAACAAAAGGGCCAATGGGGGTGAAATCATCACACAAAAACCCTTCCAATATGATAAATGTATCTTTCACCAATGACCAATCAATAGCAAGTAGTAGCAACTCTACAATCATATGAAACAACATAAAGTATTAAAACAATAGCCACATCTCTATAGAAAATAAACGTACACTTCACATATGATCCAAGAAAGACATATCCATTAAGCTTTGAGGGGAAACTCCAAAAATACAACCATGACTACAAATGGAAAGAGATGCACTTTAAATAGAATTTAGTGTTAGAATATGATGGATGTGTTTGTTTAACCATAGGCAATATCACTATTGTCACCCAACCATAGGTTGAAGCCACCCCTGAGCACCTTAACCTTGACAAAGAATTATTCCAGAAGAAAACCCTAAGCTAGATAGTCAAACAAGATAGCGCACCTCTCTCTCCAAGGATAGCGCACCAAAGAAGAGATGTTCAGAGAGTCCAAACCATAACCAAGAGATAGTCTAAGACAAAACTGAAATCTTCTAGCTACAACAGCTGCAACGGCAACTCTCCTCCATACTTGCACACAAATTGGCCAACTGCAGTGCGCACAAGTGTTGCTTCTGCAGTTCTGAGAATGCCTACCAAAATCAAGATTGGCCTCATGTATTTATACTAAAACTGGAAAACTTCTTGCACCAACTTCTCCTTCTGGGTGCCTAATTACTTAGTATATAATATTTCCTTTAGCCGACTTCTTCTCTTGGAGGCTACAAGTTATCCTCTTGAGCTGACTTGTCTTCTAGGGCTATTAGCCAACTAATTAGGGTTTCTTCTTGCTTCCCAGAATATTCTATTATCATCAGGTTTACATGTGGAGGTAAATACCTCCCGCATCTACCATAATATCAACACTCCCTCCTAGATAGGGAGGTATTGAAGGTAATGGTATTGAGTAAAAAAATACCATTCACCCGGTAGCATCAACATAGTCATATAGACTATCTCATGATTATATCATGAGAACCATCATCACTATTCGTGCCATCAACTGCATCATCTCTCAAAACCATACTCCATCTGAGTAATCAGACATGATGTTGGATAAGTCACTCACTCCACAGAGTGACATAAGATCCATTCTTCTAATCTGGACATATGTCCTAAATGTCCTGAACCATTTTCCATCTAGGAAATCTCTATCCATTGATCATCCATCTAGTTGATAATCATTTTCCAACACTATTGATAGTCTTCAAGGAAATCGTAACAATGTCATTCACTAGAACATAATTGTGTCTATCCATAGTAGTACACAACTATAATCCAATGGTACACTACCACACCAAGTAGCACACAGATACTTGATCAGTGACATATAGTTACAATCAGTGGAACACATCCACCACAGTAATATACATCTACTGTCTGAAGACATGCAGTCTCCATAACAATCATATCATCAACCTGCACAGAAAATATTGTTATGATATAAATTGAATCATCTGGGCCATTCTTCCACTCACATATGTGATATCTGGAAGAGTATCTGCTCTTAGAAGGTAAAACATCAATGATGAGCTATCTGGACTATTCTTCTCAAGAAAGGAAGAATAATTGTCATGATTTCTAATCTTGGACCATTCACCTCTCTGGTCCATTCCTCCAGCACTAAACAAAGTGCAACCTGGAGAGAATGAATCTTCCCTAGGGAATGCCTATCCTTGATTGCTAAACCTAGGCCATTCACCTATCTGGGCCATTCCTCCGCCACTAAACAAAGTGCAACCTGGAGAGAATGAATCTTCCCTAGGGAGTGACTATCTGGACCATTTCCAAAGGAAATGGTTGTCCTGCACCAACCTCCAAAACAGACCATTCTTCGAAACTGCTCACAACTATGAGCTTCGAAAGAATGATTGTCCGGCAAGGTGGATCAGTCTTCTTGACCTCTACTAAGAGTGACCATCAAGAAGAGAGAGTGTCCTAGACCATTCTCCATGTTAACCACAAGGATAATTGTTTTCTATGGTACATCAACAATCCATCAAACCATTTTCATTATGAAAATGACCATTCGATCTAGACCATTTTTCAAACTGGAAAATGCCTATCCGTCAGAAATATCAAACCACTTTCCAAACTGGAAAGGAACTGCTCATCCTGGACCATTTTTTGAGCTGAAAAATGATTGTCCATAAATCAATAACACATCAGTGCTCCCTCCCAACCTACGAGTCATCTCTTCCTTTTTGAATAAGGAATTTGTCCCCATGAGCTCCATCTTGAGTACACAAACTCTTTCATCTTGAACAGGGGCTTTACCAAAAAGTCTTCTTATCTACTCATCTGTGAAGATATATATTGGAGAACCACTTCTCCTTTCTGGACTTCATCACGGGGAATGTAATGCTTAATCTCAATGTACTTCGGTCTTTCTGGAACATTGGTTTTCTGAAGGCTTCATATAGCTCTTATCATCATAGTTGAATTCAACTCTTTTGTTTCATGCTAGCTCATAATATCGTGGCAAGGGTCAAACTTGGAACATATCCAAGTGGTACTTATTCTACCATCATGAGAGCTTTGTCATGGATTGGAAATCCATCATCCTTGAGTTCTGAGTAACCATTTTGATATAGTATCTTTGTTATAGAAGGTTTTTCACCACACTTTTGCTGTGCATTGGAGGCTCCATGCCAAGTTGTTTGAATCCATACAAAACCTTCTTCCATCTACATACAAGAGTCTCTTCCTGGTATACCTCTAAGCATTGAGTTTGTTCTACATACGTTCTTTGTTCAATTATTCTAGAGAAAAGTCTTTGCATTCATATGATGTAAACTCCAACCCATGGATATTGCAGACAATATAATGGCTCATGTAGAGGTATGTCTGGTTTACTAGAACAAGCAATCATCATAGTCTTCTCCCTCCATCTGGGAGAAACCTCTAGTTCTAGATATCGCAATTCTTATATTCATAAGTCTTCTATACATTGTTCTTCATCACAACTTTCATTTCCTCTACTTGATTGCTTTTAGTGATTTTAGGTCAGGCTAGTAGTCTTTTGAATCTCGATACAATGTCTGGTTGTTATGTCTTTTCTTTCTCTTTTGGAATCTTCATGTTATTCCTTATGTTTTTCTTTAGCTTTGTTGACGGGTGAAATTGACCGTCCATCAACTGGGAGAGTGGATCCGGTCCGGGGTTGTCTAAATAACCCAAGCCATTTGGGATAACCCACCCTGACGGGTTTAGCAGCTCCGTTGGTTGATCTAAGGTCCTAAGAAAACAAAAAAAAAGAAAACTACTCTAAACTAATCTAAATGAAAAATAACAATTAAAACAAACTAATAAACTAATCTAACTATTATATATACAATCTACTATCTAATACTATGCTAACTCTAAGAAATTAAATAACTAACTACTAACAGAAATAAATCTTATTCACAAATGTACAATATTTACAATTTACAGATTTGAATGAAAACCTGAAAAACTCATTCGTATTCTGTCCTAAGATAGCGAGAGCTATTGTTTTTTTATTTTTGCAATTTTATGAAAAAGAAATAAAATAAAAACTAACTATACTAAACAACTAAGATACTAACTCTAACTACAAATCTAAACTACACATATATCTAACTAAACTACTTAAATTATACTAACAAATTAACTATCAAATAAATAACAAACTGACATGAAGAAACGCTCCAAGTTCATCCTATATGTAATGATTGTCTTAGCTGATCGGAGGGAGGAAACCCGCACCAAATTATCCATGAGGTTCTTGTAAACTAGAAGCAGCTATTCTCTTCAAATATAATTACAGGACAAACAAGACATAAAAATTTACAACAACCTTATGATTTATAAATCTTCACAGTTAGCTAAACCTGTATGCAAAGATCTATACAAAATGGTTCAATTAACGAAGAAGAGAAATATGTGATTCATTAACTGAAACAAAGTAATTGTTGTACTTTTAATTAATGAAAGAGATTAGATATGGATAACACATTAATTAAATCACATCATCCTGCAATAGATTAGGATAGCTAAAGTAGTCTATAATCAACTGCAAACTGATATGCATAAAACTTGAAACAAAAGTTTGATATATTGAAAGCGAAAGCTGTTACAAGACATCAACTCTCATCTCAGTTTGTATCATAAATCCATAGCCTAGTTCTCCCACAAGTGAGGATGATCATTATTACAAAAAATAAGAACTATTTAAAGACTTCCCACAGGGTAAAACATCCCTGTGGAAGTTATCAAAACTGTTTACACAAATCTGGGAAAGTATCCCAAGTTTCTATTTCTAACTCAAACTAACAACTTAAAAATAAAAAATACATCACATAAATATCTCCTATATTGTCACAGCATGCCCAAATTGACCATTGCAATTCGTATGTACCTGAACAAGGACAAAAATAGACAATATTAGTAGATATTATGTAGATAGAATTGATAAAAATCTAATTTTAAAGACTAGCTACAGAATCTTGCGATTTTGTAGCTGGTCTAAATCAAACACATAATCGTATTAAAATCAACTCGAATCTTAAAGAATTAAATTCAAACTATTAAACAAGTATCTAATTGTTAATTGAAAGACAAACGAATCATTCAAATCAAAATCGTTATACTAATTTGAGAGAAAACAAGACTAAGATCAATCGAATGACTACACAGATGCATGTACTTTGTTCCATTTGTTGTCACAAAATCGGATAAATGGAATCGTATTGAATAACTCAACAGCAATGAAATCGTTCCATGGACCAATTGAAATCAACACTAATAGTTGCTTCAGCTATCCACAAGATCACTTCGAATCCAAACCAAATCAACAGGATTGTTTTCTCAAATTGATAGCACTATATTAAACATAAACAAACGATCCATGCTATTAGTGAATCAAACCAAAATTGATACAAACGAAATCATCGTGAAATTAATCGGTTGATAACAGGATCTGTAGGACTCGTCCAATCGTATGTTATCGCCAATTGGGGGCAAACATAATCAATTTACAGTCCACAAAATCATCACTTGAATTTATTTCAAAACGAACTATTAGCCAAATTTCCTCATCCGAATTCAACAGAGATAAAATCAAAACCAAAAGAGCAGCATCGAATCGATTTTCGATACGAATCCAACTCATAAAAGCAATCATGCTAACTCAAGATACGCATCAACAAGAGCGAATCGAATAGTTTGAGTTTGACATAATCATTATGAATCAACACAGTTCCATGATTTCAGTGAAGAGATCTTTTGCACAGGTCAGATATAATCCAAATCCAAACGAGAATGTTGGCAAAACAGAGTCGTTTTTCCAATTTAATAGACTACATCGTATTTATCAAGCCAATTCAATCCTATGAAATCGTCTCAAAAATCAAATCACAAGAACTAAATCAGAGCCGTTGATATCCAACAACAAAATCATGTTAAATCAAAACAGAACCGTGTTCTAATTTTAGCGAAAAAACCTTCTGTTCAGGTTGGATACAAACAAAATCCAAGCGAAAGAAAAACCCATTGATTTCGTTAATTAAAACCAACAGAATTATTCAAAATGAATCAAACCCAATGAAAACCAATCAATTGCTAAACTGGGCACGACCAAATCGTATAACCAAATCATAACTTCATTTAATTTTAGTAAAACGAAAACAATGTACAGGATCTACAACATAACCGTTTTCAATAATCAAACTATGACAAAGTCATGTCTAACAATGGACAGAGCTAATTGAAAACCAAAACTCGATTCATTATATTTATTCAAGCAATTCATAAAACGAAATTGATATTGAAAATCATACCTGGATAATCAGCAGACAACTTGGTCAAGATAGTTTGGAATTGACGAAGGCTACAGCCGATTCGACATTCCTAAATACGATGGCACCAATGGTTTTCTACTTCTTGTCATTAGCTCGAAGCTTGTCCCTTTCACTTCTCAACACTATAACTTGGTTTTCCAATGATTCGATTTTCGATTGTAATAAGGGAACGTCGGTATAGTAGCGTTCCAACCACACATTACATTGGTTGCATGATGACTGCCCGGGCTTCAAAATGACATTCGAGGGTTTGTTTAAATCACCGAGGGTTTCATTAGGAAGCTTGATCCCTGGGTAGCTAGGATTGTTCTTTAGGCAAGGGGGAAAACTAGAAACGAAGTCATAGGGTGGCTCGGAGCACAGACCCTGGGAATAAGGGTACTCACTAGCTAGGAAGCGCTCGATATCAGAGTCTGAGTCTTCACTGAGGACTATGGGATTTTGATCAACACTAGGTTTAGGTTTATTCCTATAAAGTCTCGATATCAGTCGAGCATTCTTTTTACCTTTGTCGTCAATAGTAGGGTTACCCTTGACCTTCTTGCTCATAGGATTTTTTACAGCCTCAACCTTATATGTTATAATGTCGGGTAGGTCGATATTCGGGCAGGCCGAGGGTTTGGGAGAGGGTAAAAGGGAATGGAAAGGAACAGGTGGCCCAACCTTGGTCTCACTGACCACAGACTTATCGATTTGGACAGACTCTGAATCAACAAAGCCATTCCGAGAGAGAAAAGCTTGCCAATTATCATCATGGAGGTCTAAATGATGAATGACGATGAGTCTGATCAGGCCATGGTGAAACAAGATACTATCGGCCTTCTCTCATTTAAACCTCTTATCCATTTTGTATAGACTACACTAGAAATAAAATGGCATGTTCAATTGATAACCCATGAAATTCATTAACAGTCGAAGGTGATAAAGAAAAACCAATCCATACCGACCCTCGCAGGTCACAAATTGTTTAACCATTATCAAAATATCATGCCACCTTGGTTTAAGCGTGGAAATGGGCATACCTTTGCCACAGGATGTGACCTTTCGTGATACAAACAGTAGTGGCCATGGCACCTCATCAACTTTAGAGTTTTTAAACCATCGTTGGCCCGTGGCTGCTAATCCTGTGGCAGAGCTAATGAACTCTTCACTGATTTCAAGCTGAATGTCACCTACTTTAGCCCTACACCCATCAAAGGTAAGGGTGAATTGATGTGCAACAAACAGATTGAAACCCTCGAACCTCTGTACAAACGTGAGCCAACCATTATCTTGTAAATCTTTCCAGGCGTTATCGAACAATAGCAGGGCTTGACTACCGTTCAGCTCTATTTGCACCACTGGTGCCATAGAGAGGAGCACGTGGTAAGTTATGTGAAGGAGCTAGGGTTTGAATCACAGCATATGCAGGGGAAGAACGCTCAAAGGATTACCCGATGCTAGCATAGGTGAAACAGGGGTAGGGGTAAACATTAATGACACATCTTGCGAAGGTAGTGGAGCTATTTCTGCCCATGCAGAATAGTCATTACCATGGTACAACTGCTAGTGCTTAAAACTATTCAAATCACAATGCATATGTGTTACAACTATACCACTTCAATCAATCAATCGAAACCTTTGGTAAGTGGATTGATCATTCGCGCGAGCAATAGTTATAGTTTCAAAACCAAACAAATGAATCGAAACCAATACCAAGTGTTGTATGAAACGATTCATACCAAGGGAAAAACCATAACACCAATGCTTTTTTATATAACCAATGTGCCAAGTGTTTTGATCAAATAACATGTAAATCCAATCATCAATGCATCACAAACTCAATTACTCATGAAACGAAACTATATAATCGATCAAAGAATGCCAAATGAGTACAAATCAAAAGGTCTTGCCAACTGTATAATGATAAGTGAAATGTAAACACAATGGGCATATCGATAAGAATGATAATGACAGTTCAGTGACGATTTTAATGTGACTTCGAAAACCAAGTTTCCACGCTTGCAGTCGTGAAAACAAGAAGAAAGATAAGTGTGTAAATAGCGCAAAAAGTGTCGTTTTATTTGAGAATTGCGACGAAAATTAAGGTTTTCAAAACACTAGTGTAGGCAGCTTATAATGACAGTATAAAAATGTAAATTGGCTGCCAACAATGGCGACACATTGGTAGAAGCAGTTATCTCTGCCAAAAGAACAAATTCAGATTAGGATAACGAGAAAAATTCTAACTCAAAAATAACAACCAGAAAATCGTGTAAATATCATCATTAACCAAATATTCTGGCACTGTTTAAAGGATGAAATATGATAACAGTCTCAAGACAAGCGAGTTGCGATATTAAAGATAAAATCTCCAATACTGTTGATAGAGCCACTACTTCCAGCAGGCATCCATAGCCTCGACAGGGTTGCCATTTAACCCACTCTGACATATGTGTCCTGCCAAGAAGTTCTAGATCAGAATAAAGGACATTAAGAGGCTTCTTATTTGAAAAATTTCATATACCTGACATTGCTTCGCTGCCAGCAGGCCTGTTCAGTACCCCGGCGAAGTTGTCTTGGCATCATGCATGCATTTACCCACTGCCAGCAGACCTGTTCAGTATCCCGGCGGGTTTACAAGCACTTCCCACAGCTCTTTTATTGATTTATTTTATTTTTTAACAATATATAGTTGAGCGGGGTGGTGCTAAAAATTATGATATTGTAACATAATTTTTTCATACCTCAGCTGAATTTTCTTTTAGAACTGTCCTTTATTAAGATCCAGAGTTGTTTCATTTACAGAACCAACTTTCTAAGGTAGGGAGACATCTTCTGAGTCATTCCCTTAAGGAATAGGGACAACGTAAGAAGATAATAGATGATCATGACAAGCTTTACTCAAAGACTGAAATCAATAAACTTCTTTCAAACAACAGTCTTTTCTCAACATGGCAGTAAATTTCAGAAGTAGTTTATAATTGGTGTTTAGACAAATTTTCAACAGTCATTTCAGAGAAAGAATTTTCTATTTTCCTTGTCTGAATAGTTCAAAAATTCAGGTATGTGTATTTCAACAGCAAAAACTAGTAAGCATAAGGGAGAAATCAAAACACACCAGCGAAGAAAAAATTGGAAAGCAAAGAAATCCAAACAAGAAAAACAAAAAACAAATATGCACAGAAGGTGCATCTGAAAACCTCATGCAACAAATCCCTTGGGAAACTGAAAAGTAGAAAAATCCTATTTGATGGGAAAGCAGTCCTACTCATGGTACCTTGGATCAGGGTTGATTCAGATTCATTTATCTCTTTGCTTTCCATTTAAGATTTTCATGACGATATTGTGTTTTTGAAAACAAATGTTCAACTAAGAGTAAAGAGATAAGGATCAAGGGGACTTCCCTGACAATAGCTGTATTATGGTTCTCGTGGTGCGCCCACTTGCGTTCATGACTGCATTATTACAAAGAGAAATAGTGAGAAATCAAACTGAAAGAAAACCTATTCCTAAACCTACCCTAACTATTAAACGAATCAAGATACTACGTGAAGTCATGCTTCCAATATAGCCATCGGAATAACTCTAATCCTGCAATGGAAACAAGATCAAGATTTACTAATAAAAATGGTAATATATCAACAAATGATAGAAACATATCACACTTACCTTCATAATCATCATCTAAAAACAAAGTAAGCATGAGCTTACCATTCCCTTGAATATTAGTGTTGTATGAATCCTCCATCCATTGCGCAATTTTTTCATGATAAGGGTCATAATGGCATGGGCAAGTGTAAGTAGTATTGAAAAACTTGTCAGGATTATGAGGAAATGGAATAACCATCAGCGAAGGCTAAAATGCCCCTTCCTCCTGACAATTCTCTAAGTGTTCATTAATTTCTTCACATGGAGGATCTAAAAGAAATATATCACGCCTACTTCCAAGATACTTGGGTAAAAATAAAGCAAGCTCAACTTTGTCTTTATTGTGAAATTTTTTTATATATGAATATTCAAGCCATCCTAAGATCCTGTCACAAAAATGGGGATACAAACCATGACTTTGATGAAACGAATATATCAATGGGAAACTTATCATAGGAGAATTCGTGCAATCAATTAGATCATTGGGTTGAATGTTTCCTTCATTGAGATTGATCATTTCAAAATGTGAAGCATAAACATTAAGATTCGAGCTAAGCAAAGAACGAATATGCAAATTAGAATGTTTGATCTCCATAAAATATAGTGCATTGTCTTTTTCAACAATAAACTGTGTAAAATCATCTCGCAACATGTCCTCTTCCCATGTGAGTGATGAAAGTGAACAAGCATCAAATCCAAGTTTATCAATGTTAGGTTT
>ML791782.1:36832-57493 GCA_009831015.1 Picea engelmannii | reverse complement strand
GGGGGGGGGGGTCCGAAATGTACTTTTTACTCTGGCGGGCCCCCTATCTATACGTGGCATGAATCCATTGGTCCCGAATCCCACCGCCTATTACTGTCTGACATGCCTCGTCACCTCATGACATCATTATCCACCTTCTCCGTAAGAGTCACATCCCGTAACTCCGTTAGTCCTCCTCTCTCGTTCACCCGTTGCAAGTCCCTTCACCATGGTCTTTTCCCCCAATCAAAAACCGCCACGTCACTCAACCATATGCTTCGGTCATTTTCACCTGCCATCTCACACTCTAAATGACCCGTTGGCCATTTATTACTGGCTAACTTATCCGTTAACCAGCTGACCTGTCTCCCGCGCCCAACGGATACCCGTTTACTCAAAACTACCCTCACCCTTTATTCCTTCACCATTTACCCACTCATCACACCAGAGAACTTACCTCATTTTCCTCTCCGTTACAGTTAGTCGCCCACATCTACAGTCATCCCCACTAACTTTTGTTTTATTTGCAGGTATTGTTACAGTAATGGCGCCAAAGTCAAAGTGAACAGAAGTTGAGGAGAATCCTTTTCTCCCGCCTCCTGTTGACCTCGAAAGGATTCCTCTGGCCAACAAAGACTACTTAATCGCATACACAAAATGTGATTTCGACTTTACAGACCTAAAGTCATGGCTTAAAGAAGTCTTCCCGGACCAGAGTGACGAAATTGGACTCTGGGAGTCCAACCTACCCTTGTATCTTTTCCCCCAGATTCACCACTTCCCAGAATTCGCCCTCAAGTGCCAAGCCCATTATATCCCCGAGCAAAGAGCCATTTTTTCCTCGTTTGAGGAAATTCTTTTCCTCATCACGCCAGAAACCATCAACCAAATGATGCAAATATCCCGAGCCGACTTCGCCTCACCTTTTAACCTCGAGATCATCGCAGAGCTATACCAGAAGCTGTCGTTTCCTCAAAGAGCTCAGATTTTTGAGATTTTTCTTCCACAATCCGCTCAGCTCCCCACTACAAACCCCCCTTATCCTTCCTCCTTGTTCTCAATAAAAGGAAACTAGGTTATCACGTTGTTATGCGCCTTGCTTGGTTATTTTCCAGATCAATAGGTAGATGAACCCATTTTGGGATTTCTGTCTATTTTCTCCACTGATGAGAAACCCACTACACAGTTCGACTTCAGCATGTTCCTGGCAGACAACATTCACGAGAAATTCATAAATTTCGCCACATAAGGCATGTTCCGGTATTCTTCAATACTGGCATACTTGTTCATTTTCTTCCAAGCGGACAAATTTGCTTTTTCTATGCAGAAGATGGACGAAGATGGTAGACCCCAGGCAGTAACAACATGGAATTCTCTGCTCAGACATAACTCCACAGAATTCAATTTCAAGCAGTTCATCGAGTAGTTCTACCACCCAGTGGTGACTATACTTAGCGACAGACCCGAACCTAGAATTAATGACGAAGTTCAGAGGATCCTACATCTCTCGGACCATACAAAGACTGGTGATTGGTACCTGTACCAAAATCACACTGAGATCAGAGTCTATGGGTGTGATTTGGCCCCATATAAACTACGCAAATATTTACCTATCAGAATTTTTGCCCTGGAATACATAAGGCAGATGATAAACTCGGATGATATACATTTTGTGTCTTTGAAGAAGAAGAAACAACTCAGAATCAAAGGGAAGATTGGGTCTTTCATCTGCAACAGTCGAGGCGTCGGGGAGGAAGCAGACAGACTGCTAAAGGAAATGAAGTTCTTTTTTAGTTTCACATGGCACTATGATCCGTGTGGGATAATTTTCGAGATGAGGATAAAAAACAAGAATATCCCGTATGCTCACATATCTAGGCCTGAGGTAGAAAAATTTGCCAACCAGACAGAATGGGATCCAAATACTTTGGTCGAGGAAGAACAACAGGACCTCTCGGTCACTATATCATAGGATTCCAATTAAAGAAGATCAAAAACCTTTCAGACAGAAACTTAGGAGAATCAATCCCAAGCTACTTCCCCTGATAGAAAAAGAAATTAAAAAAATGTACGATGCCAAAATCATAGTCCTGTTACAATTTTCCAAATGGGTTTCAAATTTGGTCCCAACCCGAAAGAAATCCGGAGAAATCAGGCTTTGCATCGATTTCCAAAATCTAAATAAGGTCTCTCTGAAGGACAATTACCCATTGCCAAAAATGGACCACATATTACAAAGGGTAGTCGGATCCAGTCAAATCTCTTTACTGGATGGTTTTTTAGCAAGATCAAGGCTCTACAGAAGAAGGGTCTTCCTGGTTTGAAGGTGATAAATGACAAATTGATGACGCTCTCCGATTACAAAAAGAGACTAGCCGATGTGGCTAAGGATAGTTCAAAATTTTCAGGAATACAAGGCAATATCACTGGTAAAGCATTCCTAGATTATTTACAGTTGGACATCAGCAAACAACATGAGATCCGATACATATTCATCATCAAGCCAACTTTTGCCAAGTACACAGAGATGGATGAGGTCTACCGAAGGTTACTCAAAGTCAATGTTCCCAGTCATCTTTGATGGGAAGAGCTTTGCAATCTGATCGAGTAGTCGATGAGCTGTCCCAACCCAGTCAGTTGTCCAGTCAGACGAGATCATGCAGAGGCCTCACCAACGGTCCACCCAGAAAACAACATGAAGTTTCGACACATCATCAAACAGTTTCCTAGATTTTTGTAATTTGTTAAGTTAGTTAAGCTAAAAATAGATTTACCACGTCCTGATCTTTAATGACAGGATCGTTTGTAATTTTGGGTTATAAATACTTCACTTTTCAAAGTATTGAGGGTTGATCTTTACGCCCTACGAGCTACCAGACTGTAATATTTTTTCAAGAGATATTCCATTAATACAAAGAGGCATTTCCACAGGATTCTTGCGTGTACTCATTGGTGATGTTTTCCTTTCTAAGTTAAATGTTATTCTCGCTTAGTTATCGCACTGTTTTCTAAATCTAATATTTGAAAGTAATGAATGTTGCAGGATTTATCTTTGTATACCCTGTTTCTGACTTTAAAAGATTTTAGTGTTTCTTCTTCTGATTTTATGATAAATAAATTCTTAACTACTTCTTTGTTGTAATTGGCATTCTCGTCTTTTCTGCTATTCCTCATTTATGCTGCTAAAAGAATCCAACGATTGCATTATCTCGCCCTGTGAAAGGTTTCTTTGTTTTCTGGTCTAGATTTTATTTCATGATACATACCCCATAGCCCAATGGATCTGTAAAGCTATCTCAACCAACCCAACGAAAACGACAACAAACAAAACAAACATATTTTATTCACCTAGCCTAATATTTTAAATTTGAAACATATCTAAATCATACAGAGAGATCCCTCTCTGAAGCTGGTAGGGCTAGATCCCAGCTTCAAAGTGGTTGGATAAAGTTACCTCCCGTAGATTTCTTCTTTTCTAAAAACCTCTAGGAAATTTACAGAGCGTTAACACTGCCCATTGGGGTTCCTGACACATTGAGAAACTCAATGTCTAAGGAACTTTCGACCTCATGCTCGCTCTGTGGAAGGTTCTGAATTGGAGCATTGAGACCTAGGGTAGATGCTCTCTCGGGTTCCCTTTCATCTATAATTTGCATTATATTCACCAGGGACACTTCTGAACTCTCTTCATCATCATAGATGGTTATTAAGTCGAACAAGGGATTTGGTATCCTTGTCCTTCCATGTGTCCTCGCTATCTCAGGATAGGTTGAAATACCCCCTGGTGATATGATCTATGGTGGTGGAACTTTAGGGTTTTCTAGCCCAGTGATTTCATCAAGTTGTATTAGCTCTAGGCCACTTGGCTCTCCTCTTCTTTCGATTGGGTCATCAGCAGGAATCCTCTACATCTCTATCAGATCAGGGTCACTTTGCAACTGATCAATGATTCTCTATTCCCCTTCTAGCAAGAGTAATCCCCTTATCTATGCCTCTCTGATTTATTACCTGTCTCTAAGGGCATCTTGAGCAGACTGCTATATTGTCTCCACTTGTTCTTCCATTATCATGGCCTTGAACCTGGTCATATTTGGGTTGGCCATCCTCTATACTACCTCCTCCTAGTCCTGAGTGCATTCCATGAAAATTTCATCCTCAAATTTATCTTGCGCGTATGGCCAACATGATGATACTTGTGAAGCATGTTGGAGGACCAGGCCTTTAGGGTCATGCTTGTGGAATCAACCTGTTGGGAACTTGAATTCAAGTTGGCTCAACCCTTCTTGTTTGGATTGAGCAATGTCCTTTACCAGATAAAACCCCACATGGAAACTGTAGGGTATGAAAGCCCATTTTTTGTCCTTAACTAGTGTGGCATTATAGCCCTTCAGGATGGTCCGATAACAGATTTATTCTACAATGAGATGGTCTGGGACGTGGGCGGGGAGTATATGTAGTGCTCTAGTGGCCTCGAACACCCTGATATAGGTTGATCTTTCATCCAAATACCAGTGGCCTACCTTCGCTACCATTTTCTTGGCCGCTGTGAATAATCCTGGGCATTCCTTATTAAATATAATAAAATGAATACGAGGGATGCATTCATTGCAGATGAGTGCGTAGGATTTTTTATACATGTTCTTCCATAGTATGCGGAAATATACATGGATTGGGAGCTCCACAACATGCCAACTCAAATTCATGCCGATGAACACATTTCTCGCACATATGACATCGAGCAAGTACGAGGCCATGAGGAAAGTAGGTGTTTCCCTTTTGTTCGACGTCTGAGCCTGTTGTACACAGATGCTCAATTGTTTGGAAATTATCGCTCCCCAGTTGAATCTTCTTCTAGATATCACCACTGTGTAGGCCAAGGGCATCCATGCTTTTGAAAGCCTAGAGTAGTTCTTCTCTCCATATAGTAGGCAGATGAGAGACATCAAATAGATGTATGGATCCCTCAAGTTAACCATCCCATACCAGTCATTTCTCAGGTTGGAAAACTTCTTGTCCTCCTTCCACCATGAGGCCATTAACCCACTGGTGTCATGGAATTAGTAGAACTTCACCATGAAGTCTATGTTTAGTCGCTCCTCTGGGTATCTGAGCTTGTAGTATTTCTGGACTTCTCTCGAGAGGAAAAATTTGACACACCCACCATTCTCCTCGTTGATTAAACACTTATGCGCGTCTGTCTGGTCGATTAGCCATTTCAAAACTTCTATGTAAGGGAAAACCTGGGTTCTTCTAGCTACCGTGTGAAAATATGACCATCGGATGTTTGGGAACACTTGGACATCGAGCGCCCTTACATCCGGGTCATTGTGTGGGATATACTTCAGGTACTTCTCCCAGCTGATTCTATTGAAAAGGTCCCTCCACTGTGGGAGCATTACTTTGGATCCGGTGCCTGCTTCTGTATCACCGAAGATCGAAGGCTGGAACAAAGCTTTCTTTGTTGATGTTTTTATGACCGACTCTTCCCTGGGAGTGTATTCAAGTCACCTTGCAGTACCAGGAGAAGAACCTTCACATGTTTAAGCCTCCTTTATCTCGGGTTCTCTCAAAAAGCGTCTAGTGGTTGGATTTCTCGATGACATTTTACCTACAGCTAGAACATAGTTAGAGACCGCATAAAAAATCAGTTGCATACATAAATCACGACCTTCGAATTGACAAACTTGAATACATACCTCTTCAACTTGTTTAACCTGGTTTTGATGTTTTGAGGATCAACACAGTCTCGAGAGGTTTTCTTTTCTTCTTTGGATGCTATGGAATTCAAACTTGTGCGCATAATGAAAATTTTCAAAGCTTCTAGAGATTTAAACATGGATGAACTTACCTTGTCGAATCAGCCATTCAATTCAGGTTATGAGTGTAGTTTTATTAAATCCATCACCATATCTTCAGAGACGTTTAAAATTAAATTGGATCGTGGGCTGACGACGCGAGTTGTAACATGGCTTATCGACGATTTCAAACTGTTGTTGTTCAATCGATGCACGAGGTAGAAAAAAATGCAGGATGAAGCATTAACTGGTTTATTAAATGTCAGAATCGGATCATATCTTATGCCGAAAACATCCCATAGTTTCGCTAGTCCTTTTGGTGAGTCGGGGGTTGAGATTTTTCTTCAAACACTTTTCGTTGATATCTTCTTGCAAAAGCTCTGATGCCGATCGATCTTGTTGTACAGAACTTATGTGGAAAACCTGACCAGGAGGTGTGACTAGGACGTAGGGAACCTTAATATGGATCAGGATGAAAGTAGGTCGTATGACACCCTTACGTGATAAAGACATGTGGCACTTGAGACCGATGTCTTCATTTACTCGTGTTAATCAGAATCAAGAATTTATTAAAGTTATATGTTCTAAAACCCGATCCTATATTGCTGACGTCGAAAAGTATCAAGGATCGATGATCGATGATAAACCTACCCAAGTTCTCTAAGATCAACTCTCTCGAAAAAGTCTCTATGCCGAAAGTGTATCGGAGATCGACGATATGTTTGTCATAGAAAAAAAACGATTGGTTTGACCTTTCTGGATTTCCCTGACCCTGATAAAGTGCATCGGTCATCGACTATCGATGATTTCTTTACAACCTTTGTCAATGCATATCCTTCCCATATTGTGCCGATGCCAATGGGGATTATCTATCTCTTGAAAATTTGTGGTGAATAACTTACACAAACCAAATCCATTGTCTGCCGATGTTGATGGTGCATCGACGCTCGACGACTATTGTAACTGTGTGACCACCTTACCTGCTTGAATTTTTCCGACGTCGAACATAAGCGCGTTAGGTGCAATGTTAGCTGCAGATTATTAGTTCGGATGTCAAGTCATTTTAGACACGAGGTTTCATAAGTTCAAACAAACCTAACTTGATTGATAAGAGTCATGAAGAAAAAAACAAAGATAAACCATTCCCCACAGTGAAATCAATTTAGACAGTAAAAGAAAATTAAGTGGTACCCAAAAAGTGATAAAATTTCATAAGGCTTTTAGGGTTTGTTGAGCACTCTAAAACTAGCGAATTACTGGGTGAAAGAAGAATCTTTGTTCCTTCCATGGTCCTAGCTGATGCAGAAGCTGGTTAAGAACTTAACTGGTTTTGTTTTTATTAGAGTCTCTTTTATCCTTGCGTTTGAAATTCCTCTGGTTCGTGAATCTGGTCCTGCCTATGGGGTTTCAATATTTATTCCACCTTCATTCCTTTTAACCATGACCCACTCCCCCTTTTGACAAGAGTCAAGTAAGTCATTCACTGGCACCGGGCCTTTTAGTTATCATAATTCACTTGTTGCGGTGTTTCTCTATTGCCAACAAGCGTCCATAGCCCCGACGGAGTCACCCCTATGTCACAAACCTTTGTCCACTACCAACGAGCATCCATAGCCCCGACGGAGTTATCTGCATACCCTCTCCCACTTCATTCTCATTTGATATAATTTATTTATTTTTGGCAGAGATACCCTGAGTGAGTGGGAGAGGAGGACGTTTGTTATCTGCAAGATGAGATGGTCAAGGTGAAATTTCTCCTAACTTTGTCTTGAGGTACATGTAGTCCTTTCCAACTTACCATCTTTCCCTCTAGGTTTTACCATACCACTAGATGGACACTTCATCACTTGCCAAGGTTGGTTGTTTGTAACGATTAGATACAAAACCCTTTTGAGAAACCACAGTTTGCCCAACATTTCTTATGTTGCATGTGAGCGTGATTCAGGAATGGATTTTGCTACACTGTATTGATTAAGGTCAACCAATGCCTTGCGGAACACCACTTTATTGCACAAAAAAAAACCACACAAAAGAAAGACAAAAATAAAGGACTCCGCAATCAGCCTACCTAACACCTACAAAATAAATTAACATGAAAACACATACATTTTTTTTTTAACAGAAGTATTGTTTTAGGGTCTGGCCATTCACCAGGAGGGTGTCAAGTTCTCCCCTCATATTTTTCAACCGATACGTTCCTTCCCCAAGTTTCTCGGCTACCTGGAAAGGTTCGAGACATAGACTCTGAAACTTTGAATGTCTTCCCTTCGGTTCATTTTCCCTATCCCATTTCACGACTAAGTATCCTACTTCAAAATTATTCTCTTTGGCCTTATGCTTGTCAAACCACCTTTTAACTATCTGTTGATGAGCAATGAACTTTGATTTTTATTTCTCCCTTTCTTCTTCCAGCATGAGGAGGGTATCAATCCTTTGTTGAATAATCGATGAGGGTTGTCCTCTAGAACCACGAGAAAGCTAAAGATACGAAAGATATAGCCCGTTTGGGAGGATGGCTTCTTGTCCGTATACCAGAAAGTATGGGGAGTTCCCTATAGCTTCCTTGGGTGTTACTCTATCGGCCCATAAGGCATTATGAAGTGAACTATGCCAATTCCTCTGATTGTCTGCAACTGTCTTCTTCAATATCCTCACTAGGTTCTTATTGTTGATTCTGCCACTCCATTCCCCTATGGATAGTAGTTTACAGAGTATCTAATTATGATTCCTTTATCCAAAGAAAACTTTGTTAGCATGGTGGAATAAAAGTAAACAAAATTATAAAAAACAAGAACAGAAGGCATACTGAACCTTGTGATCAGCTGTTGTTCTATGAATTGAATTACCACCTTTTCATTTACATGATTCAGAGGGACGACCTCTTCCCATTTCGTGAAATAGTCCGTAGAAATCAGTATGTATCTATGTTGTTTTGAAGAACTCGATGTAATTTATCCTATGACATCTAACCCCCATTGCTTGAATGGTCTGGATATGGCCACTGGTTGGAGTGGGACAACTACTCTCTTTTCCCTCCCTGCACTTATTTGACAAATTTTATAGTTTCTAGTGTATGTATGAGCGTCCCTAAATAGAGTAGGCCAGTAATAGATGGCTCTTAGTATCTTGTGAGCGGTGGTATTCCCAACAAAGTGTCCTTCTGCAGGACAATCATGGATCTCCTTTAGAACCTTGTCCGTGTCTTCACATTCGAGACATCTCAAAAGTACCCCATCATAATTCACACAGAAGAGATATGAGGCGATATTGTGCCAATTTTAGTCTGAGAGATATCATTTCCTTAGGGTTTAGATTTTCTTGTCAAGTCCCATGATGCATGAGATAAGTTAGTTTCCCATACCAAGACCCTTGCCCTAGGGGAAGATACAAATCTTCAGTATACCATAACGCCAATTCATTCTCCCACCCAGAGTCTCCATTTACCTGGTCTTGGGCTTCAGCGACCAGTTTACACAATCCCTGTCCCTTAACCAGTTTGGCAACTTTTATATCTAGATCAAATTCTTGGACAACTTCCACCCAATTTCCTCTTCTTTCCCCCATTTCCTATTGAGTGAATAGGGATCGAACTGTGGGATGAGACACAATGACTTTGGTGTGACTTTTTAGGATGTAAGATCTGAAATGTTTTACTGCTTTGTACACTGCATAAGCCTATTTGTCTATAGCAGGGTAATTCTGTTAGAAAAACATGACCGCAGAGCAATAAAATAAAACAAATGCAGAAACAAAACATAGAAGACACATAATACAAGAGAGACATAGATTTACGTGGTTCACCCAGTATGGGCTACGTCCACCAGAGAAATTTCCAGGTCCTTCCTTTATTATTATCCAACAAATGAAGGGATACAACCTATAGCAAAACCCGCTGTAACTTCCTCTTCTTTCTCTCACAGTATCCTCTCTCAGAATACAATCTTCACCACCATCCATAGCCGCGATACATTTCCCTCATAAAAGAGGGTTTCCTTATAGGGAAAAACAAACCCTAACATAATCTCTACTGTTAGATCTGCGACCTTATAATGAACGGTCCAGATTTACAATGAAATTAGAATATAATTTTACAAGGCAATTTTTGCTTCGGGGGCTTCACCCCCGAACCCCCGCTGGGGGCCCGATTTCCCCCAAACCCCCCAGTCGGGGGGATAGGCCCCTCGAACCCCGCAGAGGGGGTACCCCCTCTCTGATCTCCCCCACGTGGAAGAGTGTACATACTTCTGGGGTGTAAATACTTCATGGGGTATAAACACGGCTGAAAGTAAAAATACCTATAAATCAGGAAGATAATTAGGCTCCACAACCAACAAATTCAGTTCGACCCCTTGGAGATTAGTGCTCATAAATGAGACCGACACCTCATTGTTGTCATCATCTTTCCGAGTCAATACTGCAGCTAAATATTGGTCGGAGGCAAAAGTATAGAGGAAACAATCTTTGCTAAAGTCGGGACTTCGCAACACTGGAGCTTGAGATATTGCAGTCTTAGTATTGCTGAAAGAACTTTTTCGTTTGTCATCCCACTTAAATTCAACATTTTTATGGATCATTTTTTGTAAGGTTTTGATAGCTTCAACGAAATTGGGGGTGAAATTCCTCACAAAATTGATTTTCCCAAAGAAGGATTGCATAGCCTTTTTTTTGTGGGGTAAGGAAAGCTGAGCTATTTCCTTAATTCGTTCCGGGTCTATGCAAATTCCTGCTTGAGATATAATATGACCTAGTAATTTCCCTTCCTCGACACCAAATATAGTTTTCTTAAGGTTTAAATATATATTGTATTTTCTACACTTTTCGAAAATCCAGGTTAGATATTGGATGTGATCTTGTCTATTCTTTGAATACACAGTCACGTCGTCCAAATAAACTACTACACACTTGTTGATTAGTCCTCGAAAATCCACGTCCATCGCCCTCTGGAAGGTTGCCCCTGCATTAATTAATCCAAAGGGCATGCGTTTATGAGCAAAGGTTCCCCACTTGGTTTAGAATGTAGTTTTCAATCGGTCTTCCTATGAAACTAGAACTTGGTTGTAACCTAAAAAATCATCTAGCAGGGAGAAAATCTCAGAACCAGACACGATCTGCAAGAGTTGTTCCATCGGTGGGACTGGGTAGTTGTCCTTTTTTGATGCTCTGTTGAGGTTTCTAAAATCCACACACATGCGGATCTCCCCAGACTATTTCCTTACAAGAACCAAATTTTCTACCTAGGCATAGTGTCTAACCTGAAAGATAATTTTAGCATGTAGTAATTTCTTTAACTCCTCACACATGAAGGGTTCCAGAGATGGGTGGTACTTCCAGAGGTTTTGTTGGAATGGTTTTACTTTGGATTTTAACGGGCTTTTGTGTTGGATAATACGAGTGTCATATGTTTTCATATCTAGGTAGGACCACACAAAAACATCTTGGTATTCTATGAAAAGTTTGAGATAGGCTTTCCTTTCTTCTTTAGACATTGTCTTGCCTAGATTTATATTTTTAGGGTTTTCCGGGGTTCCTAGGTTTATATTCTCGTACATGGGACAAGATCTCCCTGTGTTTGTGTTTTTTGACCCTTTAAATCTTTCCCTTAAGTCAAAGAGGCTCTCCAAATTGGCTACCCCCTTCGGTATCGTGTGAGACTTTGGTTTGTTACTAGAGTGGTCTGTTTCGTCTCTTTGTTCGTGTGGGTTGGTTTCTACTAGTTTCTCTTGGAAAACTTCATCGTCAATATCCAAGTCTTTAAAATTTTCTTGATTGGTTAATAAGTTCATGATCTATTCATATCCTTCAAATACCTTCTAATTAGAAATATTGTTGGGCACTGATGATTTGTAGAGAAGTTCCATAGTGAACTGGGAGGCTTCATAGTCTTCTAAAGGGGATAGCCTTGAGGCAACAGTGGCCAGTGAATCCTCAAGAGTGTTCTTTGTTCTGGGGATTGTCGTAATTTCTAAGGCTTCATAATGTTCTATTATCCTGTGCACTTCATGTTGATAATTCCTCAGGTGGGGAGAGTTGCAATGTATAATATTCTTTACTTGCCTAACGATAACTTCAGAGTCTCTGAAAACTTTTATTTCTTTAGCATTTAAGTCTATGGATTTCTTTAGTCCTTGCACTAAAGATTCATACTCGATAGTATTATTAGTGCATTCAAATTCCATTCTGCAAGATAGGAAATTTTGTTTCCCCTTTGGTTTAATGAGGATACATCCTGCTCCCGACCCTTCTTGTGATTTAGACCCATGAAAGTACAGGGTTCAAACTTGTGAGTGAGAATTACTAGCTTCTCCATGCCTACTAACTTCCTCCTCTCCACCTATTTTGTTTGTGGTTTCCAATAGAGGTTCTTGACAGAAGAGGGTTTCTTCCACTTCTACCAATAGATTTACTTGAAAAGTCATTTCGGAGTTTTGAGTAAGAGGTACATCAGATGAGAGAAGGGAGAAATTTCCGAAATCAGAATTATAGGAGTAGTTACCTAGCATGGGGAAATGTGCCGACGAGGGTTTGTTGAAGGCCTCCAAGTCGGTGATAGTATGTTTGAGATACCTTTCCCTATCGATCCTAATCATGTTTGCATGTCCCTTTAATGGAAACCAAAGGTGAGCCTAGTCCGTGCTAAAGTATCCATTCAACTTTTCAGACCAATCTCAACTAAGTATCATACCATAAGCTTCTAGTATATCCACTACAATGATGTCAATCACTTGATTTTTTTTTGGGTGTGTAGTCATTTTGATCATGACATCCTTTAGTTCTCCAATAAATTTTACCTGAGTTTTGTCTAATTGTATAACGTGTTTGTCACTTTTGGGCGAGACCACATTTAGTTTCTTGCAAATAGATAAGGGCATAACATTAGAGGATGCCCCTGAGTCAACTAAACAATTATGGAGGTTTCTGTTGAAGACTTCAAACATTAAAAAGAATGGTGGGACTAAAGGTTTTCCCTTTTTGTCTACAGAGAAATCGTTCACATTTGGTTTATTTTTTAGATCTGTTGGGGATGGATTTTCCCCTTGGTCAGTGCTTGTTATAGGAGTTTCTACTGACTTCAGGGCTTGTAACAGAAAGTCCTTTTGCTAGGGGATTCTAAACATGTCCATGACCGATACATTTGCCTTCAATATTTTTAAATCTTCTACTATGTTGCAGTCTAGCTTGAGTGATTCTCATGTATGAATGTTTATAGGATTTCTTTGGGAGACAAAAGGTGCTTTCGGGTGATCAACTGCTTATTTTCCTCTCAAAGTTTGGGCAATGGTAAGGTAATTTGAGACCAATTGACCCCTATTTCGCGTTTTCACAACCAAAACCTTAGCGGGTGGTTCTTAAACCTCAAATATATAATCTAAAGGCATTGGCAAGTCAGGATCCCACAACAACATGGTTGTTTCTTCCGGCGGGTCAACTTCCTCCTGATCAAAAATATTCATCGCTGAGTCGCTTGATTGTTCCGTAAGAGAAACTTTGTCTAGGAACCGACTGGCCATCAAATTCATGGCATGCACCCATTGTGGACAATCTCTTTCAGAATGTTTCTCTTGATGAGAGGTACAAAAAGAGTCAGATGGTACATTTCCCAGGTCGATGTTTAAGTTGGTTGGGGGGGTTCAATTGCTTTGAACGGTGGGTTTCTTTTAAAAAAGGGTTTATAGGGACTTTGGACTTGGTTCCTTCCCCTGCACTTCTCTTCATGTCTATGATTTTATTTGACAACTTCTTTATCATCCGTTGTAGGTCTTCTATGTCTCCACTTCCCTTTTCGGGATCTTGTTCTATTTGTTTCCCTGGGGGTCTAGTCAACAAGAGTCCTCTCCTGGGTGGAGGTTGAGCTTCCTTCTTAAATAGTGAGACCTGACCCTCTTTACATCCCTTCATTTGGAATTCAATTGTTTTATCTTCCTCGAAATTTTCAGCTAGGGTATGTTTGGCAACCCTTTTTACAAACATGGAAATAGAAGCAGGGAGAGCATTAACGTATACTTCGATTTGAAACTCCTGAGTGGGTTTAGCTTCCGGTTGAATTTTTTTTAGGACAATGGTGAATCATTGATTGAAGTCTTTAACCTTTTCTTTTGAACTCATGGTGGCGGTGAACAATTCAACCATTAAAGCTCCTGTAGTGGTTTCTTCTGCAAATTTGTCTAAAAAATATTTTTGAAACTTCATTCAATTAGTTATGGACCCTACAAGAAAGTTAAATACCACGTGGAGGCTAAGTTCTCAAAGGTATATGGAAAAATCTTGCATACTTTATCCTCATGTTGGACATTCATCAGTCTAATATCTAGTATGAAGGTTTTAATGTGGTCTTCAGGAAATCCAGAGGTTTCAGGGTCGAACTTGGGAAGTAACTTTTCTAGAGGTCAAGGGAGGTTATGTAACCATTCGGGGATTGCTAGAGCATCCTTGGCCAACCATGGTTGATTATTTTGAGGTGGGTTTCCCCTCTCTTCATTATGATCATTTCTATCCTCCATGTCTTCCGAAACTGAAGCTGAGCGATTTGAGTTAAACCCTTCCTCGTCAGATTCAAAATCGTTGGGTTCAGAGTAGTTACCAACTGGTGTTTCGGGGATTAGATTAAGGGGATCTTCAATCTCAGTGAGAGAGAAATCTATCAGGTCTTCTATTATGTGAACAAAAACTTGGTTGGGGGTGTTGACCATTGGTCTGCTTACTTTTTTTCTATGAGGAAGTAACGGAGCTAAGAGTAGTGATCCAATTTGCTGAGCATAAGCTCTTGTGATTCTTCTAAACTGGTTCAACTCCTTGTGGGGGAGAGCGTAAGGTATTTCAGGGAATAGATGTTCTTCCTCTTGCTGGGGTGAGTTACTCATTTTAGGAGTACTCAGTGTATGTGGGCTGTCTTGAGAATGACTATCCATGCATGTGGTCTATTTTGAATCTATAGGCTGTGTGAAATATTATATCAGAAATATTATTAACCATTCATTCAACATGCCCTCCTTCTAGCACCAATTCTATTGAGGGATCCTAGGTCCCTTTAACTCAACAATAGGAACCAAACCCACCACGGAGGCCCAATTAGACTCTGCAACGTTTGATGGTGGAATGGCTATCCATATATTTTGATCCGACCAATTTATGATGGGATTTACTTAGTGATTTACATGATATCCTCTTATGAAAGTTCCTCCTTTAGTTTAAATGTTCTATTTTTTGTATTTTATTTATTAGATGGGTTTGATAAAAATATGTCTGCTGGTAAAAGGGGGGATCTTAACTACTGAAGAAGGTTGAGCTTGGGATAACCCTTGTGCTCAAGCCTGCAAAAAACGATATTCACACCTATGACAAGCCTAGTACTAATACATTAACTTGCTGGTATTTCAGTTATTGACTGAGATACAATTATCAAAAGAAAACATACATGCAATAAAATGATGGCAAGAAAAATAGTTTCCTTAGCTCTAGCATTAATCACACATTAACACAACGATTTTCCTTCATCATTAGAGACAAGAATTACAAAAATATTGAAACAACTAACTTATCAACAGATTCAAAAACTCTTACTCATTACAACATCCATTCATGAAATAAAGTTGGAAGTAATTCCTCCTCAAATCCAATCACACAACGCCTTTGATGAAAACATAAGTTTGTCTCCAGCCCTAAACATGACTTCTCAATTAAGGTAGTTCCGAAATAGTTCTTTACAATTCCAAAAATGAGGGTCTTTGCCAAAACCATCGACCTTTACTAAAAGGTCAATCCTCTTATTTATAATGGATAATTAACTAAAATTATCTATTAAAAGTGCAATCTAAGTAAAATAAAATATCACCACATGGTACTTTCATCTCTCTGTCTTCTAAGAATCATCAAACAGTTTCACTGAAGTGGATGACTATTCTCATACTCTAACCATTTGACTAAGAGTTCCTCGCATGTGTTGGCATACAGGAACCTTTGTTGGTCCATCGGGGCCGAAATGATTTCTTTTACTTCTATTGCCCGTGCTCGATACTTGACTATTTTGATACTTAATCGCTGCAAGACTGCTCAAGATTTGATCGGACACTCCATGAACTGTTGTACTTGACTTCGCGTCATGCTCACCACTTTCACTATCTATGCCGAGTCTTGTTCCACATGTTTCTTGACTATGTCATGCAGGTCGAAAAAGTCCTCGGGTGAGCCAATTTCTGGGAGCTAGATGTCCTTCATCTCCCGGTTAATTTTTACCTAGCTCCTTTTGTAATCAACCCATTTCTCCTGAATCTCTCGTTGAGGTTCCTGGGCCGTTTTCACCCAATATTCGACAACTTTCCTGATTTGATCTATTTTGCTGTCCCTCAACACTCGAATTCCCTGCTCTTGGCGTCTCATCCCTTTTGAACCACGTTGATGTAATCGATCCTTTCCACTTCTTGGTGAGCCTTCTCATACCACCTTTCCATGTCCTTGGAGGTCGCTAGCACCATGAATCAGGATGAAACTAGACCGTACAACACCCTTACGATAAATACACGTGGCACTCGAGACCAACATCTTCATTTACTCATGTTAATTGGAATCGATACTTTCTTTAATCTATATGTTCTAAAACCCGATCCTATCTTGCCAACATAAAAAAGTATCAAGGATCGACGATTGGCGATAAACCTACCCAAGTTCTCTCGGATCAACTCTCTCGAAAAAGTCCCGATGTTGAAAGTGTATTAGGGATTGATGATCGATGATATGTTTGTTGCAAACAAAAAATGTTTGTTTTAACCTTTCTGGATTTCCCCGACCCCGATAAAGCACATCGATCGTCGGCTATCAATGATTTCTTTACAGCCTTTGTCAATGTCTATCCTTCCCGTATTGTGCCGATGCCAATGGGGTTTGTATATCACTTGAAAATTCGTGGTGAATAACTTATGCAAACCAAATCCACCTTCTGTTGATGCCGATGGTGCATCAACGCTCGACAACTATTGTAACCGTGTGACCACCTTACCTGCTTGAATTTTTCTAACGTCAAACATAAGTGTGTTAGGTGCAATGTTAGTTGCAGATTCTTAGTTTGGATGTCAAGTTATTTTAGACACGAGGTTTCATAAGTTCAAACAAACCTAACTTGATTGATAAGAGTCATGAAGAAAAAAACAAAGATAAACCATTACCCACAGTGAAATCAATTTAGACAGTACCCAAAAAGTGATAAATTTCATAAGACTTTTAGGTTGTGTTGAGCGCTCAACAAGATATTAGGTACACCTTGAGTATGTGTGCATCTGTGCATGATTTATTAATGCTTATACTATTTTATGTCTAGTTCTTTGACAAATATTTAATTTGGAAAACAATACGCACATGGTGAATCAAGGCATACATACTTGATCAAAGTGATACATCAATTCAATCATCCACTAAGCAATGTGTAATCTCACATAAGTTGAGAATAAAATGTTCTTATTTCTCTAATCTTCATGATTCATGGCAAAGTCAATAGTCAATTGAACAAATTTGAGTCATTGAATTAAGGGTGGAGTTGTAAACCCTTTTCATTTCAAAACCCATTTGTTCAAATTGTCATAAAGACCTGCTTGAAATTGAATAAGGAGGTCATTGTTTTATTTTTATAAGCTACATCAAATTCAAATCACTATAAAAATCACACTTTGGGGTGCATGATCAATTGTAGCCAACACCCTAAGTATGACAACTACCAAGTGAACATGACAAGTACAAAATATAAAAATCAGTAAAGGAGGAAAGTGTTTGCAAAACACCAATGTAGAAATCAATGAATTACAAGACTCCTTATATGAATTGGATAATTGGTTTAGTGATATACACAAGAAAATTAATCTCAAGGATAGAATGATTGAGGTACTTCAAGTAAAATTAATAGAAAAGGAACAACAAATTGAGAACATGTGCAACAAATGACCTCATACAAACGGTTGATGCAACTTGTGGCACATAAGACCTAATGCAGATGGTTGATGCTACTTGTGATACACATGACCTCATGGTTGATACAAAAGCAACAAATGATATGGTGGATGATTCCTTAACTAATCATGAAATGGAATAAAAAAATGAATTGATGAAGATAAGGCTTGTAGAAGCACAAAGTGATAGAAGTAGAAGTAAAATTGAATTTGAAAAACTTCAAAATGATCTTTCCAAGATGATTATTAGACCTTTAGAAGAATTTCAATTCAACAAGAATCAACATGGTTTAAGATATGACAAAATAAACAAATTTCACATTCCAGATTACTCCAAATTAATTCAATTTGTGAGTGCATGATTTCTTGAAGAGGTTAAAAATGTTGATGATCTAGTTGATGATAAGATCATTGAGAAAATTCATGATAAGTGCCAACATTGTCATCGAGTTGGTCGCATGGAGAATATGTGTTTTTATCTCCATCTGTGTATTCATTGTGGGAAGACAAATCCCCATTCACATAAATGTCAAAAGAAGAAAAAGTCTTAAAAAGACAACAATTCATTATGGTTGGATAAGTTCTTGGTGATGAAAACAACGAGTCAAAAAGTTACACAAGTCTTGTCATCTAGTTCAAACACAGGTAAAGACACATTGGCATGAAGAAATCACAAAAGAAGAAGACTTTCAAATAGTAGTTATAGATGAAGATTTTGGGTATGATTGAGGCCCAATTCTACATGAGTCAAATATAAAGGTACTCTCTTACACTCAAGTGGGGGAGTACATTGATGAAATCAAAATGGTTATTGGTCAACCAACACCACCACATTGATCAAGTCAAAATGGTTAGTGGTAAACCAAAAACCACCAGAACCATTGAAGAATAGAAGAATTTGAAAGATCAATCTTGGATCCCTTCAACAATATTCTCACTTTGCACCTGAAAGGGGGGAATATCAATAAGATTATAGTCAAGCTTTAAGTTTCAAAGTCCTATCAATTACAATTTAATTAGAATTTGGGAATTCTAGCATGGCAACTAGTCTCCTCAACAAGATATCTACAATTCAATGAATCTCTTCAAATCAACATATTTGGGAAGATTTAGCATGGAATCTAGAATCCTCTCATTTCTCTTCAACTATTCATTACGATCTCTTCAACTAATTTCATAGGGATGTATTTCAACAACTAACTATGTCTAAATTCAGAGAGAGTTTCAATGATCCCATTTGTTTATTGATAGCAGAATGGCAATCCTATTTTTTCACCAATTATCAAAAGATGCTAGTTTCTTCTAGCAAAACTACTTGGAAAATGATCAAGTAATCAAGGAATGTTCATACATGACAACTATTCACTTCCAAAATTTCTACTCTCTTTCAAAGTTCATTTCAGATGAACCATTTAACATCTATATTGGTGGATTTTTAGGCATATCTTCATTGAAGCTCAATTCAAAAGTTTCAGAATGAACATTATTATGATACTAGTTTACGCACTATTTCATGTTGTCTTACTAGTATACTTCTTCATAATTTTGATTGAGGGAGGGGGGATGTTAGACTAGGAGTCTATAAACAATCACAAAGTTTGATATCACCTTCTTATGAGTTGTCATCCTTATCTACTAATGAGGTGTAATTATTATCCATTGATGAGTTGTCAGTGAGATCTAGATCTAGAGGTGGTTAGATCCATGTACCATAAATTAATATCATTGGATGAATACATGTGTTGAGAATAGATTAAATCCTTTTCCACCAAGTTATTTTCTTGCATGTTCTATTTCTTAGTTTTTAGGTCTTCTACATGTGACATCTCCCAAATAAACGATTTATAAGTTAATACACGTGACACTGTTTTTTTTGGTCTAGATTGTTGGAAATATAGTCATTGATATGTTGTCATTGATGTCAACAGTCGATGTCATTGTGATGTGATGATAAGTTGTTATGATAAATTTTCATTGATGAGTTATCATTCATGAATTGTCATTGATTTCAATAGTATAATAGTTAGTAGAGAATGAAAATGTCAAACAGTATGCAACGATTCAATCTCAGAAGCAAGGACATTAATCAAATCTTAGAAGGAAGAGCGCATTGTAGAAATTCCATCGGGATCGAAATCCCCACAGGAAAACTCCAAAGGTTTCAAGAAAGAATCATGCTCATTGAGATAGTTTTAAGAAGTAGTCACACAGAAGACATAATGCGAGGTGTAGAGGAATCCACTCTAAAACTCATGAGAGGTAGCATGCAGAGAATCCATGTACAAAATAAGTAATGAAGAACAAGGTATTAAAAATATCATGAGAAATAACGATGAATAGATCAGAATAAATATCGCTATATCGAGGTGAAGTCATAGTTTTGAAGAATTATATCTGGACCGTCAGATTTGGGAGTTATAAGAGAAGGATTGTTGGAGGACTGGTCAATGATCAGATCAAGTCATGACTATTGGATATGAAAGCTCCAGATCAAGGGAATGGATTGATTGCAGAGAGCTAAGGGAGAATTAAACAACATGTTAATTCCAATCTCGCAGTTAGTCTAGACCATCGATCGTCACCTGCCAATAGATCTACGATTGACATCAGTTCCACCACCAACGAGTAGTTTCCATTGTGGATCTCGACGATTGTTTTAAACGTCGTGATAGTTGGGACCCCGCAATCATCCCTGATCGTTGATCTACTACAGGAGCATTCTCGACCGTTGGATCAAGTTGAGTGGAAGGAAAGAGTAAGCCATAAAGAATGACCATCATATTTGAAGCAGGAGCTTCAGGATGTTTCTCAGCCGTTAGATCAATATTTGATCTAGAATTAAGTATTAGTCATTGATCTATAATAGAAAAGGGGAACCGTTAGATCAACAATGGTCAACTTCGGTGCTGACCACTTCGATAGAAAAGGGTTGAGAACAAGTAAGATTACCTGAAGGC
>ML791782.1:0-21852 GCA_009831015.1 Picea engelmannii | reverse complement strand
CCCCCTATCTATACGTGGCATGAATCCATTGGTCCCGAATCCCACTGCCTATTACTGTCTGACATGCCTCGTCACCTCATGACATCATTATCCACCTTCTCCGTAAGAGTCACATCCCGTAACTCCGTCAGTCCTTCTCCCTCGTTCACCCATGGCAAGTCCCTTCACCATGGTATTTTCCCCCAATCAAAAACTGCCACATCACTCAACCGTATGCTTCGGTCGTTGTCACCTACCATCTCACACTCTAAATGCCTCGTTGGCCATTTATTACTGGCTAACTTATCCGTTAACTTGCTAACCTGTCTCCCACGCCCAACGGATACCCGTTTACTCAAAGCTACCCTCACCCTTTATTTCTTCACCATTTACCCACTCATTGCACCAGAGAACTTACCCCGTTTTCCTCTCCGTTACAATCAGTCGCCCACATCTACAGTCATCCCTGCTAACTTTTTTTTTATTTGCAGGTATTGTTGCAATAATGGCGCCAAAGTCAAAGAGAACAGAAGGTGAGGAGAATCCTTTTCTCTCGCCTCCTGTCGACCTCGAAAGGATTCCTATGGCCGACAAAGACTACTTATTTGGAGACACAAAATGTGATTTCGACTTCGCATACCTATAGTCATGGCTTAAAGAAGTCTTCCTGGACCAGAGTGATGAAATTGGACTCTGGGAGTCCAACCTACCCTTGTATCTTTTCCCCCAAATTCACCACTTCCTAGAATTCTCACTCAAGTGCCAAGCCCATTATATCCCCAAGCAAAGAGCCATTTTGTCCTCATTCGGGGAAATTATTTTCCTCATCACGCTAGAAACCATCGACCAAATGATGCAAATATCCTGAGCCGACTTCGCCTCACCTTTTAACCTTGAGATCATCGTAGAGCTATATCAGAAGCTGTCGTTTCCTCAAAGATCTCAGATTTTTGAGATTTTTCTTCCACAATCTGCTCAACGCCCCACTACAAACCCCCCTTATCCTTCCTCCCCGTTCTCAATAAAAGGAAACTAGGTTATCACGTCGCTATGCGCCTTGCTTGGTTATTTTTCAGATCAATCGGTAGATGAACCCATTATGGGATTTCTGTATATTTTCTCCACCGAAGAGAAACCCACTACACAGTTCAACTTCAACACATTCCTGGCAGACAACATTCACGAGAAATTCATAAATTTCTCCATAGAAGGCATGTTCCTGTATTCTTTGATACTGGCATACCTGTTCGTTTTCTTCCAAGCAAACAAATTTGATTTTTCTATGCAGAAGATGGACGAAGATGGTAGACCCCAGGCAGTAACAACATGGACTTATCTGCTCAGACATAACTCCACAGAATTTAGTTTCAAGTAGTTCATCGAGCAGTTCTACCACCCAGTGGTGAGTATGCTTAGCGGCAGACCCGAACCTAGAATTAATGACGAAGTTCAGAGGATCCTACATATCTCGAACCATACAAATACTGGTGATTGGTACCTGTACCAAAATCACACTGAGATCAGAGTCTATGGATGCGAGTTGGCCCCATATAAACTACCCAAATATTTACCTATTAGAATTTTTTCCCTGGAATACATAAGGCAGATGATAAACTTGGACGATATACATTTTGTCTCTTTGAAGAAGAAGCAACAACTTAGAATCAAAGGGCAGATTGGGTCTTTCATCTGCAACAGTCGAGGCGTCGGGGAGGAAGCAAACAGACTGCTAAAGGAAATGAAGTTCTTTGTTAGTTCACATGGCACTATGATCCATGCAGGATAATTTCCGAGATGAGGATAAAAAACAAGAATATCCCGTATGTTCACATATCTAGGCCTGAGGTAGAAAAATTTGCCAACCAGACAGAATGGGAGCCAAATACTTTGGTCGAGGCAGAACAAAAGGACCTCCTGGTCACTGTATCACAGACAACCACACCACAAGCCCCCAGGGAGAAGAGGCCTAGGTAGGATTTGTCACCTCCTGTCACTAAAGTATCATCTGAGGAGTTCCGATTGCACACAAAGAGGCCGAAAACCACTTAGGCTCCTAACCCGGCTGGAGAAAGGGAAATTCCATCCACTACAATGATGGAGGTTGATCGGTCGCTCCTAGGTACAAGCAACAAGAAGATCATAACCTTAGTATTGCCAAAGAAGCCTACAGATACTCCACCAGCCAACCAGCCAGACAAGACAGGACCGAAGATGAGTATCTTTGAGAAATACGATTTGATCAAGAAAAACAATGAGACTCTAACTAGAAACACATACACCCAGTTCTGGAAGAAGACATCGACTGCACAACATAGGCTGCTATCGACATTCGACACTGAGAAGGGTAGAATGCACATGGCATTTCTCCAAGCACAGGTTCCAGACCCAAAGGTAATCACTGATTACAAAAGGGAAACTTTTTAATTCTAGAGTAAGGACGTGCATCCAACTGATCAAATGGATTTGCACAGGCAAACTGGAGAAATGGTTTTCTCCACATTGGCACATGCTTCCACTGCTGCTTCCAGGTTACAAGTGTCTTTGAATAACGTCCAGACGCAGTTGAAGTTGGAGAAAATATCATCCTTTGCCAAGGATAACAGGATTAAGACGTTGGAGGAACTGGTCCTCAAGATCGAGTATGATCCCTCGAATGTGAAAGTAGTCAAGGAGATGATCAAGAAGAAAAATGCCGACATAGTGTCCCTGAGGAAACAATTGAAGCTGCCACGAACAATAGACTCTCAGGCAAAGGAAATAACGGAGACAGAAGGAGAAAATGATGAGATGCTTAAGTTGATCATGGAGCAGAATGCACAATTGAAGGAAATGGAAGTTGAACTGGAGAAACTAATGAAAGAGAAAGAGCAGTCAAAACCCATGGAAGTCATTCCATTGAGTGCAGTTCCACTGTCAGGAGTGAGCACATCGTCACTAGCATAAATTCCATCGGCAAATCCACTGACGTCTCTGGAAAAGACTGTTGAATTTTCTAAATCTATGGAAGAGATGAATCTGTAGGAAACAAAGATTAGAAGGCTCAAAAATGAGATTGAGAACCTCAAGGAACTCAAATATTCTTACCAAACTAGCTACTCTAAGGAAAAATAAGTGTCAGACCAGCTCAAACAAGAGTTACAACAGCTTCAGAAGCAAACAGTGGCAGGAAAAACACTGGCCGAAGTGAAAGAGAGTGTCTGGACAGACATCACCAAGTCTATGAATGAAATATGGCCAATGATACAGATTATGTTTGAGCAAAATGAATTGGTTCAAATAAGTAAACATGCCATCGAGAAGATTAGATCAGAACTGGGAGAGATGCCCACAGAGGCTAATGAAATCATCAAATTCCTGAATTCTAAAACCAGAGAGGAGCTGGAAGATCTGAGAATTGAGGATAGAACGGAGACCATCCTTGAGGTCAAGAGAGTCTTGACCAAGAGGGGATTGATGCTACAGCTAGAAGAAAAGGTTCAGGCTATTGACCTAGGGGTGCAAAGGTTTTTCAGCAAGATCGAGGCTCTACAGAAGAAGGGTCTTCCTGGTTTGAGGGTGATAAATGAAAAATTGATGACGCTCCCCGATTACAAAAAGAGACTAAACGATGTGGCTAAGGATAGTTCGAAATTTTTAGGAATATAAGGCAGTATCACTGGCAAAGCATTCCTAGATTCTCTACAGTTGGACATCAACATACAACATGAGATCCGATACATCTTTATCATCAAGCCAAATTTTGCCAAGTACACAGAGATGGATGAGGTCTACCGAAGGTTACTCAAAGTCATCATTCCTAGTCATGTTCGATGGGAAGAGCTTTGCAATCTGATCGAAAAGTCAATGAGATGTCCTAGCCTAGTCAACTGTCCAATCAGACGAGGTCGTGCAGAGGCCTCACCAATGGTCCACCCGGAAAACAACATGAAGTTTCGACACATCATCAAACAATTTCCTAGATTTTTGTAATTTGTTAAGTTAGTTAAGCTAAAAATAGATTTACCACATCCTGATCTTGAATGACAGGATCGTTTGTAATTTTGGGTTATAAATACTTCACTTTTTGAAGTATTGAGGGTTGATCTTTACGCCCTGCGAGCTACCAGACTGTAATATTTTTTCAAGAGATCTTCCATTAATACAAAGAGGCATTTCCACAGGATTCTTGCGTGTACTCATTGGTGATGTTTTCCTTTCTAAGTTAAATGTTATTCTTGCTTAGTTATCGCACTGTTTTCTAAATCTAATCTTTGAAAGTAACGGATGTTGCAGGATTTATCTTTGTATACCCTGTTTCTGACTTTAAAATATTTTAGTGTTTCATCTTCTGATTTTACGATAAAGAAATTCTTAACTGCTTCTTTGTTGTAATTGACATTCTCGTCTTTTCTACTATTCCTCATTTATGCTGCTAAAAGAATCCAACGATTGCATTATCTCGCCCTGTGAAAGGTTTCTTTGTTTTCTGTTCTAGATTTTATTTCATGATACAGACCCCATAGCCCAATGGATGTGTAAAGCTATCTCAGCCAACCCAACGAAAATGACAACAAACAAAATAAACATATTTTATTCACCTAGCCTAATATTTTAAATTTGAAACATATCTAAATCATACAGAGAGATCGCTCTCTGAAGCTGGTAGGGCTAGATCCTAGCTTTGAAGTGGTTGGATAAAGTTACCTCCGGTATATTTCTTCTTTTCTAACAACCTCTGGAGATTTACAGAGCGTTAACACTGTCCATTGGGGTTCCTGACACATTGAGCAACTCAATGTCTAGGGAACTTTCGACCTCATGCTCGCTCTGTGGAAGGTTTTGAATTGGAGCATTGAGACCTAGTGTAGATGCTCTCTCGGGTTCCCTTTCATCTGTAATTTGCATTAGATTCACCAGGGACACTTCTGAACTCTCTTCATCATCATAGATGGTTATTAAGTGGAACAAGGGATTTTGTATCCTTGTCCTTCCATGTGTCCTCGCTATCTCAGGCTAGGTTGAAATACCCCCTGGTGATCTGATCTGTGGTGGTGTAACTTCAGGGTTTTCTAGCCCAGTGATTTCATCAAGTTGTATTAGCTCCAGGCCACTTGGCTCTCCTCTTCTTTCGATTGGGTCATCAGCAGGAATCCTCTACATATCTATCAGATCAGGGTCACTTTGCAATTGATCAATGATTCTCTGTGCCCCTTCTAGCAAGAGTAATCCCCTTATCTATGCCTCTCTGATTTCTTCCCTGTCTCTGTCTCTGAGGGCATCTTGAGCCGACTGCTATATTGTCTCCACTTGTTCTTCCATGCTCATGGCCTTGAACCTGGTCATATTTGGGTTGGCCATCCTCTATACTACCTCCTCCCAGTCCTGAGTGCATTCCGTGAAAATTTCATCCTCAAATTTATCTTGCGCGTATGGCCAACATGATGATACTTGTGAAGCATGTTGGAGGACTAGGCCTTTAGGGTCATGCTTGTGGAATCAACCTGTTGGGAAATTGAATTCAAGTTGGCTCAACCCTTCTTGTTTGGCTTGAGCAATGTCCTTTACCAGATAAAACCCCACATGGAAACTGTAGGGTATGAAAGCCCATTTTTTGTCCTTAACTAGTGTGGCATTATAGCCCTTCAGGATGGTCTGATAACAAATTTATTCTACAATGAGATGGTCTGGGACGTGGGCGGGGAGTATATGCAGTGCTCTAGTGGCCTCGAACACCTTGATATAGGTTGATATTTCATCCAAATACCAGTGGCCTACCTTCGCTACCATTTTCTTGGCCGCTGCGAATAATCCTGGGCATTCCTTATTAAATATAATAAAATGAATACGAGGGACGCATTCATATCAGATGAGTGCGTAGGATGTTTTATACATGTTCTTCCATAGTATGCTGAAATAAACGTGGATTGGGAGCTTCACAACATGCCAACTCAAATTCATGCTGATGAACACATTTCTCGCACATATGCCATCGAGCAAGTACGAGGCCATGAGGAAAGTAGGTGTTTCCCTTTTGTTCGACGTCTGAGCCTGTTGAATCTTCTTCTAGATATCACCACTGTGTAGGCCAAGGGCATCCATGCTTTCGAAAGCCTAGAGTAGTTCTTCTCTCCATATAGTAGGCAGATGAGAGCCATCAAATAGATGTATGGATCCCTCAAGTTAACCATCCCATGCCAGTCATTGCTCAGGTTGGAAAACTTCTTGTCCTCCTTCCACCATGAGGCCATTAACCCACTGGTGTCGTGGAATTAGTAGAACTTCACCATGAATTCTATGTTTAGTCGCTCCTCTGGGTATCTGAGCTTGTAGTATTTCTGGACTTCTCTCGAGAGGAAAAATTTGACACACCCACCATTCTCCTCGTTGATTAAACACTTCTGCGCGTCTGTCTGGTCGATTAGCCATTTCAAAACTTCTATGTAAGGGAAAACCTGGGTTCTGCTAGCTACCGTGTGCAAATATGACCATCGGATGTTTGGGAACACTTGCACATCGAGCGCCCTTACATCCGGGTCATTGTGTGGGATATACTTCGGGTACTCCTCCCAGCTGATTCTGTTGAAAAGGTCCCTCCACTGTGGGAGCAATACTTTGGATCCGATGCCTGCTTCTGTATCACCGAAGATCGAAGGCTGGAACAAAGCTTTCTTTGTTGAGGTTTTTATGACCGGCTCTGCCCTGGGAGTGTATTCAAGTCGCCTTGTAGTACCAGGAGAAGAACCTTCACATGTTTAAGCCTCCTTTATATTGGGTGCTCTCAGAAAGCGTATGGTGGTTGGCTTTCTCGATGACATTTTACCTGCAGCTAGAACATAGTTAGAGACCGCATAAAAAATCAGTTGCATACATAAATCACGACCTTCGAATTGACAAACTTGAATACATACCTCTTCAACTTGTTTAACCTGGTTTTGATGTTTTGAGGATCAACACAGTCTCGAGAGGTTTTCTTTTCTTCTTTGGATGCTATGGAATTCAAACTTGTGCGCATAATGAAAATTTTCAAAGCTTCTAGAGATTTAAACATGGATGAACTTACCTTGTCGAATCAGCCATTCAATTCAGGTTATGAGTGTAGTTTTATTAAATCCATCACCATATCTTCAGAGACGTTTAAAATTAAATTGGATCGTGGGCTGACGACGCGAGTTGTAACATGGCTTATCGACGATTTCAAACTGTTGTTGTTCAATCGATGCACGAGGTAGAAAAAAATGCAGGATGAAGCATTAACTGGTTTATTAAATGTCAGAATCGGATCATATCTTATGCCGAAAACATCCCATAGTTTCGCTAGTCCTTTTGGTGAGTCGGGGGTTGAGATTTTTCTTCAAACACTTTTCGTTGATATCTTCTTGCAAAAGCTCTGATGCCGATCGATCTTGTTGTACAGAACTTATGTGGAAAACCTGACCAGGAGGTGTGACTAGGACGTAGGGAACCTTAATATGGATCAGGATGAAAGTAGGTCGTATGACACCCTTACGTGATAAAGACATGTGGCACTTGAGACCGATGTCTTCATTTACTCGTGTTAATCAGAATCAAGAATTTATTAAAGTTATATGTTCTAAAACCCGATCCTATATTGCTGACGTCGAAAAGTATCAAGGATCGATGATCGATGATAAACCTACCCAAGTTCTCTAAGATCAACTCTCTCGAAAAAGTCTCTATGCCGAAAGTGTATCGGAGATCGACGATATGTTTGTCATAGAAAAAAAACGATTGGTTTGACCTTTCTGGATTTCCCTGACCCTGATAAAGTGCATCGGTCATCGACTATCGATGATTTCTTTACAACCTTTGTCAATGCATATCCTTCCCATATTGTGCCGATGCCAATGGGGATTATCTATCTCTTGAAAATTTGTGGTGAATAACTTACACAAACCAAATCCATTGTCTGCCGATGTTGATGGTGCATCGACGCTCGACGACTATTGTAACTGTGTGACCACCTTACCTGCTTGAATTTTTCCGACGTCGAACATAAGCGCGTTAGGTGCAATGTTAGCTGCAGATTATTAGTTCGGATGTCAAGTCATTTTAGACACGAGGTTTCATAAGTTCAAACAAACCTAACTTGATTGATAAGAGTCATGAAGAAAAAAACAAAGATAAACCATTCCCCACAGTGAAATCAATTTAGACAGTAAAAGAAAATTAAGTGGTACCCAAAAAGTGATAAAATTTCATAAGGCTTTTAGGGTTTGTTGAGCACTCTAAAACTAGCGAATTACTGGGTGAAAGAAGAATCTTTGTTCCTTCCATGGTCCTAGCTGATGCAGAAGCTGGTTAAGAACTTAACTGGTTTTGTTTTTATTAGAGTCTCTTTTATCCTTGCGTTTGAAATTCCTCTGGTTCGTGAATCTGGTCCTGCCTATGGGGTTTCAATATTTATTCCACCTTCATTCCTTTTAACCATGACCCACTCCCCCTTTTGACAAGAGTCAAGTAAGTCATTCACTGGCACCGGGCCTTTTAGTTATCATAATTCACTTGTTGCGGTGTTTCTCTATTGCCAACAAGCGTCCATAGCCCCGACGGAGTCACCCCTATGTCACAAACCTTTGTCCACTACCAACGAGCATCCATAGCCCCGACGGAGTTATCTGCATACCCTCTCCCACTTCATTCTCATTTGATATAATTTATTTATTTTTGGCAGAGATACCCTGAGTGAGTGGGAGAGGAGGACGTTTGTTATCTGCAAGATGAGATGGTCAAGGTGAAATTTCTCCTAACTTTGTCTTGAGGTACATGTAGTCCTTTCCAACTTACCATCTTTCCCTCTAGGTTTTACCATACCACTAGATGGACACTTCATCACTTGCCAAGGTTGGTTGTTTGTAACGATTAGATACAAAACCCTTTTGAGAAACCACAGTTTGCCCAACATTTCTTATGTTGCATGTGAGCGTGATTCAGGAATGGATTTTGCTACACTGTATTGATTAAGGTCAACCAATGCCTTGCGGAACACCACTTTATTGCACAAAAAAAAACCACACAAAAGAAAGACAAAAATAAAGGACTCCGCAATCAGCCTACCTAACACCTACAAAATAAATTAACATGAAAACACATACATTTTTTTTTTAACAGAAGTATTGTTTTAGGGTCTGGCCATTCACCAGGAGGGTGTCAAGTTCTCCCCTCATATTTTTCAACCGATACGTTCCTTCCCCAAGTTTCTCGGCTACCTGGAAAGGTTCGAGACATAGACTCTGAAACTTTGAATGTCTTCCCTTCGGTTCATTTTCCCTATCCCATTTCACGACTAAGTATCCTACTTCAAAATTATTCTCTTTGGCCTTATGCTTGTCAAACCACCTTTTAACTATCTGTTGATGAGCAATGAACTTTGATTTTTATTTCTCCCTTTCTTCTTCCAGCATGAGGAGGGTATCAATCCTTTGTTGAATAATCGATGAGGGTTGTCCTCTAGAACCACGAGAAAGCTAAAGATACGAAAGATATAGCCCGTTTGGGAGGATGGCTTCTTGTCCGTATACCAGAAAGTATGGGGAGTTCCCTATAGCTTCCTTGGGTGTTACTCTATCGGCCCATAAGGCATTATGAAGTGAACTATGCCAATTCCTCTGATTGTCTGCAACTGTCTTCTTCAATATCCTCACTAGGTTCTTATTGTTGATTCTGCCACTCCATTCCCCTATGGATAGTAGTTTACAGAGTATCTAATTATGATTCCTTTATCCAAAGAAAACTTTGTTAGCATGGTGGAATAAAAGTAAACAAAATTATAAAAAACAAGAACAGAAGGCATACTGAACCTTGTGATCAGCTGTTGTTCTATGAATTGAATTACCACCTTTTCATTTACATGATTCAGAGGGACGACCTCTTCCCATTTCGTGAAATAGTCCGTAGAAATCAGTATGTATCTATGTTGTTTTGAAGAACTCGATGTAATTTATCCTATGACATCTAACCCCCATTGCTTGAATGGTCTGGATATGGCCACTGGTTGGAGTGGGACAACTACTCTCTTTTCCCTCCCTGCACTTATTTGACAAATTTTATAGTTTCTAGTGTATGTATGAGCGTCCCTAAATAGAGTAGGCCAGTAATAGATGGCTCTTAGTATCTTGTGAGCGGTGGTATTCCCAACAAAGTGTCCTTCTGCAGGACAATCATGGATCTCCTTTAGAACCTTGTCCGTGTCTTCACATTCGAGACATCTCAAAAGTACCCCATCATAATTCACACAGAAGAGATATGAGGCGATATTGTGCCAATTTTAGTCTGAGAGATATCATTTCCTTAGGGTTTAGATTTTCTTGTCAAGTCCCATGATGCATGAGATAAGTTAGTTTCCCATACCAAGACCCTTGCCCTAGGGGAAGATACAAATCTTCAGTATACCATAACGCCAATTCATTCTCCCACCCAGAGTCTCCATTTACCTGGTCTTGGGCTTCAGCGACCAGTTTACACAATCCCTGTCCCTTAACCAGTTTGGCAACTTTTATATCTAGATCAAATTCTTGGACAACTTCCACCCAATTTCCTCTTCTTTCCCCCATTTCCTATTGAGTGAATAGGGATCGAACTGTGGGATGAGACACAATGACTTTGGTGTGACTTTTTAGGATGTAAGATCTGAAATGTTTTACTGCTTTGTACACTGCATAAGCCTATTTGTCTATAGCAGGGTAATTCTGTTAGAAAAACATGACCGCAGAGCAATAAAATAAAACAAATGCAGAAACAAAACATAGAAGACACATAATACAAGAGAGACATAGATTTACGTGGTTCACCCAGTATGGGCTACGTCCACCAGAGAAATTTCCAGGTCCTTCCTTTATTATTATCCAACAAATGAAGGGATACAACCTATAGCAAAACCCGCTGTAACTTCCTCTTCTTTCTCTCACAGTATCCTCTCTCAGAATACAATCTTCACCACCATCCATAGCCGCGATACATTTCCCTCATAAAAGAGGGTTTCCTTATAGGGAAAAACAAACCCTAACATAATCTCTACTGTTAGATCTGCGACCTTATAATGAACGGTCCAGATTTACAATGAAATTAGAATATAATTTTACAAGGCAATTTTTGCTTCGGGGGCTTCACCCCCGAACCCCCGCTGGGGGCCCGATTTCCCCCAAACCCCCCAGTCGGGGGGATAGGCCCCTCGAACCCCGCAGAGGGGGTACCCCCTCTCTGATCTCCCCCACGTGGAAGAGTGTACATACTTCTGGGGTGTAAATACTTCATGGGGTATAAACACGGCTGAAAGTAAAAATACCTATAAATCAGGAAGATAATTAGGCTCCACAACCAACAAATTCAGTTCGACCCCTTGGAGATTAGTGCTCATAAATGAGACCGACACCTCATTGTTGTCATCATCTTTCCGAGTCAATACTGCAGCTAAATATTGGTCGGAGGCAAAAGTATAGAGGAAACAATCTTTGCTAAAGTCGGGACTTCGCAACACTGGAGCTTGAGATATTGCAGTCTTAGTATTGCTGAAAGAACTTTTTCGTTTGTCATCCCACTTAAATTCAACATTTTTATGGATCATTTTTTGTAAGGTTTTGATAGCTTCAACGAAATTGGGGGTGAAATTCCTCACAAAATTGATTTTCCCAAAGAAGGATTGCATAGCCTTTTTTTTGTGGGGTAAGGAAAGCTGAGCTATTTCCTTAATTCGTTCCGGGTCTATGCAAATTCCTGCTTGAGATATAATATGACCTAGTAATTTCCCTTCCTCGACACCAAATATAGTTTTCTTAAGGTTTAAATATATATTGTATTTTCTACACTTTTCGAAAATCCAGGTTAGATATTGGATGTGATCTTGTCTATTCTTTGAATACACAGTCACGTCGTCCAAATAAACTACTACACACTTGTTGATTAGTCCTCGAAAATCCACGTCCATCGCCCTCTGGAAGGTTGCCCCTGCATTAATTAATCCAAAGGGCATGCGTTTATGAGCAAAGGTTCCCCACTTGGTTTAGAATGTAGTTTTCAATCGGTCTTCCTATGAAACTAGAACTTGGTTGTAACCTAAAAAATCATCTAGCAGGGAGAAAATCTCAGAACCAGACACGATCTGCAAGAGTTGTTCCATCGGTGGGACTGGGTAGTTGTCCTTTTTTGATGCTCTGTTGAGGTTTCTAAAATCCACACACATGCGGATCTCCCCAGACTATTTCCTTACAAGAACCAAATTTTCTACCTAGGCATAGTGTCTAACCTGAAAGATAATTTTAGCATGTAGTAATTTCTTTAACTCCTCACACATGAAGGGTTCCAGAGATGGGTGGTACTTCCAGAGGTTTTGTTGGAATGGTTTTACTTTGGATTTTAACGGGCTTTTGTGTTGGATAATACGAGTGTCATATGTTTTCATATCTAGGTAGGACCACACAAAAACATCTTGGTATTCTATGAAAAGTTTGAGATAGGCTTTCCTTTCTTCTTTAGACATTGTCTTGCCTAGATTTATATTTTTAGGGTTTTCCGGGGTTCCTAGGTTTATATTCTCGTACATGGGACAAGATCTCCCTGTGTTTGTGTTTTTTGACCCTTTAAATCTTTCCCTTAAGTCAAAGAGGCTCTCCAAATTGGCTACCCCCTTCGGTATCGTGTGAGACTTTGGTTTGTTACTAGAGTGGTCTGTTTCGTCTCTTTGTTCGTGTGGGTTGGTTTCTACTAGTTTCTCTTGGAAAACTTCATCGTCAATATCCAAGTCTTTAAAATTTTCTTGATTGGTTAATAAGTTCATGATCTATTCATATCCTTCAAATACCTTCTAATTAGAAATATTGTTGGGCACTGATGATTTGTAGAGAAGTTCCATAGTGAACTGGGAGGCTTCATAGTCTTCTAAAGGGGATAGCCTTGAGGCAACAGTGGCCAGTGAATCCTCAAGAGTGTTCTTTGTTCTGGGGATTGTCGTAATTTCTAAGGCTTCATAATGTTCTATTATCCTGTGCACTTCATGTTGATAATTCCTCAGGTGGGGAGAGTTGCAATGTATAATATTCTTTACTTGCCTAACGATAACTTCAGAGTCTCTGAAAACTTTTATTTCTTTAGCATTTAAGTCTATGGATTTCTTTAGTCCTTGCACTAAAGATTCATACTCGATAGTATTATTAGTGCATTCAAATTCCATTCTGCAAGATAGGAAATTTTGTTTCCCCTTTGGTTTAATGAGGATACATCCTGCTCCCGACCCTTCTTGTGATTTAGACCCATGAAAGTACAGGGTTCAAACTTGTGAGTGAGAATTACTAGCTTCTCCATGCCTACTAACTTCCTCCTCTCCACCTATTTTGTTTGTGGTTTCCAATAGAGGTTCTTGACAGAAGAGGGTTTCTTCCACTTCTACCAATAGATTTACTTGAAAAGTCATTTCGGAGTTTTGAGTAAGAGGTACATCAGATGAGAGAAGGGAGAAATTTCCGAAATCAGAATTATAGGAGTAGTTACCTAGCATGGGGAAATGTGCCGACGAGGGTTTGTTGAAGGCCTCCAAGTCGGTGATAGTATGTTTGAGATACCTTTCCCTATCGATCCTAATCATGTTTGCATGTCCCTTTAATGGAAACCAAAGGTGAGCCTAGTCCGTGCTAAAGTATCCATTCAACTTTTCAGACCAATCTCAACTAAGTATCATACCATAAGCTTCTAGTATATCCACTACAATGATGTCAATCACTTGATTTTTTTTTGGGTGTGTAGTCATTTTGATCATGACATCCTTTAGTTCTCCAATAAATTTTACCTGAGTTTTGTCTAATTGTATAACGTGTTTGTCACTTTTGGGCGAGACCACATTTAGTTTCTTGCAAATAGATAAGGGCATAACATTAGAGGATGCCCCTGAGTCAACTAAACAATTATGGAGGTTTCTGTTGAAGACTTCAAACATTAAAAAGAATGGTGGGACTAAAGGTTTTCCCTTTTTGTCTACAGAGAAATCGTTCACATTTGGTTTATTTTTTAGATCTGTTGGGGATGGATTTTCCCCTTGGTCAGTGCTTGTTATAGGAGTTTCTACTGACTTCAGGGCTTGTAACAGAAAGTCCTTTTGCTAGGGGATTCTAAACATGTCCATGACCGATACATTTGCCTTCAATATTTTTAAATCTTCTACTATGTTGCAGTCTAGCTTGAGTGATTCTCATGTATGAATGTTTATAGGATTTCTTTGGGAGACAAAAGGTGCTTTCGGGTGATCAACTGCTTATTTTCCTCTCAAAGTTTGGGCAATGGTAAGGTAATTTGAGACCAATTGACCCCTATTTCGCGTTTTCACAACCAAAACCTTAGCGGGTGGTTCTTAAACCTCAAATATATAATCTAAAGGCATTGGCAAGTCAGGATCCCACAACAACATGGTTGTTTCTTCCGGCGGGTCAACTTCCTCCTGATCAAAAATATTCATCGCTGAGTCGCTTGATTGTTCCGTAAGAGAAACTTTGTCTAGGAACCGACTGGCCATCAAATTCATGGCATGCACCCATTGTGGACAATCTCTTTCAGAATGTTTCTCTTGATGAGAGGTACAAAAAGAGTCAGATGGTACATTTCCCAGGTCGATGTTTAAGTTGGTTGGGGGGGTTCAATTGCTTTGAACGGTGGGTTTCTTTTAAAAAAGGGTTTATAGGGACTTTGGACTTGGTTCCTTCCCCTGCACTTCTCTTCATGTCTATGATTTTATTTGACAACTTCTTTATCATCCGTTGTAGGTCTTCTATGTCTCCACTTCCCTTTTCGGGATCTTGTTCTATTTGTTTCCCTGGGGGTCTAGTCAACAAGAGTCCTCTCCTGGGTGGAGGTTGAGCTTCCTTCTTAAATAGTGAGACCTGACCCTCTTTACATCCCTTCATTTGGAATTCAATTGTTTTATCTTCCTCGAAATTTTCAGCTAGGGTATGTTTGGCAACCCTTTTTACAAACATGGAAATAGAAGCAGGGAGAGCATTAACGTATACTTCGATTTGAAACTCCTGAGTGGGTTTAGCTTCCGGTTGAATTTTTTTTAGGACAATGGTGAATCATTGATTGAAGTCTTTAACCTTTTCTTTTGAACTCATGGTGGCGGTGAACAATTCAACCATTAAAGCTCCTGTAGTGGTTTCTTCTGCAAATTTGTCTAAAAAATATTTTTGAAACTTCATTCAATTAGTTATGGACCCTACAAGAAAGTTAAATACCACGTGGAGGCTAAGTTCTCAAAGGTATATGGAAAAATCTTGCATACTTTATCCTCATGTTGGACATTCATCAGTCTAATATCTAGTATGAAGGTTTTAATGTGGTCTTCAGGAAATCCAGAGGTTTCAGGGTCGAACTTGGGAAGTAACTTTTCTAGAGGTCAAGGGAGGTTATGTAACCATTCGGGGATTGCTAGAGCATCCTTGGCCAACCATGGTTGATTATTTTGAGGTGGGTTTCCCCTCTCTTCATTATGATCATTTCTATCCTCCATGTCTTCCGAAACTGAAGCTGAGCGATTTGAGTTAAACCCTTCCTCGTCAGATTCAAAATCGTTGGGTTCAGAGTAGTTACCAACTGGTGTTTCGGGGATTAGATTAAGGGGATCTTCAATCTCAGTGAGAGAGAAATCTATCAGGTCTTCTATTATGTGAACAAAAACTTGGTTGGGGGTGTTGACCATTGGTCTGCTTACTTTTTTTCTATGAGGAAGTAACGGAGCTAAGAGTAGTGATCCAATTTGCTGAGCATAAGCTCTTGTGATTCTTCTAAACTGGTTCAACTCCTTGTGGGGGAGAGCGTAAGGTATTTCAGGGAATAGATGTTCTTCCTCTTGCTGGGGTGAGTTACTCATTTTAGGAGTACTCAGTGTATGTGGGCTGTCTTGAGAATGACTATCCATGCATGTGGTCTATTTTGAATCTATAGGCTGTGTGAAATATTATATCAGAAATATTATTAACCATTCATTCAACATGCCCTCCTTCTAGCACCAATTCTATTGAGGGATCCTAGGTCCCTTTAACTCAACAATAGGAACCAAACCCACCACGGAGGCCCAATTAGACTCTGCAACGTTTGATGGTGGAATGGCTATCCATATATTTTGATCCGACCAATTTATGATGGGATTTACTTAGTGATTTACATGATATCCTCTTATGAAAGTTCCTCCTTTAGTTTAAATGTTCTATTTTTTGTATTTTATTTATTAGATGGGTTTGATAAAAATATGTCTGCTGGTAAAAGGGGGGATCTTAACTACTGAAGAAGGTTGAGCTTGGGATAACCCTTGTGCTCAAGCCTGCAAAAAACGATATTCACACCTATGACAAGCCTAGTACTAATACATTAACTTGCTGGTATTTCAGTTATTGACTGAGATACAATTATCAAAAGAAAACATACATGCAATAAAATGATGGCAAGAAAAATAGTTTCCTTAGCTCTAGCATTAATCACACATTAACACAACGATTTTCCTTCATCATTAGAGACAAGAATTACAAAAATATTGAAACAACTAACTTATCAACAGATTCAAAAACTCTTACTCATTACAACATCCATTCATGAAATAAAGTTGGAAGTAATTCCTCCTCAAATCCAATCACACAACGCCTTTGATGAAAACATAAGTTTGTCTCCAGCCCTAAACATGACTTCTCAATTAAGGTAGTTCCGAAATAGTTCTTTACAATTCCAAAAATGAGGGTCTTTGCCAAAACCATCGACCTTTACTAAAAGGTCAATCCTCTTATTTATAATGGATAATTAACTAAAATTATCTATTAAAAGTGCAATCTAAGTAAAATAAAATATCACCACATGGTACTTTCATCTCTCTGTCTTCTAAGAATCATCAAACAGTTTCACTGAAGTGGATGACTATTCTCATACTCTAACCATTTGACTAAGAGTTCCTCGCATGTGTTGGCATACAGGAACCTTTGTTGGTCCATCGGGGCCGAAATGATTTCTTTTACTTCTATTGCCCGTGCTCGATACTTGACTATTTTGATACTTAATCGCTGCAAGACTGCTCAAGATTTGATCGGACACTCCATGAACTGTTGTACTTGACTTCGCGTCATGCTCACCACTTTCACTATCTATGCCGAGTCTTGTTCCACATGTTTCTTGACTATGTCATGCAGGTCGAAAAAGTCCTCGGGTGAGCCAATTTCTGGGAGCTAGATGTCCTTCATCTCCCGGTTAATTTTTACCTAGCTCCTTTTGTAATCAACCCATTTCTCCTGAATCTCTCGTTGAGGTTCCTGGGCCGTTTTCACCCAATATTCGACAACTTTCCTGATTTGATCTATTTTGCTGTCCCTCAACACTCGAATTCCCTGCTCTTGGCGTCTCATCCCTTTTGAACCACGTTGATGTAATCGATCCTTTCCACTTCTTGGTGAGCCTTCTCATACCACCTTTCCATGTCCTTGGAGGTCGCTAGCACCATGAATCAGGATGAAACTAGACCGTACAACACCCTTACGATAAATACACGTGGCACTCGAGACCAACATCTTCATTTACTCATGTTAATTGGAATCGATACTTTCTTTAATCTATATGTTCTAAAACCCGATCCTATCTTGCCAACATAAAAAAGTATCAAGGATCGACGATTGGCGATAAACCTACCCAAGTTCTCTCGGATCAACTCTCTCGAAAAAGTCCCGATGTTGAAAGTGTATTAGGGATTGATGATCGATGATATGTTTGTTGCAAACAAAAAATGTTTGTTTTAACCTTTCTGGATTTCCCCGACCCCGATAAAGCACATCGATCGTCGGCTATCAATGATTTCTTTACAGCCTTTGTCAATGTCTATCCTTCCCGTATTGTGCCGATGCCAATGGGGTTTGTATATCACTTGAAAATTCGTGGTGAATAACTTATGCAAACCAAATCCACCTTCTGTTGATGCCGATGGTGCATCAACGCTCGACAACTATTGTAACCGTGTGACCACCTTACCTGCTTGAATTTTTCTAACGTCAAACATAAGTGTGTTAGGTGCAATGTTAGTTGCAGATTCTTAGTTTGGATGTCAAGTTATTTTAGACACGAGGTTTCATAAGTTCAAACAAACCTAACTTGATTGATAAGAGTCATGAAGAAAAAAACAAAGATAAACCATTACCCACAGTGAAATCAATTTAGACAGTACCCAAAAAGTGATAAATTTCATAAGACTTTTAGGTTGTGTTGAGCGCTCAACAAGATATTAGGTACACCTTGAGTATGTGTGCATCTGTGCATGATTTATTAATGCTTATACTATTTTATGTCTAGTTCTTTGACAAATATTTAATTTGGAAAACAATACGCACATGGTGAATCAAGGCATACATACTTGATCAAAGTGATACATCAATTCAATCATCCACTAAGCAATGTGTAATCTCACATAAGTTGAGAATAAAATGTTCTTATTTCTCTAATCTTCATGATTCATGGCAAAGTCAATAGTCAATTGAACAAATTTGAGTCATTGAATTAAGGGTGGAGTTGTAAACCCTTTTCATTTCAAAACCCATTTGTTCAAATTGTCATAAAGACCTGCTTGAAATTGAATAAGGAGGTCATTGTTTTATTTTTATAAGCTACATCAAATTCAAATCACTATAAAAATCACACTTTGGGGTGCATGATCAATTGTAGCCAACACCCTAAGTATGACAACTACCAAGTGAACATGACAAGTACAAAATATAAAAATCAGTAAAGGAGGAAAGTGTTTGCAAAACACCAATGTAGAAATCAATGAATTACAAGACTCCTTATATGAATTGGATAATTGGTTTAGTGATATACACAAGAAAATTAATCTCAAGGATAGAATGATTGAGGTACTTCAAGTAAAATTAATAGAAAAGGAACAACAAATTGAGAACATGTGCAACAAATGACCTCATACAAACGGTTGATGCAACTTGTGGCACATAAGACCTAATGCAGATGGTTGATGCTACTTGTGATACACATGACCTCATGGTTGATACAAAAGCAACAAATGATATGGTGGATGATTCCTTAACTAATCATGAAATGGAATAAAAAAATGAATTGATGAAGATAAGGCTTGTAGAAGCACAAAGTGATAGAAGTAGAAGTAAAATTGAATTTGAAAAACTTCAAAATGATCTTTCCAAGATGATTATTAGACCTTTAGAAGAATTTCAATTCAACAAGAATCAACATGGTTTAAGATATGACAAAATAAACAAATTTCACATTCCAGATTACTCCAAATTAATTCAATTTGTGAGTGCATGATTTCTTGAAGAGGTTAAAAATGTTGATGATCTAGTTGATGATAAGATCATTGAGAAAATTCATGATAAGTGCCAACATTGTCATCGAGTTGGTCGCATGGAGAATATGTGTTTTTATCTCCATCTGTGTATTCATTGTGGGAAGACAAATCCCCATTCACATAAATGTCAAAAGAAGAAAAAGTCTTAAAAAGACAACAATTCATTATGGTTGGATAAGTTCTTGGTGATGAAAACAACGAGTCAAAAAGTTACACAAGTCTTGTCATCTAGTTCAAACACAGGTAAAGACACATTGGCATGAAGAAATCACAAAAGAAGAAGACTTTCAAATAGTAGTTATAGATGAAGATTTTGGGTATGATTGAGGCCCAATTCTACATGAGTCAAATATAAAGGTACTCTCTTACACTCAAGTGGGGGAGTACATTGATGAAATCAAAATGGTTATTGGTCAACCAACACCACCACATTGATCAAGTCAAAATGGTTAGTGGTAAACCAAAAACCACCAGAACCATTGAAGAATAGAAGAATTTGAAAGATCAATCTTGGATCCCTTCAACAATATTCTCACTTTGCACCTGAAAGGGGGGAATATCAATAAGATTATAGTCAAGCTTTAAGTTTCAAAGTCCTATCAATTACAATTTAATTAGAATTTGGGAATTCTAGCATGGCAACTAGTCTCCTCAACAAGATATCTACAATTCAATGAATCTCTTCAAATCAACATATTTGGGAAGATTTAGCATGGAATCTAGAATCCTCTCATTTCTCTTCAACTATTCATTACGATCTCTTCAACTAATTTCATAGGGATGTATTTCAACAACTAACTATGTCTAAATTCAGAGAGAGTTTCAATGATCCCATTTGTTTATTGATAGCAGAATGGCAATCCTATTTTTTCACCAATTATCAAAAGATGCTAGTTTCTTCTAGCAAAACTACTTGGAAAATGATCAAGTAATCAAGGAATGTTCATACATGACAACTATTCACTTCCAAAATTTCTACTCTCTTTCAAAGTTCATTTCAGATGAACCATTTAACATCTATATTGGTGGATTTTTAGGCATATCTTCATTGAAGCTCAATTCAAAAGTTTCAGAATGAACATTATTATGATACTAGTTTACGCACTATTTCATGTTGTCTTACTAGTATACTTCTTCATAATTTTGATTGAGGGAGGGGGGATGTTAGACTAGGAGTCTATAAACAATCACAAAGTTTGATATCACCTTCTTATGAGTTGTCATCCTTATCTACTAATGAGGTGTAATTATTATCCATTGATGAGTTGTCAGTGAGATCTAGATCTAGAGGTGGTTAGATCCATGTACCATAAATTAATATCATTGGATGAATACATGTGTTGAGAATAGATTAAATCCTTTTCCACCAAGTTATTTTCTTGCATGTTCTATTTCTTAGTTTTTAGGTCTTCTACATGTGACATCTCCCAAATAAACGATTTATAAGTTAATACACGTGACACTGTTTTTTTTGGTCTAGATTGTTGGAAATATAGTCATTGATATGTTGTCATTGATGTCAACAGTCGATGTCATTGTGATGTGATGATAAGTTGTTATGATAAATTTTCATTGATGAGTTATCATTCATGAATTGTCATTGATTTCAATAGTATAATAGTTAGTAGAGAATGAAAATGTCAAACAGTATGCAACGATTCAATCTCAGAAGCAAGGACATTAATCAAATCTTAGAAGGAAGAGCGCATTGTAGAAATTCCATCGGGATCGAAATCCCCACAGGAAAACTCCAAAGGTTTCAAGAAAGAATCATGCTCATTGAGATAGTTTTAAGAAGTAGTCACACAGAAGACATAATGCGAGGTGTAGAGGAATCCACTCTAAAACTCATGAGAGGTAGCATGCAGAGAATCCATGTACAAAATAAGTAATGAAGAACAAGGTATTAAAAATATCATGAGAAATAACGATGAATAGATCAGAATAAATATCGCTATATCGAGGTGAAGTCATAGTTTTGAAGAATTATATCTGGACCGTCAGATTTGGGAGTTATAAGAGAAGGATTGTTGGAGGACTGGTCAATGATCAGATCAAGTCATGACTATTGGATATGAAAGCTCCAGATCAAGGGAATGGATTGATTGCAGAGAGCTAAGGGAGAATTAAACAACATGTTAATTCCAATCTCGCAGTTAGTCTAGACCATCGATCGTCACCTGCCAATAGATCTACGATTGACATCAGTTCCACCACCAACGAGTAGTTTCCATTGTGGATCTCGACGATTGTTTTAAACGTCGTGATAGTTGGGACCCCGCAATCATCCCTGATCGTTGATCTACTACAGGAGCATTCTCGACCGTTGGATCAAGTTGAGTGGAAGGAAAGAGTAAGCCATAAAGAATGACCATCATATTTGAAGCAGGAGCTTCAGGATGTTTCTCAGCCGTTAGATCAATATTTGATCTAGAATTAAGTATTAGTCATTGATCTATAATAGAAAAGGGGAACCGTTAGATCAACAATGGTCAACTTCGGTGCTGACCACTTCGATAGAAAAGGGTTGAGAACAAGTAAGATTACCTGAAGGC